>JAJDFG010000461.1:0-174086 GCA_021039105.1 Scomber colias | reverse complement strand
TGCCTTTTTGTTCATTGCATACTGGGATAGACTCCAAGCCCCCTTCATGACCCTGAATACAGGTATTTAAAATGAAGAGGTGGAACAGCTAAAACAGACATCATGTAATATAATGACAATGAATTATTATGGAGCAGGCACATAATCATAAATGAATTTTTGTGTTTTGCGCTGATAGACATGAAGCCTGCAGAGCATGGACACATGTTTTTGATCCCACACTGAGTTTTGACCACGAACACACCACAGCCACCTTTGGTACAGTTGTGAGGAAACACAATACTGTTAAGAGGCACATAGAGAGAGACACACACACACACACAGACACACACACAAAGACACACACACACACACACACACATACACACAAGTACGCACACACACACACACACACACACAGGCAGCTGGGCGTCAGCCAGAACCAACAGTACTCAGCTCTGCCTCACAGCAGCATCACCTCCTGACTCCCTCTAAGGACAACAAAGGATAGAGTGACAGAGGGAGTGCATGGAGGTGCAGCAGAGAGAGAGAGAGAGAGAGAGAGAGAGAGAGAGAGAGAGAGAGAGAGAGAGAGAGAGAGAGAGAGAAAAGAGAATGAACGAGTGGGTGAAAAAAAAAGTAAGAGGGAGAGCTAAAGTCACGACTATCTACACTTAAAATGAGATGTTGAGGAAAGGGAGTAGATCAAGGTGTGATATCCATCTATGGAGCTGTTCACACCTGGAAATAGAAAGAGACAGAATATGAGAAAAGACAGGTGAGAAAAGAAAAAAAATGGTAGATGTAAAAAGAAGAGGACAGAAGGAGAAAATGAGGTAGTATTGGTGAGTGCCTGTGAAAGGTCCACAGTCTTTGATCCCGTGCTGGCTTGTGTAACTATGGCACTGGTTTGTGTAACCATGGTGCTAGCATGTGAAATTCCACACACACAGTGCCCAGTCGACCCTGGGACGACGCCGACCGCACACATCTCTGACCTGCCACCCAAATATGTCACCAACGACAAGCCTGGTAGGAGGCGCCATTGGTCTTAATACCCCATCTGATGTACTAACAGTCAAACATATGGCTGCACTCCGTCACACTGCCGTCATTACTGTCTTAGACCCACACACACACACACACACGCTTCCTCCTCACGTGTAACTCACTCTTAATGGCGACCAAATGAACATATGTTTACCACACAGCATTCTTAAACTAAACACTCCTTAAATTAGATCATTTAGTTACACACAGTGACTTATTATTGGATTTAAGGGTTTGTATCAAAACACTGCTCGGTTGGCACGGAGCTTATCCCCCGACTGCTGCTGCTAGTGAGAGCTGACTCACATTTTCAGAGTTCGGAGGTTAATCTGCCATGTTTGCACACTTGATGCCGCCTAAAGTTAAGATAAGTAAGATAAGAGATAGATACACAAACACAGAAAGGTGTCATTGGGCCAACTAGCTTTGACTTCTTTATCTGTGTGTGTGTTAGCGTAACAGTATTAGACAATTGGAGGTAGTGTATGATGTTAAAGGTGCACCATTGAAAGTCAGTGTTACTGTTTTAATCTGTTTTTATGCCGTCACACAACACAGAACCTCAAAATATTGGTTTAAAATATTAGTCACCTATAATATAAAAGTTCAATTTGTACCAGCACTGTGTATGGATTTTACCTGATGAAAGTTTGAGGACAGAAATATCATAAATAATGTGATTTTTTTTTTCTTTTTCACAGTCAGGAGTTGTTGATCCGACGCACTAGTCTGTAAAACTGTGCAGAAGTTTATAGTAATTATATAATTTTAAGAAAACCGGATCTGTTCTCTTTACTGTGCAGTTTGTATTCTTTTATTCTGCTTTGCTAAACATGTGATAAAAGTCTACGAACAAGCTTTGTCTGGAGTTGAGTTGAAACGATGACAGGAAATGAATCTGCAGCTATTTTCATCATGTATTAGTTATTAAAAGGAATTTTTCAAAATAAAAGTCTACTGGTTCCAGCTTCTTAAATATCAGTATTGGCTGTTTTCTCTTAGTCTGCTATATCTGAATATCTTTACGTCTTAGACTATTTCTTGGACAAATCAAACAACATCTCACTTTTCTAAATGAGTGTTTAAAAGAAACCAATTAATCAATTATTGGAAATATATAATTGTCACATCACATTAATTGATAATGAAAGCAATCGTCAGTTACAGCCCAAGAAGCAAGTGAACCTTTCCTGAAGATTATTTTGTTGAGCTATGAAGGTCAAGAACGAACTTTGAAGCTCAAATGTTTCATAAAACCTCAGAGACGACGGTAAAAACATACATGCAGTGCCAATAAGGCTATAAAGCCCTTTAGGTATGAATCAAGCCGTTAACCCTTTAACACACAACCCTAAATGAAAACAAATGGTCTATTTGGGATCGTTAGACCGTTGCAGTGGATTTGGGCGTACGGTTTCTCAAGGATTTATTACACTGTTGGAGGAAAGGAGAGACTGGGAAGCATTATACCTGATTATTTTTATGACAGGGAATTCTTTTTGAAAACAACCATAATGACAATATGATTTATCATTACAAATATCGCATATTCGTATCAAGTTTCCCCCTCATACTAGTCGGTGAAAGTTCAACATGCGAGCCTCCCAGACAGCGGGTAAAAGGTTAAAATGGTGTAAAGACGATTTTTAGACATATAAAGTCTGTGGATGCAGGTAAGGGATATAAAATAACGTATAACATGTGTGTTACTTTGCCTTCACTTATCTGTGTTGTGAGTGAAACCCATGAATCATTAGATAAGCTGAAGGAGGTGGTATCTGGAGCGGCTGAAACTCTCCAGAGCTGTGAGGCAACAGTAAACGTCAAGGAAAACTCACAATATATAACTCTCTCCTGCAAAGCATTTTATCTCTCTCTTTTCATCTCTCCGTTCTGTGGAAAGACTAAAGCAGGGGGGGGAAGAGGGGCGGATCGGGTCACGGATCCAGCAGAAGGCTTGAGGTACAACTTTAGTGCGCTTGCTTTCAGGGAGAAGTTTAAGGGGTTTTACGGGGCATAAGATGAGGTCTTAGAAGGGTTTTTTTTAATAAAGCTCATGGTCCCTTCACCTGCTTACATGCTGCCAGAGATTCCTGGTGTGATGTTATTTCCAAGGGATAGAGCTAAGATACTGTAGCTCAGCATGAACATGAGTGGCATGCCAGGCCTCTCACATCACTGCACTGAAGTGGGAACCGAGCTGAACTCAGAAACCCCTGGAGATCGGTCAAAACAGCGCAAGCTCAAACCCGAGCAAATTAAATCAAAGCAACAGCGATAAACAAGCACCTAATAAAGAAGCTGATTCTTGAGATCAAAGCTGCCAAAAACAGAGGAATGCTTTGTGCATCTACAGTACCTGCATCCCGAGCAGCTGGTAACCTCCAGGACTCATACTTTCTTTGTTGCATAAGGGCAAATCTGACTAGCACATGGCCTAATCCCTGACCAGAGGATGAGCACAGACAATCCCTGACTCAACCTCATCTAACCTTGCAATATTCCCAAGTTCTTGACAGACAAGATAAGATCCCAGCAGCATAGAAAAGACAAACACGGTATGTATCAGGTAGTTTGAGGTGAACACTTCGTCCTTAACAAAAATATAATGAACTTTTAAAGCCATGAAAGTAGATTTAATGAAACATTTCAGAAAATAGGTCAATTGTTGTTTGGGTTGCATGCCATATTAACCCTTTAAACAGGCAGGAGTGAGAAATAAGACTTTTTTTTATATACGTAGGCATCTTATTTGCACCTAAATAAACATTTCCACAAGCAATTTTAAACATATTTTTGTATATTTTGGATTTTATGAGTTGCCTTTATTAATGTAGGCTATAAAAAGTGTCAATATAAATGGATCTCCTGGTGCACTCTGCCTGTTTAAGGGTTAAGAGAAGTGTAAAAGTGTAAGTGTAAAATCCAAATCCATCCATATTTTGTATTTATATATTTTAAATATAGGCATGTTCTTGCAATACAAGGCAGGAGGTTTAAGATAAAGTCCGTCTTCATGTCTGGTTACCACTCTGATGTTCATGTGTATGTTTTTATTCCTAGTGAAAGGTTATATTTACAGGAAATCCCAATAAAACTGAAATATGACACAAGAAACGGCCGACCTGTTAAAGACACACCAGACAAACAGCGATGGAAAGTTGGATATAAATAGATTAAGTAGCTACAAAACATAATCAAGTATTCATTCATCTTCATTAATGCCAACACATCATTGCATTTACTGTCATAAGCAAAACAATTTGGGGGAGAAAAAAATACTATGACAGTTAAGCTGTGCTGTGTTTACAACAGCAATAATGATTAAAACTGAGAATTACATAATAGTTTAGCAAGGAAATCCAATCTGACTGAATAAAAGGTGTTAAAAGCTCCTGGAAATAATCTAATTTTATAGTCAAGAGGAAACAGAAATGTTTTCTAATCATTTTCTGGTGTTATAGGGATTTATTATGCAAGATTTAAAGCTACCTATTTTATTATTATTGACACTCTTTCAATCATTTTCTTCATTAAATACGAATACATCAGTGTTTTTAGGCTGGTGTTCATTGCTCTAAGCCTCTGCTGTTCAAAATATGATGTAAAGATTAAAAAAACATAATTCCAGATGTTACAAAATCTTGTCTCACTCTCACCTGAATTGGCTCTTGAGTCAGTCTCATAGGTCCGACGCATTCTTCTGTAGCTGAAACCTGTGGAGGTAAAAACAGAAAAGATGAGGAAGTGTGTGAATCGCCGTCACAAACCGAGCACGTAAAAACAAACACACTAAACAAACAAACAAGACAAGACATGAGCGCTTCTTACCATTGTACCATTCATGTCCAGAAGCATTTTGGCATATTGCTTTTTTCCCCCACCCTTTGTAAAGTCTCGTCTGTCCCAGCTACGCTTCAGAAAAAGAACTGCTATAGCCTTTCTGACACACAAAAGGTTTCCGTGATGGCCTCTCTCCTGCACTGCGTACATGGATATTTACACACAGTATTAGCGGCTCAGAAAGGAGCTGTCCACTGCAAACCTCTTTAGAAGGTATTAGCAGTGAGCAGGCAGTCTGAACTTACAGGTTTACTTGCATAATCCTCCTGCAGGAGCATCACATACCTCACCCTACAGTATGTATGTGTGTGTTTTCTTTCCTGCAGTCTGTCTGAGCAGCTGCAACAGGCTTCTTAACCACATGCGTCACTCTGATGTGAGTAAGCAACTCGGCTACATGTGCATCCTTTAAGCATATGCTCCCCTCCCACTACACACACACACACACACAAACACACATGCTTGGAAAACACACTTCAAGCAAACAATAAATCATCCATGCGTCATGCTTTGGAATTAATCATCCAGGTATCGAGTTATTTTGGAGTAAATTCTGTTTTCGTGAGTCATTTTCATTCTTGAAAGGTTTGTTGGATTATGTGGTTTATTCCACATACATGTTCATAAACCCACAGTGGGATTGTCCAGGTATTAACGACTATCTCCAGCTAAAGAAAATACCCACAAAACAAGAAAGAACAGATAAGATAAAGAAAAAAAAAAAGGAGGGGGATTTCAGTTAATTCTACTTGAAGCATGAGAGTTATAATAATGCACACTCCGCACAATCTCTACTCACAGTCATACAGAAGCTGCATGACTAAAGTGATGAGGTAGACACGAGCGGGTGACTCAACCATCAGTCCGTATTATTTGTCAGGGGTAATTATGAGAAAAGGTGGACATGCTTAAACCCACATGTGGCCTCAACAAGCCGTTACTAACCACCGACTAAACGTCATCAGCAGCCTGTCGGTGATACACTTGAAGAAGTCTCAATAGGCTCATTTTATCTATTTCTGTTGTTTTAGAGACTTAAAAATACAAAAAAAAAGCAATGTAATAATTTGTCAGACAATAAACACAAACTGCACTGACTATGACAGACACATAAAAATAATATAGTGTTGATTTTTGTCATTATTGGCCACAGTAATGTCTTCAATTTGGCTTCAATTTTTAATTTTTTTCCTCATAGAAAGTGTAGAGTGCTTTATTTTTTATTTAACTCAGTTTTTATTTAGGTTTCATTCAAATATTCATCAGCTGTTTCATATACAAGGTAACAGTTATGGTACAACAAAAGAGACGGAGACTATAATGACATATAAGAAAAATATAAAATAAAATAGAATAAAGCAAGATGAAATAGAAGAAATAGAATTATATCAGTGTACCCATAGCAGGGAAGTGTGTAGTGTGCTTTATGCTATCACAAAGGCCTTCAAAATTCATCCAAAAATATGGAAAGCAAACCTCAGAAATATTTATTTATTATCATTTATTTCACAAATTGACAGAAAAAAGAAAGAAAGAAAGAAAAGCTGAATGGTAGATAGAGCCAGAAAGTCCACAGAGGGAGGTATGAGATGGATGAATGAGTCTCATACAGGAAACTATACTGAAAGCATTTATTCAAACCAAAGTAAACCTTGAGTGACAAGTGTGAGATCAGAAATCAGAAATGTTTGAGGTCGACATGCACACACACATCCAGAGTGAGAAAGCTTAGGCTGGACCAAATAACAAATGTGTAAAAGCAGGTAAATTTAATAGGATACTACAAGTGATGGTTCGAGTGCATTGAGATCACAACTCAGAAAATGTTTGCCAGCTTTTTGTCATTCCAGGTGGGAAAAAAAAACTAAAGGATTTTGTGATTTAACTTTGCAGGACTTGTTATTCATTGAGGCATTTTGTCAATTATATACAATATTATGCAAAAGTCTTAGGCCACCATTAGATTTGTTGTTTTAGCAATGCTATAATGATCATATATAATTATTTATAGGCTAAATATTAGGGCTGGGCCAAAAAAGATCGATTTTTATATTAATCGCGATTTATTTATTTTATTTTTTATTTTTTTTATTTTCTAAAGACCAGCTAAATGTAACAGTTTAGTTTATTGTAAGATGTTGGTGGATGAGAAGGTTTTTTGTGAGGGCAGGTGCTCTCATAAACTGATGTGATGTGTGTATTGTGTTTTTTGTAAATATGACTTATGATGTATTATCAAGTGTTTGGTTCAACCTCTTCTTGTTTAAGAAAAGAAAATCACAAGAATTGAAATATAAAATCGTAATACTTGGTAAAATCGAATCGCAATTTAAATCGAATCGGGACCCAAAAATCGTTAGAGAATCGAATCGGCACAAAACCATATCGGCCCAGCCCTACTAAATATGCGGAGTAGTGTGACCTCCTCTTACACTCGAGCAATAGCAGGAGCCTGGCTCTTTTAAACCTTAAATGAATGAAACCCTAATAATGAATAATAATTAACAATTGATTTTAAATTTTGTGTATATATATATTTCCTGTATTTTTCTGTTTGTATCTTAATAAAGAGGCAGAGACTGAACAATAAATGTGGATGGACACTAAAGCCAGTGGTGGCCTACAAGTAGACTCCTGATCAGGCTGTATGGAGTTGAAAGTGCTACAGGAAGCAGAATCCAAAACAGGTAATTGGTTGACAATAGCAGACTTGCAGGATAGTGTTTTCCAGTGTCATGTGGACCTCACATCACAGTTGTTTGTCTCTTAAAACAAAGAGATTCTTGGCAGTCGGAGCAGGAATCACAGCAGAGCGGTCTAACAGGGCTGAAGCAAAGTGTATTGAAGGCAAAAAAAAAGAAAAGAAGAAGAAGAAGAAGACGTAATCACTGTTGAGTGCTTTAGTGACAACAAGAAGCACAGACTCCAAAAGACGTCCGAGTGGATCGAGGATTGGCTTCGTGACAAAATGAGTAATTCTGTTTTACTTGAGGACGACACCGCCAGATGTGAACCAGGACAGGAAGGAAGGCAGTGGAAACGGACAGCTCAGTAATCACAGGCTGAGAGAGAGAGAGGGAACAATTTGGAGAGAGATCAGTCAGCGGTTAAGATTAGGAGACGATAGAAGGATGGAGGAAGTTGTCATAAGACACCCGACTCTGATTAGAAGAAGGTGACAAAGTCCAAACCTGGAAGATTTAGGAGTTAAAAAAAGAAGAAGAGATGGATCGCGGAGAAGAATGAGAGAGGCGAACGCTTGATTCATGAGGTTCGAGATAGCCGAGAGGCAGGTGAGGAATGACAGGAAAGACGACAGAAATATTCAAAAGGAGGTGAGGAAGTGGATAGAAAAGGAGGCGATGTCAGATGTCAGACTTATAGGAAGTTAGAGGACAGATATGTGGAGAGAGGTTTTCTTCGAGAGAGTATAAACTAAGAATAAAGTTGTTATTTTTCAAATTAAGTGAATCTGAATCTGCATGATATAAAGCAAATAAATAGACGGGTACTAAAGGGTTAATCCCACTGCGGACACTGCAATGTCACAGCAGCCAAGTCACATAAACCACTAAAACAAACAACATATTCTAAAGGAAGTCAAAGAAGTAAACATGGAAAAAAAATTAACTTAAACATAATAAACTCGATTTCCTTCACTGAGAAACTGAACTAAGCAACATGTTCGGTGCATTTTTCAATAACAGCACTAAAAGGTGAAGCCTCTGATCACTCACATGGTTTTCATTCATTGGCAGGATTGGATGAAGAGAACTGAAAACACCTGTGGATCAGAGGATGCAGAGAAAAGACCTGAACATTGACTGATGGAGTGGTATGGTGTGACTTTTTCCGTCACTATCTCAGTTGTTTGGGGTTTCTTTTTTTTGTTGTCATCTAGTCTAAAAGAAGAGATTTTAGTTTGAAGCTGCAGGTTGGGGCTCCAGTGTACTTTGGATCATCCGAGTCTGGTAAACCCACATATTCCCACTCTTCCATTTGATCCAACCTAAATCATCCAATGCACCAATTTCCTCCAATATCCCATATTATAGGTCCAATACGGCAGACCTACTAATGTAAAAGTAAATTAGCTACAATGATTAATCAATAAGTTAAGCAGCAGAAAATTAAAAAAGGCAACTGTTCTGATAATTGATTGGCCAAAGACAATTAAACACTTTTAAAACATCCATTGATCAGCAGATGAATCAATACTGAAAATAATCATTACTTGCAACCCAAATTTCAGCTGTTCTGTGCTTCGAGGTAGCAAATCCTCATGAGCTTTCTCAGTTCAAAGGGATATTTCAGCAATTAGGCTGTTCCCTAAAGGGACTCATAAAAGAGTAAAATTGATTTTTTTTTTTTTTTTTTAAAAGGTCAAAATTGAAACAGAGGAGGCTGAGCTATCCAGGTTTCCAGTGCCTAATGTGACCAAGCAACACTGGCTCTTACATTTCTATCTTTTCATTACACCCTCCCTGCCTGGTAAATACCTGCATCTGTCAAAGTCCACATCTAAACACTGCAACCCTGACTTCCTGTAAACTTTACAAAGCTCCTCCAGAGCCAGAGACGACATCTTAACCCTTCTGTTGTCCTCAGGTCAAGGAAGGACAGGAGGAAGGGATGATGAAGGGAGGGAGGGAGGAAGGGAGGAAGGAAGGGAGGAAGGGAGGAAGGAAGGAAGGGATGAGGAAGGAAGGAAGGAAGGAAGGAAGGAAGGAAGGACGGACGGAAGGACAGCAGGAAGGGGGTGAGGAACGAAGGAAGGACAGGAGGAAGGGATGAGGAAGGAAGGAGGAAGGAAGCAAATGAGTAAGGAGGAAAAGAGGAAGGAAGGAAAGGAGGAAGGAGGGAGGAAAGGAGGAAAAGAGGAAGGAAGGAAGGAAAGGAGGAAGGAGGGAGGAAAGGAGGAAAAGAGGAAGGAAGGAAGGAAGTATGAAAGGAGGAGGGAGCAAAGAAAGAGGGAAGGAGGGGAAGAACGAAGGAAAAGAAAGGAAGGAAGGAAAGAAGGAACAGTCAAAAGAGACGGGGTCAATTTGACCCGGGAGGACGACAGGAGGGTTAAAAAACAGTTTCCACAGGCCAGGAAGTAAATCGCCATGACTACTAAATTTACCTTTACGCATAAAAATGTGTGACCTGCCTCTAATTAAACATATAAAAGCTACCATCATTTATAAAGTAGGGTATTTTTTTCCATTCACAAAATTCTGTCACTTGTTGCCGATAGCAACAGAGACTCACTTCCAAGCTACACAACTGGGGCTTTATTTTGCAGTCTGGAAGAGAGAGAGAGAGAGAGAGAGAGAGAGAGAGAGGAGAGAGAGAGAGAGAGAGAGAGGAGAGAGGAGAGAGAGAGAGAGAGAGAGAGAGAGAGAGAGAGAGAGAGAGAGAGAGAGAGAGAGAGAGAGAGAGAGAGAGAGAGAGAGAGAGAGAGAGAGAGATCATGTTTTTGTTGCTGTATAATAAAAACAGTTTTAATTAAGCGGGAAGGAACCGATTGTATAATGTGAACCAATTTTCCATAATAGTTGTTTATTTATGATGTATGTTTACAGTTAGTCAGTATCCTGTTTGTTTTCCTATTGGAGGAGTTCATTAACCTTAAACCTTAAAATAGAGTTAAACTATATATAGATAGTGTTGTTTTCATTTGTATACATTTGTCCTTGATGAAGTTCTGAGGAGCAAAATGTTATTAAAAAGTGACTTCAAGTGTGAGAAAAAAGGAGGAGAACAAAAAATCCTCTTGTTAATCTTCCTGTCGTCCTCCCGGGTCATATTGACCCCGTCTCTTTTGATTGTTCCTTCTTTCCTTCCTCCCTTCCTTTCTTTAATTTTTCCTTTGTTCTTCCCCTCCTTCCCTCTTTCTTTGCTCCCTCCTCCTTTCATACTTGTTTCCTTATTTCCTTCCATCCTTCCTTGCTTCCTGCCTTCCTTCCTCCCTTCTTTCCTCCTCTCCTCTCCTTCCTCCCTTCCTTCCTCCTGTCCTTCCTTCCTTCCTCCCTTCCTTCCTCCCTTCCTTCCTCCCTTCCTTCCTTCCTTACTCATTTCCTTCCTTGCTCCCTCCCTCCTGTCCTTCCTTCCTTCCTTCCTCATCCCTTCCTCCTGTCCTGTCCTTCCTTCCCCATCCCTTCCTCATTTCCTTCCTTGCCCCCCCCCTCCCTTCTTCCTTCTTTCCTCCCTCCTTCCTCCATTTCTCCCTCCCTCCCTTCCTTCCTCCTGTCCTCCCTTCCCTCCTCATCCCCCCCTCCCTTCCTTGACCTGAGGACAACAGGAGGGTTAAACATATACATTCTCCACCACAGGAGGATTATGTTAGAGATTGTAAAGTCAGACAGGCTCCTTTTATATTGTTTCCTAATCTAAACTATCTTCTACTAACTATAACTGATGTTTTTCTTTCAGTGGAGTCGCCTCACTCGTGCAGTCATTTCAACATCTTCTGTTGTCTTTGTTTCTGTGAAGCACTTGGCTTGAAAAAGGTGCTGTATAAATAAACCCTTACTTATTGGGGCCCAGGTACATCATGTATACACACTGTGATGATACAGATTAAACATCGCCTTTCATTGCACATTTTGTGGCGCCGCTTATTCTCCACAAATGCAATCAGTGTAACAAAGTTATGGCATGTTTAATGTATTCTTTTTAAAATGTGTTTTCACTGTTTACAATGATGTTGGATTATAAAAAAGATGACAACTTTAGTTTACGTTATGGCTGGAGAACAGTGAAAAGTCGGTTTCACTTAACGTTAACATGCCAATGTCTAATCATTGTGAGTAAGTGACAAAGAGAGAGGTGTGTTTCTCATCTAGACCTAACAATGTATATGTGGCTCTAACTCTGAAACTCATGATGTTATTTCGGCCTTCAGATCGTGGCTAAATCTTCCTCTTATCCTATGCATTATATCAGGGGTGTCAAACATACAGCCCGTGGGCCAGAACCAGGCCTCCAAAGGGTCCAATCCGGCCCACTGGATAAAATATGCAGAATACTAAAGTCCCAATTTTTCTGATTTTCCTGTTGACATCAAACTTGATATAATTGATTTTAAGGACACATTTTTATCAGTATCTGTTACCACGGTAACCCCAAACTGTCAGCCCTGTCTGCAATTTTTTTTTTTTTTTTTTTTACATTTGGGACGATTTATCTGATTTTTCTTAAGTCCTGTTCATCTGCTTTGTGAATAGATGGCTTATTATAGTAAAGTCATTATATATTATTTATACTGTAGGTTACTATGCAGTGGATTTTAATGGTCTGGCCCACATGAGATCAAATATACCTGTATGTGGCCCTTAAATTATATCATTTACATTTGTATCTGAACCAGCAGTGAAATGCCATGTGATGTATTTTGTATATATTGCCAGATAAATGCCAAGCAAGTCAGCTTTCATTGTATGATATTCCTCATCATTGCAGGCCTTGCTGTTTACGTGAATCACAGTCCTTGCAACAAGGCCTCAGAACATCTTATCTTCCGAGCAGGTGGCCTTCTGTCAAGCCACGATGGACTTGAGGTCGACCTCAGTCTGCACACGGCTACACTTATCATCCTCCTTATCATTCAGACTTCTATCAACGCTGTGAAGTCAGTGATAAGCTCACATTGATCAACAGGACGTTTTAATGTTGGTTAACTTTGTCATGTGATCTTCTTCACTCAGGGTAACCTTCAGATTTGATGATCACGCTGCCAATAATAGCACACTGTAGAGGCCATCACTGCACATACTAACAGTAGTTGTTCAAATCCCCCTTTTTTCTACTCGGGTGTTTTAGCATTCATTGTTGAAAATGATTCCAAATTATAGTGCGAAGGAGCTCCCACTCTAACGCTCTCTTCTCAACATTATGAGAACAAGTGCAATTATTGTGTTTAGCACTGTAATCTGGAAACTGTGATTGAGCCTCTGTGTTTGAAGTTGCTCCAAAGCAGAACGAGACCAAAGCATCAGTGGATACTTCCTTAGGCTATACATACTGAACATATAGACTCCGGTCTGTATCTGGATTGAATAACAATCTGGGAGCAAAATTTCACCACAACCTGAACCAGACTGCTCCCTGTAACACATCACTACCTCACCTCACCTCACCTGTCATCGTTCAGCCACCTGCTGGTCACCACAGTTAACAAGGCTGCTGTAGGATGTAGGAACTCCAGTTGAAGTCAATTGGCTTTATAATATGATCCTAAACAAGGAAGGTCGCCTTAACAATGGAAGCATGGAACATGGCCCACTCGGACTCAATGTCCCCCGCCTCCCCCGGTACATGGTCGAAGCTGTCCCGGAGGTGGGAGTTGAAACTCTCTCTGACAGGAGACTCTGCCAGACGTTCCCAGCAGACCTTCACAATACGTTTGGGTCTGCCAGGTCTGACCGGCATCCTCCCCCGCCATCGTAGCCAACTCACCACCAGGTGATCAGTTGACAGCTCCGCCCCTCTCTTCACCCGAGTGTCCAAGTAAATTGGCTTTATAATATGATCCAAAACAAGGACGGTCTTCAAAAAGGATGAGTTGACTAAGGAAAACATGTTTATTTAAAGACTGTAAAACATGACTACGACACCAAACATGCTAATTTTGACCAAAACTATCCTAAAATACAAAAAAGGTAAGAACCACAAAACTGATCCACTTAAAGTCATGATATAAAGAGTCAAGCAGAATAATTGTAAAAATCAAACATTTAAGTCAAGTCAATGAAGTTTCAGGACTAGGTCACACAACGAAAGGTGTAACATTTAGTAAAAATGTCATTCATATACAGAATTGTGAAATTTCATTCTTTAATGCACCCTTACTTTAGATGCAGTGGAAATGTGTGGATGTGTGAAACTTCTATGTAGAAACTTCAAAGAACAAAGGAGTCGCCGAGGGACTGAAGTTGGGTCTTTGTTGTCTGATGAGCTTAACGGAAGATTTCAAAATATACGCTTCGATTTATTTTAACAAAAAGAAGATTCATGACTCATGATAGCGTGGACAAATCGATAATCAAATGTAATCACAGTGATCAAACAAAAAGTAGCAATGACTATATTCAATTAATATCCCCCCCCATATCCAGGGATGGGCAGTATTTCTAATACATGTATTTAAAATACAAAATACTATTTTGTAATTTGTATTTTATTGAGATCTATCTATGTGAAGGGATAGATGAAAAAGGCTATTAGAGAAAGGTTGTTTAAAAAACTGCCTTAGGGAAAGAAGTTTGTAGTATTTTGAAAATACAAAAATACAGTATTTTATTTTGATACATTTTTAAGGTTTTAAGGTATTTGGTATTTTATTTGGAAATACATTTTGATGTATTTGTGCCCATCCCTGCCCATATCCTTGTGACCTGCTATCCCCCTTCTCAATATTACCACATAATAAATGATGTCATGACCAAAACAAACACCAAAAAATACACACCTTCACCTTAATAGAACAATATACCTGTGTTAATTCATTCATGGCTTCAACATTATATAAATGGACTCTGGACATCCTGTATGTTTATCACGAATAACCAAATTTAAAGTGTACATATCCAAGAGTTTGAGTATTTAAACACTCAAATATAATGTTGTTATTGGCCTTAAAAATCCACACTTGGTCAGGCTTTGGTCTAACATGCAGATCAGGAGGAGTGAAGCATCTAATTTGAACAAAGTTTGGGAATACAGAGTGTGTTGAAGTCTCAGAGTATGTCGTCTAATCCTGCTGAAGAGTCTCCAGTGTTGATCTCAAAAAGCCTCAACATTCAGTACCTTAAGTAAATACTTAGTTTTTCATTTTCCAAAATAAAACCACAATTTGAGATGCAAAAAATCAATATTTAATGCTCAATACTCAGCATCTATGGTACTAATCAGTAATGACTTCCCAAAAAAAGAGCAAGTAAACATGACTGTGCACAATATAAAGATTTAGACTATGTTAAAATGAGATAACATGCATTTAACACACACACACACACACACACACACACACACACACCTACAGGAACTTCCTTGTATGTAAACAGTTATTCCAGTCCAGCATTCAAACTATTTTCCACTTCACAGCCTGGGTGACATTCCTGCTCACACACACACACACACACACACACACACACACACACACACACACACACACACACACACACACACACACACACACACACACACACACACACACACACACACACACACACACACACACACACACACACACACACACACACACACTTCCTCTTACATCCAAACCCAGACTGCATCCAAAACTACAGACGCTGCTGTCCACGGGTCATTTTCATACAAATCTCCTTCTTAAAAAAAGCCAACAGAAAAACAGCTGAATATCTTCTTCTTTTTTTTTTTCTTTTTTTGTTTTTCCAGATGGCACAAACACAAATATTAAATCACAATCAAAACTCTTATTGTATCTTCTGCTGCTCTACATGCTGAGCTCCTGGATCATTTATGTCATTAACATATTGGACTGTTGAACAAGCATAATAATAATAATAATAATAATAGTGATTCGATGACTAGTAACAACTTTAACTGTTATCCCAGAGCGGCAGCAGCAAGACTGTGGGTGTCATATTACTCTATGATCACAGCAACATCTGAGAAAATATACAAAATAAACATTAATACAGGTTAATGGTGACAGCACCTGTGTTGTGCAATTGGTTATACTGACTGTGAGGAAGTGAGTTTAAATTTGAGTCTCCAGTTAAAGTAAAGCAGAGAGAGACGGAGGAGAACAATTTTCTTACTTCAATTACTTTTACAGATGATTTGAAGCTATAAAGCGAATGAAATAAAAAAAAAATGGTACTCGAATAAAATCTGAAATAACAGTAACAGCTTCGATAATGAGGTTAGAGCGCATGCCATATAACGCAGCCGAACCCGGTTCGAATCCCGGCCGGAGGTCCTTTGCTTTTTTTTTGCATGTCACCCCCCCCCCCCCCCTTCTCTTTTCCATGTTTCCTGTCTGTCTACTGTTGAATAAAGGCGTCTATGCCGAGAAAAAAAACTTCAATAATGATGACAAATAATCATTACTTAGACTAAAAAGAAAAAGCATTCATTTAAAAAGTCAAAAAGCTCAATATTAAACACACTGCTGAGCTGCTGAGCATGGCCTGAGCTGTCAGTTCAGGTCTTTTTAGTAGCTGGTTTAAATTTGAGTCTCCAGTTAAAGTAAAGCAGAGAGAGACGGAGAACAATTTTCTTACTTCAATTACTTTTACAGATGATTTTGAAGCCGTAAAGCGAACGAAATAAAAAATGGCTACTCAAATAAATGTGAAATAACAGTAACAGCTTCAATAATGAAGGTTCGAATCCCGGCCGGAGGTCCTTTACTGCATGTCACACCCCCCCCCTCTCTCTCTCTTCCATGTTTCCTGTCTGTCTACTGTTGAATAAAGGCGTCTATGCCGAGAAAAAAAAAACAGCTTCAATAATGATGACAAATAGTCATTACTTAGACAAAAAGAAAAAGCATTCATTTAAAGTCAACAATATTAAACACACTGCTGAGCTGCTGAGCATGGCCTGAGCTGTCAGTCCAGGTCTTTTTAGTCTTTTTAGTAGCTGGTTTAAATTTGAGTCTCCAGTTAAAGTAAAGCAGAGAGAGACGGAGAACAATTTTCTTACTTCAATTACTTTTACAGATGATTTTGAAGCTGTAAAGCGAACGAAATAAAAAATGGCTACTCAAATAAATGTGAAATAACAGTAACAGCTTTAATAATGATGACAAATAATCATTACTTGACAAAAAAAAAAAAAAAAAAACATCCATTTAAAGTCAAAAAGCTCAATATTAAACACACTAGAAAACACACTGCTGAGCTGCTGAGCATGGCCTGAGCTGTCAGTCCAGGTCTTTTTAGTCTTTTTAGTCTTTTTAGTATCTGGTTTAAATTTGAGTCTCCAGTTAAAGTAGAGAGACATAAAAATGGCTACTCAAATAAACGTGAAATAACAGTAACAGCTTTAATAATGATGACAAATAATCATTACTTAAACTAAAAAAAAAAAGCATCCATTTAAAAAGCCAACACACTGCTGAGCATGGCCTGAGCTGTGAGTTTAGGTCTTTCTCTTAATGCTGCAATCAGGCTGAAATCCACTCCTCATGTCTACTGTACTGTATGTGCGACAGGATGAGACGCGTTTGCTTCCTGTCGTAAACTGACCCCCCCCCCCCCCTCCTTCACTTTGAGTTCATTTGCTTTTAGATCCGATTGAGCTCTGACTCATGAAATCGCGAGAGAGGGGAGAGACACTGACCTCTTCTTCTGGAAATATTGCTTGTTTATATTCTTGTGTTCATAACTTGCTCTGTAAAGTAACGCTAGCAGCAGTCTGAGGTTAATGACATGATGAAATGTTTCATTAAAAAAATGCTGTAAAAATTCATTCATGTTGTTAGTACTGAAGCCATGCTAGCTCCCATAGTTTATGTTTACAACCCTACCCACGCTATTTCCTGCCCCCCCCCCCCCCCCCCCCCTCCCCCGTCCCTCCCTGCTCTTGGCCACACCATTAAGTTGAAGATGGGTCCGGCCCACTTGTGACTTGGCAGAAATCAGGATTTTAAAAAAGGATGCTCAAAAGCAGATCAGAAGCAACACAACGTTTTCTTCTTCTTCATATTACAACTTAAAAGCTCACAGCCGCCTAGAGCCGAACACACATACGCCAACATTTCCCCCCCCCCCCCCCTTCCCTGTCCCCCATCCACATGAAAGCCGACTCAGATGTTTTAACTCTGCAGAGAGTTTTTGTAAATATACATTTTTAATTGTGATAAACGCTGCTGGTTCAGTGTGGATGGAAACTAGATGTGTTTTCATATTTCAAGATGTTTTCTATAGCATGGGTTCAAATAGCACATGTGATAGTTACACCATGTACTGTTCATACTGTAATTACTGTGCATTGTACTGTACTGTACTTGTGATGTGTGCAAACAAGATGAATTGTCTGTTACGGTGAGAATCGCTTTGTTAATGTAATAAAAGGAAATAATAACTGGACTGTTCTGGCTGAGATTTGAGACATCATGTATGATACAGGCTCCACTTTGTGTTAACATTTGATTTGATATTTATTTTAATTGTATTTATTTATTTTATTATTATTATTATTATTATTATTATTATTATTATTATTATTATTATTATTATTATTATTAATTATTTTTTTTATTTATTTAATTAATTAATTATTATTATTTTTTTTATTATTATTATTATTATTATTATCTTTTTATTTTTATTTATTTATGCATTTATTTATTATTATTATTATTATTATTATTATTATTATTTATTTATTTATTTATTTATGCATTTATTTATTCTTAACTACTCTCTTTCTTTGTGTTTTGCATTTCACATTTTATATCGGTTCTTTTCATCTATTTATTATGTTATAAAAAACAAGTGTACTATGACCTGTACTCTATGTGCACAGATGTGTGTATACTGTAAATGTATAACTGTATAACTGTGCTCTAATAAAAACACTTGAAACACTTTAACAAAAATTAAAAACTAGAAAGCTAGAAGATAAGATAATTTATCTCATCTTGCGGTGCATACTTTAAAGTAAGCATATTCCAAAAAATTAAAAAAGGTGGCACGTCTCAAATTTCCTATTCAAGGAAGAAAAAACACCATCTCACATGTTTAACGTGAATAAAAATGCCTCTTTACCTTTCAAAAACTCATGCACTACACTCTACTCTTTTACTCTTCAGACGCTTCTCATCATACTTTGTAATTTTCCTGCCTCTTGACGGTCTGTTGAGATTTGTGTTCGTCTAATCATCACCTCCAGCCAGCATAACGCATGTTTGTTGTCATCATGACACTGATCTTTCTGTACTGACATGCAACTTCCTGTTTTCTTCTCAAGGGGACAACTTGCATTTTGTCACTTGTCCTGCATAGTTTTTAAAATTGATCTTTGTACTTTTCTTTTTTTTAAATAATAAAAAAAGATATTGAGTGTCATGTTAGATGGACTGTGTTAATTAGGCTTGGTTTGATAATCAGTTT
Source organism: Scomber colias (assembly GCA_021039105.1). NCBI lineage: Eukaryota > Metazoa > Chordata > Actinopteri > Scombriformes > Scombridae > Scomber > Scomber colias. The sequence continues at coordinate 155,124 of JAJDFG010000461.1, read as the reverse complement.
TGCCGCTTTGCTCTCGTCTCTTATTCAGAACACAGAACCTGCATTGTCGATCACTGAACTTTTGCACATCCAAACAGAAGAGGGGGGGGGGGGTTGGAGGGGTTTACAATGACGCTGATAAATTGCTAATTCATGCTCTTGTCTGCATGTTCTTATAAGTCGTTAACTGTGTAAGAGGCCCTGTAGGCATGTCTGTACGGGCCACCAGCATCAGCTCCTTCACATGTGACTGTTCACACTCCTGCTGCACTGACCAGAGGGGTAAACAAATGACTTGTGTTTATAAAACATGCACTCACATATGCAAGCGCACACACACACAGACACACACACACACACACACACACATAGACACACACACACACACACACACACACCCAGACACACATGGGAGCGTGATCAACACCATGGAAGATTATCAGGATCCTGCAGGGAAAGGCAGATGATTTTAATAATAAATGGTATCATTGATTCTCGCTCAGTCCTCTGAGATAGATGGGATGGGAACTAAAGGGGAGCCAACGAACAGCTGACAAACCAACACACTCTGCATACACATACCCTGTCTGTGCCACCCTGAACTCATGATACAAATCTATTAAAAGGTAGTATCGCTAAATATATACAAGCAGAATAACTCTTACTTTTCCACCAGTGCTCCACACCCTCTTTCCTCTATCTATCTGTATATACACTGTATACTTACAAACACATGGATACAGTTTAAATATTAATATACAACATTTAAATGACAAACAGAATATATAAATTATATAAAATGAAAATAATCTAGAAGAAAACTGTCTTTTGCCATGTCTATATGACTTTTCCAAGCCTGTGTGTTATCTTTACTACCCTCATTTAATTTTGCTGATGAATATTGCTTGACTTAAATGTCTAATAGACTACTAAGAACATTGATTTACCAATAGAGAATGAAGGAGCTGCCCATCTTAATGCCAGCAGTCTCTTTTGCAGCTGTGCAATCCGCAAGTCAGAGATTGTTTCTGATAAAGAGTCGTGTTACAGGAGGACTCATCGATTAGGACCATCAGCTCTGGATCAGTTGCAAGTTAAATGACAGCCAGTTACACCACAGAGACAAGTAATCAGGCCAAAGGTTTTTTCAACTGGGTGACAATCTCTGATCATATGTAAATACGTTTCTATTAAATGTGATGTACAGTATATAAGCTAGTGTAGTTACCGTTTTTCGAATGAAACCTATAGATAAATTTAAAATGTATCAGTTGACGATTCAAGGATGAAAAGATAATATTCCCCCAGACTCTTCGCCAATTTATCGTCTTCCCAGACACAGAGAGGTCTGTGCTCCAGGCTTGTGTAATCCCTGGAGGTGTGAGTGTTCTAGTCGGTAAAGTTTTATAACTTGATGTTTTGGAAGTTTAAGTAAGGTCTCAATCTGGTCATAAAGCGGATGATCGAGGGTTTCGGGAATCCCCAGAAATTCCTACACACACACACACACACACACACACACACACACACACACACACACACACACACACAGAGAGAGACACACACACACACACACACACATCAGAGAGGAGAGTACATAAAGAAAAAATTGGGAGGTTATATGCATTCTGCAAGTCTTGAACTGCTCTTAAACCGCTACCATCCATGATATCACCATGGAAGCAAATGGTTGATTTTCCCCACAGGGATGAGGAAAAAACGACGTCCATCTGTTCTTAATAGACGGTTATGAAAAATTGGGGTTTGTCTGTGCCATTTTGTTGTCCATTTATTCATCTTTTCAAAAAATGTTGCAGAATAGAAACGGTACAAAGAGATAGGTCTGTACATACATCTATCTCCTTGAGAGGAATTCATGTTATTGGTTTCCATGTCTACCCATGTGGTCATTAAAGAATTAAACAAGTTTATCAAAAGAACAAAAAACTGGAAGGCTTGAAAGTATAATTTGAAATATGGAATTGAAAGTTCACTGGTTTCCTGATGGATTACTCTATGATGGACTCATTTAATTCTTGACCATTTCCCTTTCCATACACATAGTGAAATTATGTGATAGAGTTTCTTCCAGTAGTCAAAAGTAGGTGGATAAAAAAAAAAAAAAAAATCTCTGAACTAACAGAAATTTACCCTGGGAAGAATCATCAACATGCTACTAGAAAAAAATATATTCTACTCTGATTTTATAGATTTAAAATAGATTAAAAATCCCTATCTTTTTTTTTAGATTGGGTTGTATTATATATCTGTCAGCTCAACTCTTCCATAACAGATAAAATGTTTGAAAGATAATCTCACACTTCCTCAAAGAAATAGTACAATGTCATCTGCATATAAAGATCCTAAAAAAAAAGCAGCTTTGTAGAATGAAGAAAATATTGATTTAACTAAAGTACAATCTCTTCATTTCTATATTAAAGGCTCCATAGTAACCATATAAAAGCACAGGACTGAGTGGGTCCACCTGTCTACTACTTCTTGTTATTATAAAAGATGGAGATAAATTAATACTTGTAATGACAGCTATAATAAAAGCCTCCTTAATACCTAAAAACTTTCCAGAGGTAAGGCCAATATATAACCGCTCAAAAGCTTTTTCAGCATCAACTGATAAAATAACTCTTGGTGTGCTTCCTGGCAGCACGCCCACAATATTAAACACACAACGTATATTATCTGAAGGTATGCAATCCTTAATAAAACCAAGCAGATAGTGCCGGGTCTGAAAAGTTAAGCCATAGTGGAAGTACGTTAAACCCACATTCTGTCTAATGGCCAAAAAGAAGTCTGATTGTATAGAGGCATGTAAGAAAATGACCTTATTACCTCAGTAAACACTTTCCTGATCAGTTTATGGGTCTAAATTCTACATTTCAAGTCTTCTTCAATATAGCATGATGTTCAATTTGTAACTTTTAATCCCATTTAATTTAAATCTGACAACAAATCACAGTAACAATATTGGTTAGCTAACTTTAGTTTAGGCATGGGATGATAACCGCGTTCAAGGTATACCGCGATTTGAAAAAGCCACGATAACCGAAACCGCCAAATTTTCTGTCATACCGTTCCTAAAGGTATGAGCTGTTTTTAGTCTGGTCAAAGACAGGAAGTGCAGGTCAGAAACCCCTCAGGTGGTGCAGCTGCAGCGTAGAGTATCACGACCCCTCACACTGTCATTACAGATTCAGGTTAAATTAACATGTCTGTCTTTATTTTTCTTCCTTTTAGGAACATTTTAGAGCTGGAATCGCAATACCGCCATACCGTGAAACCGTGATATTTTTACTTATGGTTATCATACCGCCAGAATCTCATACCGGCCCATGCCTACTTTGGTTGTTCAGCATTTGGTTTTTAGTAAAAGATGCTATAAAGGAATCAGATGTTCAGTTTTCTGGTTTTGTTTTAATGGTCTTAAGTCTGTTTTTCACAAGCAACAATTAGCGTTGGCATAATCACAGTTAATCACAGACTTTAGATACAACATGCTAAATAAGCTACAAGCTAGTGTTAGGGTCAGCTTCAACCCTCTAGTCTAAATATCATCACTTCTCATCACTTCTGGCTCAAAAAATCAAAAATAGCGGCGGTCAAAATGACAAACTAGAGTCCTCAAAATGCAAGTCAACAAACCAGCGGATAACATCATAGTTGCAACATCCATGATTTTCATGCAGTATATGAAGAAAACCAGATTGATCTCAGTTATCCAGCTTCAGAAAAATGTCTCTTACTGCAATGCTAAGACCTTGGAAAACAACATATTGTAATTTATTAACAATAATGGACAATCATTTTAGCAGTAATTAGAATTTATTTTTCTTTCAGAGCGAAGACATAAAGCAGTTGTAGCTGTATTCCCAAATGAACCTCTTGCTAAAGCAGCATTGATCATAGATAAGAGAGTTGGTCTTAAATCATTCCACAATGTCAGATATACTTCTGGCTGTAACCCTCTGGCTGGACTTAAATATTAATAATCTACAGTACTGCAATGTGTTGTATGATTAACGCTGATAATGAAAAGCATCCTGTTAGGATGACTAAATATTTTCATTCAATCCAATGACTCATATTGCACCCGTTTTCTTCCATATTAGGACAAAACATAAAGTCTCTATAAAGGCTTAAACAGCACAAGAAGTGACACAATATTTCAAAAACAGATCCATAACTATTAAATAAAGCCTGTTTTATTAACCAAAGACCTAAAAGTGTATAAAACCTTTGCAAAAATCAAATGAAACAAACAAAAGTCTTCCAATCTTGTCTATTTGACTTTGTTATATCATCCAAATCTCATTCATGCCTGAAGGGGTTAATCTATTCTGAGGGTCTGATGACTTGATCATCTGCTACACTACTTCCTAACAAAACACAGCTATATCCTCCAGGGTTCGATCATAAATACGAAGAAGTATCTTTTCACATGCTCCCTCATGAGAAGGATCCATCAACAAGTAAAAAATACACAAATAATATGATTAGACGTGCACAAGACTCGACAAGTTCATGATCTTTAGGGTGAAGTTCTGTTTCCAAAACGCTGAATGAGAACTGCTAAAGCAAGACTCTCAGTTTTCACTTTCAAAACTCCCATTTCATGTATTTACTTAATAAATTACTCATGCATGCTTTTAAATCTGGTACATGAAGTGACGGATGTTTAATGTTTGAATAACTAATTTTAATTTTTTGTTAAAGTTCATTCTTCATCTTGTAAACAGCAGCTTGACCAACAAACTTAAAGGACAGCTTCACAATTTTTTACATGTCTTAACCTTTGTGTCGTCCTCCCGGGTCAAATTGACCCTGTCCGTTTTGACTGTTCCTTCTTTCCTCCCTCCCTTCCTTCATTCTTTCCTTCTTCCTTCCCTCCCTCCTTCCTTTCCTGCGTTCTTTCCTCCCTCCTTTCCTTCTTCCTTCCTTCCTTCTCTCTTTCTTTCCTCCCTCCTTTCCTTCCCTCCTTCTCTCTTTCTTTCTTTCCTCCCTCCTTTCCTTCCTTCCTTCCTCCTTCCCTCCTTTCCTTCCTCCCTCCCTCCTTTCCTGCCTTCTTTCCTCCCTCCTTTCCTTCTTCCTTCCTTCTTTCTCTCTTTCTTTCCTCCCTTCCTTCTCTCTTTCTTTCCTCCCTCCTTTCCTTCCCTCCTTTTCTCTTTCTTTCCTACCTCCTTTCCTTTCCTTCCCTCCTTCTCTTTCTTTCTTCCCTCCTTTCCTTCCTTCCTTCTTCCTTCCCTCCTTGCTTCCTCCTTTCCTTCCTTCCTCCCTCCTTTCCTTCCTTCCTTCTTCCTTCCTCCCTTCCTTCAATGACTCAAGGACAACAGGAGGGTTAAAACAGTAGTCAAGTGTCCAAATGAACAGTGAAAGAGTTTTTCCTCATTGTTCTCATTACTCCTGTTCATACTGACAAGTCAAAGATGCCCTTCGATGTAAGAGGTGGAGGACAAAATCCACAGTGTGTCCACGCAGATAGTGTTTCCCTGTTGAGCAGTGGTGGAAGTATAGTCACAAAAAGAGGAACTAAAAAGACTGTGACGTTGAAAGACACTTGTGATTTGACTGATTTGGTTGGCTCAAGCTTCATATTAGCTTCAAATAAAGTTTTGAATAGATTTTGACAAAGAAAGAGACTGTGGATGTTGTCTCCCATTATCCCAATCAACACATTGTCAATGCATCATGACAGGGTGTTTTAATTGTTAGTATGAACATGAGGAATGATTACAGCAATTAAAACTTGTTTCAATGTTCATTTGGGTTCCTGTCTGTTGTTTTAAGACAGACTTAGAAAACCTGTGAACTTATCTTTTAACTCAGGGTAATCTTTTTCAGTTTATGTCAGACTTTTCTTTGTGTAGCTTGTTTGTCATCCCGATCTTCACTTGTTGAGGAAGACCTCGAGAAGTGTTTGAAAGCTTGTCAAACAACTTGATTTTTTGATTTGTAGCTTATTAATTTAGTTTGCTAAGCCAGAAGCTGATTACATAATATCTACCATGCTGAATCAGACAATGTCTCCCAGTGGGAGGAGTTTTACCACAGACTGAAGCAACCCTCCGGGCTACCGTAGAAAGGCAAGATAATTGTTCTTTATTAATATAACTTCAGAGCAATGTGTTGTATGTTAACTTTGTGTAAATAAGGGATGAACACAAGTTGTCAAACCACAGACAATCCTTTGATTTCTACCACTTTTGATTCATACTGTCTATGCTTTAGTCCTTAGTTAGCAACTTGCACATTTTAGCTCATTCTACAATGCATCCTGCCTGTAGGAACCTTTGCCCCGAGGCTGCAGGGCTGTACTTAGGGATAATAAACAACAGTCTGTAAACAAGCTTTTTGTCATAGCTTACATTTAGAGAGTTTACTGCCTCATGTTGAGAGTTGAGGGTGAATAAAAAACGCAAAAAGTAGAGATCACTTACACAACTTCACCTGCACATTCTCCCACAACACTTGTAGTATAAAGTATAAAGTTTTCACCTCTTTGGACAAATAAGATCCTGCCAGTACAATCACAGGACATACTGTAACGTGTTGTGTCCTTTACAGTTCAGTTAAAGCCAGATCCATGCTGAAGTGCATCATTTTTTTTTACTAATAAATAATTGATAGCCTTCTGTTCCTGTCATACATCATTTCAGAAATATGCATGTGTGAGTAGCACAGTAAGAGTGAATCATATCCCAGGCTGCAGGCTAATACAGTCAATTATTATCACTATTGCACACTAATTGCAGGCTGCAGTGAATGCAGAGAGGCTGAATGAACTATACATTTCATCTAGGACGTAATTTCCACTGGGGACAGAGGGGACATCTCCCCTTCACTTTTCAAATCTATTCCTGTATGGTCTAAAGTGATTTATATGAAGAAGAAAAAAACTGTGAAATCTGCTTTTATAGCATTTTCACACATAGAATAAAGCTTTCACAATTCTGAAACTGTGTTTTAAAGAGACTTTGGCCTCTTCAATATCAATCCAGTCCAGATTTTACCCGTCTACTATATAGTGGTAGCTTACTATACTGTCTGGCAGTATAGTAGGCTATATATCATTATGAACAACATAATTATATCCTGGATTTTTGTATCACCATAGTCCCTTAATGTATTTAGCCTATACAATACAGGAAATGGGATTCAACATTGTTATAGCAGAGACCCCTTGTTTTGTGCCCCCCACCACTTCTCAAACCAAAGTTACACCCTTGCATTGCATGTCATTACAGAATTGTAATTTGACAGCCTTGGGCCTCTGGTGGTAAACAAACAAACAAACAAACAAACAAACAAAAGGCCTCCTCACGTGTGGGTTTTCACTCACGACCCCTGTGTTGATGTTGTGCCTGTGCCAATACGCCCCCCGTGTTTTGGGTTTTGGGTTTTGTACCTTGACGCTGGTGTGGCTTGTCTGCGTCTCGGCCTCGATGCGGATGTGTCCCCCGCTGTTCTCCTTGCGATCCCGGCACGAGTTGTTGCGCGAGTGGCGGCTCTGGTAGGTGATGACGGAGGGGATGGAGGAGGGGATGGAGGGGATGGTCTCGGCCGCATCGGTCTTGATGAAGAGCCCGTGCAGAGTGGCCGCGGTGCCCTGAGAGATGGTGGTGGTCTGGTGGGGGGAGTTGGATTCGTCTGAGTCTCGGCAGTAGATCACGCCACTCTGAGAGACGTGGATACTGGGAGCGCAGCCCATGCCTCAGATCCCCGATAATAAACACCGACACTTGTGCACCACCTCCCCCGTCTTCCACAGCTGCCTGCACACAGGCTGCTGTTTTCTCCGGGCATCGGCTGCAGGCTCGAGTCGCTCTCTCCTCCACACACCTCCGGTTGAGCACATGAAGGGAGGGAAACGTGAGGTGTGGATGATTCTTTAATTCATGCGTCCCGTGAATCCGGTTCCTCCTCTCCTCTCCTCTGCTGCTGCCGCCGCCGCCGCCGCTGCTGCTGCTATTGTAGGATCTTGGATTTCGATGTCATATTTCTTTTCCCTTTTTTTTTTTGGACTAAAAGGTGTTTCCGATCCCAGGCTATAATCTAAACCATTCCTTTGACGGCCCTCACCGGCAGCTAACGCATCAATGAAAATGATCCGGACTAATGATTAAAATTAATAAATGGACTGGATCACCTGGCTGCTCTTATTCACCTCTTGCTTCATATCCGGCTTTGTATCTCATCCTCGCTCATCCTCTGTGTGACATGCTCGCATTTTAGGCCTGTTGGGAGTAACTGGCTTTATGAAATCTCTTCTGTGTCTCTACTTTAGTTATTCTGCTTGCTGATCATTGGCTACGGTCCATCTCTCTCTCTCTCTCTCTCTCTCTCTCTCTCTCTCCCTCTCTCTCTCCCTCCCTCTCTCTCTCTCCTTCTCACTCCCTCCCTCCCTCACACTAACATTATATCACTTCTCTCTCCATCATGACCCTCCAATCTCCCCAGAGGCCATGCCCTGACTTCAGGGGTCATTTAAAGCGTCACTATGCTGAATTAGACATAATGGTTAAAAACACTTCACATCCTCTCTTTCAGCATGTTCTTTAAATTGGTTTTCTTGAGCACATGCTTTAAAAATAACCAGAAATAAATGTGAACCGTGTGCTCGAGGTGACCTATTGACAGCTGACCTTTAACAATAGCCTATCATTATAAATGGTTATGAAAGGAAAACATAAGCACTAAGATCTAAATTACATGTATTTGTCCAAACAGTCTTAAACCAGAGATACTCAGCTTACTACAGAAGCCTATTTGCTTAAAAAAAAAATCAATTCAATACTATCAAAAGAGTCCATTAACCAATTAGACAATCAATGAATCAACCAAGCTTCTGATTACTTTTACCACATACTAATAACGCTGGGTTTTTTCCTTTACTCAGCGATAACCTCTCAGTAAATGGACATGTGTAAAATCAAATATAAAATCAGGAATAAACTGAGTACAGTGATACTGGTTGCCCAACAGCAGAGCGTTACGGCATCTTTTTTTACTTTGCCACACAAGACACCTCACCAAGCCATTTTGAACGCTAACTGCTGCCTTTAAACACATTTAATAAATGCAATTTTTGTTATAAATATACTCCTCATAGTACTTTTAGTATTTAGTGTTCCTGTTGTGCTGCTATAACTCTAAACGATACCTGACTGGTCTGTGTGTTGTTCAGCTGTTGATTTATAATTGTCTGGTTATCTATGTGTTTATTAATATATTTATTTATATGTATATTCACATTGGTTAGATCATTGGTGTTTAAAAATGACCTACAGTAGCAGATGATAATAAATGTTCATATTATACAATTTCATTCTGAGTGTCTGGTTTTGGACTGACAATAAAGTTAAACTTTATCTGTTTGATAAACTCGCTCTATACTAACTGTTCATTTAGCAGCTAAACAGCCACATCAGATATTTCCCTCTCTCTGGAGTTGCTGGAGACCAACAACAGAGCTAAAAAGGAGAGTGAATATTGAGTTTATATTCATCAGCTGTCTACAAATACAACTCCAAATGAATGATAATGTTGCTCCGTACTGTAACTGCTGGATGTGTAAATAAGCTAAATGCTTGCTAACATGTCCAACTATAAAAAGCTAACAAGGCTATGTCAGTACTGTGTTTAAAGATTGTTTCCGCTGCCCCCAAGTGGCCAATAAATCAAGTTAAATTATGTTGTACTTGATGTCTAATTAGCTTTCAAGCATACTGTTATGAATTTTTGTAAACTGTGAACAAAGTTTGCAAGTTTTCCCACTTTCTAATATACACACCACCCGTTTGTTGTAAATGTTAGTAGGTATGTTGTTAATTGATGGAAGATACACTAGTCAAACTTATTTTACACAGTATTAATATGAATAAAGCCATAATAAATGTCTTAAATAAACCATTAGTAAAGTTATGTATAATGTATTAACCTTTGAAAGATCTCATTTAAAGTTAAAATATCTTCTCGACATCGAAGGAAACACTGAATCAACCTGTGAAATTTGCCCCTCACTAAATTCAGAAGTATGTCCTTTAACTTAAAATATATATATTTTTAAATAATATAATGTTTTCAACCTTGAACCAAGTTCAGAGAAGCACTCTAACACTGCATGTAGGAGCAGACCTGGCTTGGTTGGGATTTTAGCAAAGGCATATAATTTCAGCGAGTGACACTGCACAGACTGTCAGCATCACTTCATCCACAGTTTAGCCACATGAGCCACATAACCATACAAAGAGTCAGATTTGATTTATTGAATCTTTGGGGATCCCTTTAGGACAGATACCTTAGAAATAAGAGATGGAAAAAAGTAGTCCGAACACTTTATCTGAAATGTACAACATGAAGGATGAAAAAAAAAGCCACATTATATGAGCTGCACGTTTGCGTTAAAGTGAAAAAGATTAATCATTTTCTCATTTGTCTCTAGGATTCATTTGTATTTGGGAGGTCTGTGCACAGTAGATCTTATTTAGCATGCTCAGCACTATTAAAATCTCTGCCTGTTGAGACTGCACAACGCCCCCTGGTGGCAGGCCTCACACATTTTCCACTGGGGTTCAAATTATAGATTAGCAGCTTTCTATCAAACCAGCAACAGTCAGGTGAAGTTAAACTATCTTCATACCAACTAAAACTGTGCAATTATCTCTATTTCTTTTCAAATATTTTAGTATAGCATCCATTTTTGTGTGTATAGTCTGGCAGAGCACAATGACAAACTTCAACAAGTTGACGAAAGCTGTCAACAACTGGGCTATAATCACATTATTATCCTATAACCACAATCACCATATTATCCTGTATAAGCACATGCGTGGCACACATTCACATCATTAAGAACACGCGCTCATTTTTAGACATAGAAATCAACTCCAGGTGTGTTTTTCTTAAATTCTTGAGCTTTAGAGTTTTTACTTTTCTTTGGAAACATTTGTCTTAGTTTAAAAAGCTCAACAGTATAGCCAGATACATATTAGTAATGCTGCCTGGAGGACAACAGTTTGGCTCTTAAAATATCATTTCTCATGTCATCCCTCCACCACTCTCTCGTCCACATAAATCTGCTCCAAATCTCCATTACGCGTCAATTGTATTCCAGTGTAATAGTTTCATTTTTGGCTCATTATGGATTAAAATATGTGTGACAACTGTGTTAACCCCCGTAACATGAATCAAACTACATGAACGATTATATGTATTAACTTTTTTTTTTTTGGTAGTTATTATTAGTTATTGAAGCTCCTACCTTTCGTGGCCCATTGAGAACAGCACTCTCCTCTGTTGACAGTCCACTCATGTCTTAAAGCCACGGTGTTTTTGTCCTTTGACGTGATATTAAAATAAAACAAAGTCTGACCAGTGTACACGGTGCATACATACGCAATATATTGCATCTGTTGCAACCGTGTAAACAGCTGCCGAGGGACTTGGAGTCCGAGCGGTGGATAGTTAGTTAGATGTCGGCCTCTGAACTTCACAACCTGCCTACAGACTTGGTGTCCGTGCGGCCCTAGTGTCCTCACAGTGCAGCAGCAGCAGCAACCAGAGAACAGTGCTGGATCAAGTATTCAAATACTTTAACCTGGGTAGGCTAAAAATATCTACAACACAATGCAAAAATACTTGGTTGCAAGTAAAAGTCCTACATTCAAATTCTTATGGAGAAGCAGAAGTACACAAGGCCTACACAAGAGACCGGTAGACCATACATCAAAAGCACATTTCTATTTTACTTGCATTTCCATTTTATGCTATCATACTTTATTCTTCTATTTCAACACATTTCAGTGGCAAATATTGAACAGTTGACTCCACTGCATTCATCTGATTGATACTTTGCAGATTTGTTATTTTTTAAATACAAAACATATGATTACATCATCCCTAAAATTAGCTGCATGACGTCCAGCTATGGAATTTAAATGCTGCAGTATTAATAAATCAGGTCCCATTGTGCCTAAGGAGTACTTTCCCCTTTCACACTACATTTAGCTGATGTATGAAATATGGATATTAATTAAGTTTTACTAACATAACATTTTGAATGGAGGACTTTAATTATTATACTCCATATACCAGGGGCACAATAGTGTATTGTGTATGTGTCTGTACAATGATATGAAGATTACTGTATATTGCATGCACGTTGTGTTTTACTATATGGAGCTCTATATGCAATGCCTAACCCTAACCCTAACCCTGTGAACAATATTTTATCTTATCTTATTTGTAACTGAGTTTTTTTTAGAAACTACTATGGATAACTTTACTTGAGTAGAGTAAAAGTACTTCTTCCACCATTGTATTAAAGTAAAAACACATTATCCTCATTGTGCATCTTTTCCTATATACTCTGCATCATAAGATTATTAAGAGTTATTATTATTGGTAATATTGTATTGACATATGGGCAGCATTCAAGATTATATAGATTGGAAAAATGTTATTTTAATATGGAAAACAATATCCCAGTGGTTTATTAGGAACTTGGACATGCTTTTTAAAAATATATGTTGGCAATTTAACACAATAAAGATTCATGTCATTCATTAATCTACCAAAATAACCTATAAAACAACAAAGGGCTTGAACTAATAATTATTTCCATTATCAATTAATCTAACCCTAAAAAAAAACCTAATGCTGAATTTAAGCCTATCAATGATTTGAAATATTAATTGATTAGAGTAGACAAGACATTTCAGCTCATTGCTCATCCTCAATCAGCATGTTGCCTAAAAAAAAAAAAGAGTAATATCGTAACTTTGTATGAGCAAGATGCTGAATGCAATCTGGAAAGAAGAGTTTTGTATTTTGAGTAAGAAGCGAGGCCACAATCAGACACACAGTGCAATGATGATGTGGTGATGAAGTGGTTGGTCAGCTAACCTCATCACAAACAAATCCTGTTCAGTTCAAGTGATCATAGTGAAGTGGAGCTGTTTTTAAACCTGCATTATCTGATATTTCTGGCCACATGGGGGCAGCAGAAACAAGTAGAAACAACACCCACATATTATGCTTGTAGTTGATATGTTGAACTTGTTAGCAAACAGTTGCTTATTTTCACATCCAGCTGATGCGGAGCAACATTATCACTCATTGTAGTTGTGCTTCTGTTCACTTGATGAATACGAAAGTCTACTAATATTCTCTTTTAGCTCTTTTTTGGGGGAAATGTCAGGCTCTTTAGCCGCTTTAGCAGCTAACTGTGTCTGTTTACTGTTTGATGCTCGTCAGGTAGCACCTTTTTTCTTCTTTTTTTTGTGGCCAAAAGCAGTTTCCTGTCAACTTACCTTAACGTGCAATTCCACTGACGGCTGCTACATGCTCTAGTCTAATCAACTCTCTGTCAAACTCTTCTCTCCTCTTCACCTGCTGCTCTGGTAGTTTTCCATTCACCCCAACTCTGCTCCTCTCTGCCAGTTAGCCACACCCACCTCATCAGCTAACTCTGTTCACCTGGGCACACAGGTGTTCCCCATTAGCAATCAAGCCACTATTTAAGCCTCTCTTGCCTCCTCACTCACTCTTTGCCTGATTATTGTTCTTCACTCCTCATGCAAGACTCTCCAGCACTCACCATCAGATTGACTTCCTGGTTACGACTGCACTGGTGTTCTTCTGCGTTCCTTACGCCGTGTGAGTTTCTCTGCCATTATTCCTGTGTGTATGCAACATCCGAGAATCATGCATTTGGTTCCTGATCTACTGCCTAATGAACTGAACTTTGCTGCATTCCTCTTGTTATCCTTATACCTGCTATTATCTGCAGTAAATGTCATTAGCAACTCTACCTGGTGATGTTTTTGTGCTGCAACTGGGTCCCACTACCCATTTTCCCTAGAAATGCTAAGTCAGTCATTTTATGATCATGTCATGCTTGTCTCAATCACTAAATTCAGGCCCTCTAATAAGAATGCTGCTGGCTATGTTGGAAATTATTGGTTTTGAAGACTTATAGTAGCTTGATGTCTGTTGTGTGGATGTTGATTGAGAGTTGGCTTACCTGCTGGACAATTGTTGCAATATTTCAGTAAGTTTAACATCACTTGATTATGATACCTGCCCTGTTTAGTGCAATTTAACTGAAGTAGCAAATGTTAGCCCAAGGTTGAACCATTAAGTTACCGCTAGCTTTGTATTAAGAATGTGATAGGCAACACCTCAGTCTTCAATCAGGAAAAGATGGTGCTGACAATAAGCAGCAACTCTGGGCTTCAAACTGGCTCCAATGCAAACCAAGGCATCTTTGTTTACAGTCTGTGGTTGTGTATGAAAATAGAGCTATTGAAGGCAGATGGAGGGAACCAAAATGAGCAGAAAGATGCTGAAATGGCTCCATTGAGTGGAGGAGGAACTGCAGACTTGCTGATGATTCTCTGTGGGTTCATCACTACAAGCAACTCCTTTTGATATAAAAGTCATGTGATCTAATAAATTAAAAATTGATTACAGTAGCTTTAAGTTTTCCTGTGAAGCCTTTTAGAAAGATATTGAAAAGAAGTACTGACACTTCTCCGGAAAGCAAATTATTTACATCCACTTGCACTATTTTTGATTCATAAACCAGTCCAGGGCACGGATGTATGTATAAACATTATTGCTTGGCTGTAGAGAAAAATGGGTGGTTTTGTACTTGACAAGATTCATGGTTCTGTACCAGCAGAGAACAGTCACCAACGTCATCTGATGTGGGGCACTGAGTGCATCGATTAGTCAAGGCATCGAGGCAGTGTCTTGTTGAGGTTAACCAATAGTGAAGACTTTTCGTGGAATATGCACATATTCATAGAACAGAGTATGAGGATGAAGCGGTTTCTATAAATATATACAGTGTATATACTTGAGAAGCTCCTTCAAAGCTTTTCATGGGAAATCTGAAAAGCTTTTTCACCGCACAGGCAAGAAATATTACTTTTAATTCTAGACCATGACAGATGTCGGTGACGATGTTTCACAGCAAAAATGATAAAGCCTTTGATTCTGACTTTTCCAGATTATGGCTAATTTTTACATTTTCCTGGAAGGAGGTTACAAAGAAATGTGGATCCTGGCTGAATCAGTCATTCACAAGAGATGAGAGGATTGTCATGTTTTATGGTCATTGTCAACACAGCAAAACCAGGGCGAGCTGTCAGCTGCCTGTGTAATTGAATTGGTTCTTAATCCTTCAATATGCCCCAGATATATAATCAGCATTCGGTGTGCTTCCCTCGGGTTGTAGATGCAAAGATAAAGAGGACTCATATACTGTACTCTTGATGTGATCCATTAAACATGCAACTTTTTCATTTGTCAGTCATTGAGTCGAAAGCATTGGTCCGGACTTGCCATTACATTTTGTGCAGACATGCATGATCTCCAGAGGATGAATCCTACTGACATTTCCATAGTGCTACCACAATATTCACCCTTGTGGTTTTGAGTGAAATATTCCAACAATTCTTAGATATATTGCCATGAAATATGTTACAGATATCCATGTCCACCTCAGGGTGAAATCTGATCTGTAGTGGCAACATCAGCTCTGAAATTCAATGTATTAAATATCTTGGTTTATGACTAAATGTCTGCAAAACTCATAACATTCCCAGCAGCCCCAGCTTTACTTTTAGTTCTCATTAGCAATTGTCAGCATGCTACTCTTTAAGTTGTTGAACATTTTATCTTTTGTAAAAGCAGTGCAGTGCTTTTACAGCAACATATTCCCCTCTTTCCTTTAAGATCCACTCTACACTGTCGGCATTTAGGCGGTCTCTACAACTGTGAATGTTACTGCATCAGAATAGATCAATCATCTCCCTCTTGTGGTCGCTGAGTGAGACCTACACCCATGGATACACACTATGCATACAGCACATTAGCCAGCAGGAGCTCCAGGTTTCGGTTAATCTCTAACAGTTGCAACCTGGTTAATCCTAACCATAACTAATAGCAGCCTTAAAGGGTGTATTTTCTGTTTTCTGCATCTTTTTAAGTGAAAAGCACATTCTTGTTTTCTAGTCTTTCTGCTGTTGATGGCTCACTGGTTTTAACCCTCCTGTTGTCCTCGAGTGGAGGAAGGGAGGGAGGGAGGAAGGAAGGATAGAAGGGAGCAAGCAAGAAGGAAGGGGAGGGAGGGAGGGAGGGAGACGGAAGGAATGAAAGGAAGGGAGACAGAAGGAATGAAAGGAAGGGAGACAGAAGGAATGAAAGGAAGGGAGACAGAAGGAATGAAAGGAAGGGAGACAGAAGGAATGAAAGGAAGGGAGACAGAAGGAAGGAAAGGAAGGGAGACAGAAGGAAGGAAAGGAAGGGAGACAGAAGGAAGGAAAGGAAGGGAGAAAGAAGGAAGAAGGAGGGAGGAAATGAGGGAGGAAGAAGGAGGGAGGAAATGAGGGAGGAAGAAGGAAGGAAAGTAGGAGGAAGGGAGGAAGAAGGAAGGAAAGTAGGGTTGGGAGGGAGGGAGGAACAGTCACAACAGATAGGGTCAAATTGACCCGGGAGGACGACACAAGGGTTAAAGTAATTTCAATATGTGATGTGGTAGAAAATCCTGCATCCTTGCTCTTTATGAAAAACAACAGGTCCTTTATATGTGTAATCACAGACTGCTACAGTGGTGGGATTGTAACACAGAACTGTCAATTAGTAGAAAAAACACCTACTTATCTTGTCTAATACAGACTCACTGGCTTCAGCTGAGCTTTGTAATGCATTTTTGCACAGGGTGATGACTTTGTGCCTCATCTCTTACAGTGGAATAACTTTTAGGAAGGGAACTCATTATGGCTGGCATGAACAGAAGAAATGTTCCGGTTATGATATGAACCAGTGTGTGTGATTCAGCATCTGTTCATTTGGAGAGACGAAGTTACAGATTGTTCAAGACAGGACATTTATCTATTTTACTGAGTCTGACACTTCAGTTTTTAACCTTTTTATATAAACAGCTTTTTACTAAACTGTCATTCCAGGTCCACTTACTTGCTTGCTTTGGACTTTTTAACTATATCTCATGGCGTTCATCAGCAGACAGGGTTCGCTGTTTCCATAACTCTGAGCACTGGCAGTACTTTACATCCATAAGTTGAGCTTGACAGTCGCTGGAAAACAGCAGTTGACAAAACAATCTCAACGCAAGGTCCATTTAACTGCAGTAATTTTGTCCTTTTTTATTTGTAAGCCTGTAAATTCCCATCAAATTACTCCTCACACTTGACTGGCATGTCCGAATACGAGCTATGAAAGAACTGCTTCTTCACTGTAGTGGTGCATGTGGAATGAGCTCTTGGCAAGTAATATTTATGTTTGTATAAAAAATTGTATGTATAACTCAATTTGGAAAAACGGTAATTTTTGCAGTATCCTCAGCAGGCCAGCAGAGGGCATGAGAGGAACAGTAGGTAAGATCTGACCTCTAAACAGCCTGAGCTTTGGGCTGTTTTTTCTTTTTTTATTATTTAATTTTTATTTTAACAACTTGTCTTCAGTTTTTTGTTTTTTTTTTGCATTGTTATCAGAGAACAGTAAGTGTGGAAGGAAGGAAGGAAGGAAGAAAACACAGTGAAGACCTTTTTTTTTTTTTCAGGCATCAAAGACATCAAGCTCCAATCACAACAAAAGGAAGCATCTTGTAATAATGAAATGAAAAACAAAAGAATATTTAATGTAGCTTCCTCTTGTCCTCTTTCATGCATATTGGTTAGTCATTATATAACAAAGTTAATGAAATGACAAGTTTAAGTTCCATATAATGTAAACTGTACATTAGAACAGCTCGGTAGGCCAATAACCAAACAAAGGTTATAAATGCTATATTTTTTTAATGACGGAATGTTTTTTGTACAAAGGTAAAAGCATTTCTTGGAAAAGACATAAAAGCTAAAGATGCTGAATGTGCTCTCATCCTGTTTCCAGGAATCTGGATTTCAGTCTCTTCTGCTCAACTTGCAAGAATGTGTAGCTTACCCTGTTATGACATAAGCAGGCCTTTGTTTCCCTAAATCTGAATTATGCATGGCTGAACTGAATCCGTCTTTCTCACACACACACACACACACACACACACACACACACACACACACACACACACACACACACACACACACACACACACACACACACACACACGGTACAGGCTGCTTATGTTACACTTTGATGCATGAAGGAGGCTTACACAGTTGTTTGAGTGTGCATGTGCTTGTCCATACATGCATGTGTGAATACATACATGAGGTCTGAGGTCATGAGTCCGTCACAGACCTTTCAGCTGTGCTTCAGGGTAAAAGCTGTCATCATTTTCCTTTAGGAGAGTATCCAGGAGACTGTGGGAAGGGGATGTAATTTATTTATTTTTTAAACAAAGCATGAATGTTTTGATGAATGATTTGTAGGTGGATGAGACCATTTTGAAGACAGTATAATATTTCCCCTGTTATCAGAGAAAAAAGTAGTGTGTTATTGATGTTACAGATGAGGGCAGCGTAAAATTAATACTAATACGATTTGAGGACATTTAAGGACTCATTTATTATTTGTGCTCACTCATTTGCAAGATTGTTATTTTCATTATCAGCAGGCTTGCTCTCTAACAAACATACATTTCTGTCTACAACAATGAAAGAATATTTTTTCAGAGTCTAATGAGGAAATATGCAATACTTATTAGTTTTTACTTGCATACTGTTACTGTTGGTTTTACACTTTTGCAATAATAACAATATTACAGTTGTATGGTGAGTAAAACTGGCTCTACATTCATATATTTTAACCAAAAATATATATTACTCATCCTCACACCCTTGGAGATCCAGCAACCTTTCAATGGACCTCAGTCATAATTCATTTTTCTATGGTTTTGTACAATGTAATGAGCCTTTAATCACATCGACTACTATCAGTGATGGATTACCAATATATGCAACTGCCCCAAGGCTCTAAGAGACCTTAAAGGCAAAGGTAAATTTATTTAATTTGCACATTTCATACACAAGGAATCTCAAACATAATATCTTTACATAATGCAAAAGAATATGAGAAGAATTTAGAAGATTTATTTAAAAATAAAGAAACATTAAAAATGCAGCATACAGGATAAAAATTATGAAGTGCAGCAGGTCTGAATCCGAAAGCACACGTAGATTTCTAACCTGGTTATTATTCTGGGAGAATTATTGATTTTCTCATTACAATGTTGTAGTGGATCCATTTGGCCACACTCACTAGGTGATAAGGTTATGTAGAGTTTGATAACTTGGAGGCATATAGAGATTAAATAATATATAGTAGGTCCAATAATTGACCCCTGTGGAACTCCTTATGTTCTGACTCGCTCTGATGTACAATTGATGCAAAGTAGGCCATACCTTTTTAGAGATAGGACCTGAATGTAACTGTAAAAATAGCAGGTTCATTGTGTGGTTATTTCATGTTTGTGCTCCTTCCTGCATAATGTAATTTTATTTATTTTTGGTTGTTTTTCTGAACTTCTGTGACATACAATATTAGAGCTTGGAACCCAAAATTTGATTTCTTTCATATCCTGAACAAAAAAAAACTGCAACTTTTTTTTTTCTAATCCACCGACACAGCTGGATGTCATGGCAAAGATTGTTATTGCAGGCATCTGCACAACTTGCACGTCATCGCTGATGAAAGGAGATGGTGCTGGAGCTTAGTGACAAGCCCACCGAGATATGATCAAACCTGGACCCTTTTTTCCTCCTGTCTTACCTCTGCCATCCTTTATATTAGTCTGAGCATCAAAATGTATCGACAGGAGACTACCAGTGAGGTGTGACAGTTTATCTTGTGATAAGAAGTGCAATTTTCTTATTACTGTAAGTAAAGAAACACCTGAAGAATTGGAATTTTTCAAAAGATTTAAGTTTTCATTTAACGTAATGTCTGCAGAACGTGGGGGCTGTTTATCAGTGTCAGTGGGAGCAGATACAAAGCAATCCCACAGTCAAGTCACAGCATCACAGTCACAGTGCTTGGCTCACGACCCTGAGAGGCAGCATGTTCAGAATTTAAGAGGGAGGGGAGGGAGGGAGGATGGAGGACAGAAGCAAGCAAGGAAGGAAGCGGGGACGGAGGAAAGAAGCAAGGAAGGAAGGCAGGGAGGAAGGAGGAAAGAAGCAAGGAAGGAAGCGAGGACGGAGGAAAGGAGCAAGCAAGCAAGGAAGGAAGCGGGGACGGAGGAAAGGAGCAAGGAAAGAAGGAAGCGGGGACGGAGGAAAGGAGCAAGCAAGGAAAGAAGGAAGCGGGGACGGAGGAAAGGAGCAAGCAAGCAAGGAAGCGGGGACGGAGGAAAGGAGCAAGGAAGGAAGCGGGGACGGAGGAAAGGAAGGAAGGACAGACAGAAGGAAGGTAAAAAGGGAGGAAAAAAGGAAGGAAGAAGGAAGGAACAGTCAAAACAGACCGGGTCAATTTGACCCGGGAGGACGACACGAAGGATAAATAAATGTTTGATACTTAAACATTTAGAAAGACGTGTACCAAGATGTGGGCCATTTGAAAAACAAACAGTCTAAATAAATGTCAGGCACAGATGGAGGAAACGTCAAAAACAAAAACACATTGGTGAAATGTCAGTAGCACAAAGCTCCAGGCTTTCTGTCTGACCTTTCATTATAAGAGGTAAGGGTCAGATGTGTGTCGACAGGTGGAGGGTATGCGTGGGTCAAGATGCGAGATTTCAAGCTACCGTAACTGATGATTCAGTATCACATGAATGTTTTGTTTTATTTTTTAATGAGGCTCAAATTATTTTAACCCTCCTGTTGTCCTTGAGTCAAGGAAAGGAGGGAGGGAGGGAGGGAGGGAGGAAGGAAGAAGGGAAGAAGGAGGGAGGGAGGAAGGAAGAAAGAAGGAAAGGAGGGAGGAAGGAAGGAAGGGAAGGAAGGAAGGAGGGAGGAAGCAAGGGAAGGAAGGAGGGAGGACGGAAGGAGGGAGGAAGGAAGGACGGAAGGAGGGAGGAAGGAAGGACGGAAGGAGGGAGGAAGGAAGGACGGAAGGAGGGAGGGAGGGAGGAAGGAAGGAGGGAGGAAGCGAGGAAGGAAGGAAGGAAGGAAGGAGGGAGAAAGCAAGGGAGGAAGGAGGGAGGAAGTGAGGAAGGAAGGAAGGAAGGCAGAAGGAAGGAAAGGAGGGAGGGAAGGAGGGAGAAAGTAAGGGAGGCAGAAGGAAGGAAGGGAGGGAAGAAGGGAGGGAGGAAGCGAGGGAGGGAAGAAGGGAGGGAGGAGGGAGGGAGGAATGGAGGGAGGGAGGGAGGAAATGAGGGAGGGAGGAATGGAGGAAGAGAGGGAGGGAGGAATGGAGGAAGGAAGGGAGGGAGGAATGGAGGAAGGAAGGGAGGTAGGAAGAAGGAAGGAAGGGAGGGAGGAATGGAGGAAGGAAGAAGGAAGGAAGGGAGGGAGGGAGGAAGAAAGGGAGGTAGGAAGGAGGGAGGGAGGTAGGAGGGAGGGAGGGAGGGAGGGAAGAAGGAACAGTCAAAACAAACGGGATCAATTTGACCCGGGAAGACGACACAAAGGTTAAAGAGGCCACAGTTTTATCAGAAATTATGCTTTAAAAAAAAAAAGGAATAAATTTGTGCTATTATTTAAAGAAGCCTAATTAAGGATTAATTAAAACCCAATATCCAAAGAGCTGAAACTCATGCACATGTGAATCCTTCAGTCCACAATAGCAAAAGCATATCTGAGAAATCTGGTTTGCTTAAGTGGACATTTATTATGTCAGAGTCCGCTCCACTAAAAGATAATGTACATAATTTGCAGAAAGGACACAATGGGGAGCATCTGATTTGATGGAGCCTAATGAAGCTTCATCACCAGCACTTAATGGATTCTACTATTCAGTCTGAGCTCTCAGGGCTAAATGAGAAACTTCAGAATCCCTCGAGAGGTCGGTATCTCTGCAGATTCACTCAAAAACCAAATAAAACTCCCGCCGCACATTGCATCAAAGGGCTAGAAAATAGGTTCAATGACTGCTCAAATGGAAAAAGTCTGCATGCAAATTTTAAAGTACCTCAAATTAGTGCACATAATGAAAAGTGTGTGCATGGTTTAACAAATACATACCGCTCACATTGGAGTATAATAGAGACACCATACAATATAAACTGCTAGATTTGTTGTAATGGACGAGACATACATAGAAATAATACACATAAACAAAAAAAAGAGATTGAAGCCTGCACAGAGTTTACTTTTTCCTCCCAACAATTATTCCTCCAACCTGGTGAGTGGTTTCTAAACCTTTTCCTGTTTACTGATGTACATTCATGCTTTTTGCATCCAATGACTGATAACACGAATGAAAGATGGAAGATTTAATTTGGCTTCATTTTAGAGTCCTATAAAGAATACATTTTCATTACAAGTATGGACCTGCCTCTCTGAGACTGACTTACTTAACCCTTAAACAGGCCTTACTAGTTATGTCATTTGCACCTAAAGTAAGGAAGGAAGGAAGGAAGGAAGGTAGGAAGGAAAGGAGGGAAGAAGGAAGGTAGGAAGGAAAGGAGGGAAGAAGGAAGGAAGGAAGGAAATAAGGAAGGAAGGAAGGAAAGGAGGGAAGAAGGGAGGAAGGAAGGAAATAAGGAAAGGAGGGAAGAAGGGAAGAAGGAAGGAAAGGAGGAAGGAAAGGAAGGAGGGAGGGAGGGAGGAAGGAAAGGAAGGAAGGTAGAAAGGAAAGGAGGGAAGAAGGAAGGAAAGGAAAGATGGAGGAAGGAAGGAAGAAAGAAAGGAAGGAGGAAGGAAGGAAGAAAGAAAGGAAGGACAGATGAAGGAAGGAAGAAAGGAAGGACAGATGAAGGAAGGAAGAAAGGACAGAAGGAGGGAACATTTACCCTAACAGCTGAACTTAGATCGAAGGAAGGAAGGAAGGAAGGAAGGACAGAGGAAGGACCCGGGAGGACAACATGAAGGTTAAAGAGTCTGTATCTCCTGGTGCACGTTGTCTGTTTAAGGGTTAAAGCCTTGCGACCAACAAATGCTCTCCAGGCATCTCGGTGGTCCTTTGGCCAATTTCTCCAGCTGTCTCCAAATGTGGCCGGTTCTCTTCAGGTCAGCGTGTCAGGTGTTTCTTGGTCTGATTCTTTTCCTTTTTCCTTGTGGACTCCAAAAGATGTCTTGTGTTGTGTTGAATGCAGGTTCATGAAGAATGTGACCAAGTGTCTTTTAACTGTCTGACACAATCATATTGTCATTTTCTTAGATGTTTGAGTTTTTAAGGCTGTTTTTTAATTTGCTCTTACCTTCGTTTTGCGCGTGCGCACAGTGTAACGCATACATACTTCAGCTACTATTGTGGCACCTGTCATTGCACTGGCTTCTATCACCAGTCTAAGCTTTCTCAGCAGCTCAGTGGATGTGATGTGTATATCTATACACACACGGAGATACACACCTTATCGTAGACAAACATGTTGTTTTGTATCATTCACCACCAAGAGTGAGGATTACACTGAGGCCCAATATCTGCATTTGAATGGGCTGACCTTTAAAACAGCCTGAAGCACCTGCAGACCACAGGGACTGAGCTGAGACAGGTAAAAGATGAATACTTTGTGTCTTTAACTTAAATAAACTCGGTGAAACCAACTTAAAACTTTGCGGCAATCAAGTATTTTGCTCCTAGCTCATTTAATTTAACTGTAAATTAGTTTTTCAGTTCCCATAGAACAAGCAAATTATGCTTTTACAGATGCTGCAAATGTAATTTTTGAAAGAGGAGCCAGATGTGTGATAGAAACTTGTAATATGGTAAACATGATTTTGCATGATGAGATAAATTACTCTATGTTTTCCAGTTCATAACCAATAACTGATTACAGTATGTGTACAATTTGGGATGCAACATGTTTAGTATTATGACATAATTGGTACACTTCATTCACGTTCACATTTCATTTTAAACTCTTTGGTACAAACGACATGGGACATTCTTTCTACCCAGGGTTCATCAGAGACTTCTCACCTCACCAGAATGAGCCAGACTGCAGCAGTGAAGGCTCCAGGGTTTGGTAGGACGGAGACTGCTCATTGGTCTGAAGATCCATCTGAAACTCTCAGCCTTACTACTTTCAAGACTCCGTTAACGTGCTGCTTAACCCTCCTGTTGTCCTCCCGGGTCAAATTGACCCTGTCTGTTTTGACTCTTCCTTCCTTCCTTCCTTCCTTCCTCCAACCCCCTTCCTTCCTTCCTTCCTCCTTCCCTCCTTCTTTCCTCACTCCCTCCTTGTCTCTTTCTTTCCTCCCCATTGCCTTCCTTCTTTCCTTCTTTCCTTTCCTCCCTCCCTTCCTCCCTCCCTCCTTTCTTTCCTTCCTTTCTCCCTCCTTTCCTTCCTTCTTTCCTCCTTCCTTTTCTTCCTTCTTCCTTCCTTCCTTCCTTCCTTCCTTCCTTCCTTCCTTCCTTCCTTCCTTCCTTCCTTCCTTTCCTTCCTTCTTCCTCCCTTCCTTCTTCCCTCCTTTCCTTCCTTGTTTTAGGTTGTTTAGGTTTAGACACAAAAACCACTTAAGGACAGGGAAAGGTAATGGTTTGTATTAAAATGATCATTTACACAAAATACACTAAAATATTAAGGGGGAGAAATTCAGGCACTGTGTATTTGCAGAGCGACAGGCCTTTGGGGCAGTGGGTTTATGTTTTTGGGATAATAGACTAATGGGCTTTCAGTCCAATGCGAAATTTTTCAAACTGTTGGCGTTTTTAAATAATGGGCTGTCGGACCAGTTTGCATGGCGTCGTCACACAAGGCAGCTATGAAAGAAACATAGTGAATGTACTCTGGGTATAAATCACAACAGGTTGTTACAGTACATGAGTTAGATGTGACACACACACCCATCATCCCATTTTGTTATCAGTGAAACATACAAGGCAACATGAGAGAATGGACTTAATGGATATGGATGGTGAATTTCAATATATTATCATTGGCAGAGCTAAACCAACAACAGATTGATCTACTTAGTATTGTGTGTGTGTGTGTGTGTGTGTGTGTGTGTGTGTGTGTGTGTGTGTGTGTGTGTGTGTGTGTGTCCAAAGCCTGATAGACAAATAGTATGTCATTCCTCTGTGCTTTAGACATCCATTGCTGCTCAAAAACTATTAAAAACCCATCAGTGAGCCACAGTGATGCACTTATTGACATGTTTCCTCACCCCAAAGGAAATGCTTGCTGTAGTTTGTTCAAATATGGCTCCAAAAACTGATGACAATTATCATTTTCAGTCTCCAGAGAGTAGTTCCATGTACGACTGAGCACATGTTTACAGCGCTTTATTAGCTTGCTGTGCTATCACACTTTGTACTACAATGATAATTTCTCATATAACTACTGTACATCACAAAGTCAAGTCTGTGTTCCTGCACATGCAATCTGCCTTGAGCCTGAAAGCGTGATCATCATTTGGAGCCGTAATCTTCGGGATGAAGGAACATGTTGCCGAGGGTGATGATGCAGCTCACTGATGTGTTTTTAGTAGTTTTCAACATCAAAGGTCTACGGTACAGAAGAAGAAGATATATCAGGCTTTGGATACACATGCAGTACTTAGTAGGTCAATTCACTGTTGGTTTGGCTCTGCACATGAGATTCGTTGACAATAAGAAACATACAGAAAATTCACACAGAGGTTCCACTTCATGATGTTTGATGGTTCACACTGCTGCAGTATTATACCAAGGAGTTAAATATGGGCGGCTGTGTGGTAGAGCGGTCATCCTCCAATTGGAAGATTGGTGGTTCGATATGCCCGGCTCCTCCAGTCTACATGTCGATGTCTCCTTGGGCAAGACACTTAACCCCAAATTGCTCCAACGGTGTATGAATGAGAATGGTTAACTTCCTCCTGATGTGCAGGTTGGCGTGGTAGCTCCTGCCATCAGTGTATGAATGGGTGAATGACATGCGCGGGTATGTAAGAAATGTAAACTCATTCAGGTGGCACATAACGGAAAATAGGAAAAATGGCAACCAAATGAAGCTAATCAGTTTTTATATGTCAAACATCTGGTAACTCCTTGATGGGGCTACTGTAAGGCTGTTCTGATTCTTGGTTTGTAGTCCCAACTAATACCACCGTAGTGCTAAAGGCAACTTCATTGTGATTTTAGTTTATTCAAATAAAAATAAATAAAGTGACTTGATCTGACTATTTAATTTTGAATCTTTCAGTTTCAGTTGCAGCTTTCTGTATCATGTTTTACTTCATGGTAGCCCTAAAGACAGATTTATTCTACTCTATACTTTATGTTGAGTGTTTACAAAAGGAGGAAATGACAGTATAGTCTACCTTGACCTTTGACCCCTGTTCACCATGCTTATTCTATTAATAAAAATTAGGATGAAAACACACTATTTTACCAGACAGCCTGACTTTTTGTCATTTGTCTTTTTGTCATTATGGCCCCATGATGGATTGACTCATACATTTATTCATTTGTCCGACGTTTTAGCCTAAAGTGACTTTCAAATGAGGTACAATCCAAGCTACAGTAGGTCAAGGAGAAGTCAACGGCTGTACATAGAGATATAATCTATCTATCTTCTATATGAGCAATGTATTTGTTAAATAAACGCAGCAACACTTCACCTTCAATGTTCCACCTGACACAAGACGGCTGCAGGTGTGTGAAGTGATGAATCCTGCGTCAGGTGGAGCCAGTTTTCAATCATCAGCAGGGTGAGTGTGTCCACTTTGCATGCAATTAGACAGGTTTCATTTATATAGAAAAAAAAAACCAATTGTCAATTATTTTTGGTCGCTTTTGCCTTAAATTCAGACTGACCTGTGAAATCCAGATTTATGAATAACATTAAATAGATAAGCAGTGTGCAGACTCAAATAATACTAATGCTTAGACAATCATGAGTACTTAAGGTGTGTTTCTCCACTGGATTCAATCAGGAATCTGCTCACTTTTATGGGTAAAAACAGAAATGTGGCAGTGTGTGATGACATTAAAAGAAGCAGACATCATGCATCAATGAAATAATACAAATGCTTAGACAATCATGAGTACTTCAGGTGTGTTTCTCTACTGGATTCAATCAGGAATCTGCTCACTTTTATGGGTAAAAACAGAAATGTGGCAGTGTGTGGTGACATTAAAAGAAGCAGACATCATGCATCAGTAGTTTCATGATCAGCACTGTGGCAGGACTGCAGCTACCTGACACAGTTTGAAGGTACATGACGTCTGATGGATGTGTTGCTTCAGTTTCTTTAGGCATCAGCTTGCCCCCCCTCTCTCCCTCTCCCTCTCCCTCTCCCTCTTTCTCTCTCTTTTTTTTTCTCAACTTGCTTGCTCCATCCTTGCTCTCGTCACAAATACGCACATGGTCGGGGTAAAGGAGGGGGGTCCATCCGTGTCAGGTGGTCGTTACAGAACTTGGTCCTACTGTATAAAAGCAGCTCTGGTCGCGGAGCAGCTCAGACTTCCTCCACTCAGGTGCGTCCTGCAGACAGAGATGCGTGTTATGGAGCGCACTTTCCGGGAGCAGCTCTTCTTTCTGGTGTTGTGTCTGTCTGTCCTCAAAGGAGACTCCAGATATATTGAGGTAGGTTTTTAATGATCAAGCATTTAAACTTATTCGTGAAAAAGATTCTCAGATAAAAAAAACTTCAAAATTCAACTTTTTAAAATTTGTTTTCTTCTTCCTGCAGAATAACGAGTTCTCAAAAGATGATTTATATTCATTTTTCAACTCGGAACCTAAGAGAGAAATAGCAGAGGAATTAATGTACCGTCGACCTTTACGTAAGTGATGTGAAATCTGTACTTGTCGTTTCCAAAGGCAAGACATTTTTATTTATGTAGCACACTTCATTCACAGAGGCAAGTCAAACATAAAAATGAAATGGCATATTGAGAATTATTTAAGTATTAAGTATAAAAGACAAAAAAGAATAAATGTCTAATTTATTAGCATGACAGATCAAAAACCTATATTGCGAAAGCAGTACACAAAATTATTAATATTGACAGATGATTATCATTATGTACAGTATGCAAATATCAACAAACATAAAATATATTATAATAAAATGCTTTTTTTTTCAGATGTAATCACACAGAAACAGAGTATGACAGTTTTTAACATATTTTACAGCTATTACTGCACATTTCCTGCAGTATCTGAGGTTAGGGGAGATGGATTAATTTATGATATAGCCTACTTTTTTCTTTTTTCTTTTTTTTTTTTAAAGGAAAGCCTCTCACATACTTAAATTTCACACAACATAAAAAGGAAGAGAGATTCTGTCTCCGCCTCTCTTTTAGGACAACAATTTGGAGTCATATTGCAATTATTAACAACACTTAAAGGCAAAGGTGGATTTAAAAGTCTTCAGCCTGTTTTTAAATCAAAAGACATGATTGACAATTGGTATATATGCTTTTGAGAGTGATAAATGTAAAGAGAAATTTGCATGACCTTATCTCATACCTACTGTCTTTACAAGAAAGATTGTAGTAAAAACTTTAAATCTTAAGTAGGACTTTTCAATTTTAATTAGCTTTATTGAAATAACATGCATTTATTGATCGATAGAATAGAGAAGGAAACATCAGGAGCAAGTAAAAAGGAATAATAAGAGGGCATCTTTTGAGCACTGAAAAAAACCTCCTCACCTTATGCATGCTATTTTTTTTAGTTATTCATTATATGTACATTTATTCTGTACATCCATGTGTGATTGTCTCTCAGGTTGTCTGGACATGGTTGCAGTCGAGGGTCAGTTCACCTTCACAGCGGAGCGTCCTCAGCTCAGCTGTGCTGCTTTCTTTATAGCAGAGCCCAATGAAGTGATCAGTGTGGATTATGACAGTGTTGACATCGACTGCAGGGGAGGGGACTTCATCACGGTAAACTCACCCCCGCCCCCACACACACACAACATTTACCCACCAAACTGCACCATTAATATCCCTAGTAATCTTCCTGTAATCCCATTCTAATAACTCTGTATATATTTAGTTGTAATGGTGATGAAATGTGAGTTTGTATTTGTGGTACAGTCTCTGCCATCAAACACTGAGGTCACTCACTGTGCAGTAACTTGCATGACTAATCTGAGAGAAAGACTTCCTGATTAGAGGAAAAAGCTCCTTTAACTTAATGCAATTGTCTGTCTTACTATAGGTGACCTTCCCCTCCATGTCTGCATACTGATGCTTCTCACATGCTAACCTTAACATAATGGTTTAAACCTTATAAGTACTAAGTTTAATGTCTTTCCCACAGAGCAAGATTAAACTAAACACACTCATCACATCATGTTAACCCCTTCAGAAATCATCTTTGACTGAATCTGAAACCCTACTCTCACCCTCTCCTTCTCACCTGTGTCCCATGAAGGTGTTTGACGGCTGGGTGATGAAAGGGGAGAAGTTCCCCAGCTCCCAGGATCACCCGCTGCCTGTGTATGAGCGTTATGTGGATTACTGTGACTCGGGATCTCTGAGGAGAAGCGTGACTTCCTCTCAGAACGTGGCCATGATCTTCTTCCGCATTCACAACCCCGGCAGCGGCTTCACCCTGACCATCAGGAAACTCATCAACCCTTTCCGTGAGTATTTGTATACTCAGATACAAATCCAACTTTTGCCTCTAGCCTACTCTGGGGCTTCTTTGGGTGATCAGATCTGTGCAACAATTAATGTACGAGTCTGTGGTGATGATACAAGCCTGGCAGGGGGCTTTTTAGTCATCAAGCGCACCAACAGGGGACAGTTTGCCATCACTGCATGTGTTTCTGGACCAGGGACATGATCACAGGGAAAATGCTGTCCTACAGTAACATGAAAGGACAGGACAGGAAACAAAAGAAGCTAAAGCTACTGTAAGAACCAAACTGAACCCTAAAGTTGCTCAATTAAATAAAATCAGCAAGCAATCATCAGAGTTTTACCTTCAGTTTGATTCAATAGTTATAAAGTCATTTTCTCAATTTGAATAATCAGAAATAAAACGAGCACTTCATTTTAAATTAATCTCTTTTGAGGCAGTCGCTCATCATTAATTCACCTTTTTTTGACCCTGGGAACAAAGTGGAGAGTCTGTACATATACTCTGTTACTCATTTCTATATATATTATTCATGTATGTGTGCCCGTCCTTGTCTATGTTCCTATTTGTGAATCCATTAAGTAAAAATCATGCTCCTGATGGTACGTCCTTGTCTCCTTGCAGCCTGTAATGTCATCTCTCAGTCACCAGAGGGCAGTTTCACAGTGGTGATCCCGCAGCAGCACAGAAACTGCAGCTTCTCCATCATATATCCAGTGGAGATCGACATCTCAGAGTTCAGCTTGGGACATCACAACAACTTTCCAAAGGTGATTGAATGCATTGATTTCTGTTTTAATATCCACTTTACTATAAACTACAGTACCAGTCAAAAGTTTGGACATAATTCACATCAATGAGAAAGTGTGTCCAAACCTTTGACTGGTACTGTATTTGGTCTTGATTCTTCTCACCACATGTTTTCTCAAAGTTTTACTCAACTTCAATGGAGATTAATGGAAATGCTCTCAATAACTGTACTTGGAAAACATCAGTAACTCCAATATGTCTTTCCAATCAGTCACATACTATTTTTGATGTTGAGTAGAAAGTGATTTTTCTGAATTTAAAACTTTTATTGTGATTTGAGTGAACTGTACTGACTCTTTAAAACCTTTAAAACCTTATTTAATTCAGACATTAGTTGAAGAAACTGTGATTATATAACACAAAAGGTTTTGCTAGTAGTTGCAAACTCACAGAGAAATATCTGCAATTCCCCTCAGATCAACATCTTTCAGTTCATTGGTTGTTTTGATTCACCGTGACCATCAGGTTTATCAGGTAGCTATTCTCATTGGGCAATATCTAACTTTTAAAAAACCCTGTACTCTACCTGCCCAACACCAAACAGACAAACAGACACAGCTAAAGAGACATATCTTAATCAGGAGCTGGTGGGGACCAAAACAGAGCTAAAAGCAAAGTAACTGTTGCATTTAGGTCATAATAATGTTACCCTTGTGTCTGCTGGACTTTTCAATAAGAAGTAACAAGTTCACTATATCATCTTAACAAGGTAATGTTATGTTAATGTTGTGGCCAAAAAAAAAAATCAGTTAATACAGGTTTAAGGTTCAACATAGAGATGCACCCAACCATCCAGCTTCAAGAACTTTTTATTTTGCTCCTGAACTTAATAATCATGGTCATATCAAGCTTTTTAAGGTACTGTTTAGGGCTGTAAATGACAATTATTTTCATTAGCAATCAATCTGTTAATTCTTTTCTTGATTCATTGATTAGTTGTGTGGTTTATAAAACATCAGAAAGTGGTGAAAAATCTCAATCACTGCCATCCAAAGCCTGAAGTGACGTCCTCAGATGTCTTCTTTTGTCCCAACCAACAGTCCACAACCCAGAGATATTCAGTTTACTATAAAGAAGATAAATAAACCAGACAATTTTAATATCTCTCTTCTATAAATGACTCCAAAGGATTAATTGATTATGAAAATAGTTAGTGATTAAGTCAGTAGTTGATAATGAATCCATTAATCGACTAATTGTTGTTATCATTACTCACACAATGCAAGAGGTCACATGTGTAAAAATTGGTCATTTAAGCAGAGGATGACTATTAAAACTATAATGCCTGTCCTAAAAAATCAATATGATCTTCTCTACAATATCTAAAACATAACTTTATTGACAGGATCCAGCAGGATTATTGTTATATTTCCTATTTATGCTGCTCATGTCAGTAAATTCACTGATGAATATCCACTGAATCCTGGTGAAGGTCTGTAGTTTCCACATGTTTTAAACCCATATGTTGCTCTCCACAGAGGTCCATGATGGGTTGTGCAGAATCAGGAGATTTTGTGCAGTTGCTGGGAGGAAATGGCATCGACACGTCCAAGCTGCTGCCCATCACAGACCTCTGCATCGCCTTCACTGGACCAAGTGAGTACACTCTTACTCTGCCTTCCCTCCTCATTACACATTCATCAGTGGTTGAGCCAAAATTTGAGTTTTCCTTCTCCTTTCCCTGCAGCCCACATGAAGATTGGCTGTGATAACACAGTGGTGAGGATGGTCTCCAGCGGGAGGTTTGTCAACCGAGTGTCTTTCAGCTACAGGCTGCTGGACAGCCAGGAACTTCAGACCATCAAACTCAACAATGTGGAAGATTTCTGTTTTAGTAACTGACCCCCATCAGGATCACAATGGGACTAATGTCATCGTTTGACTGTAAACATTTTTTAAAAATTTTATTTTATTAAAAACAATAAAGATCCACCTCAGTCTATCCCTCTGATTTAAATCCAAAGACAACCATAAAAGACAAAAGATGAAAATTAAGACACATATGGTCACTGAGATATTATAATATTCAAACTCCAAAATTCACTGGATTTCAATTGATCTTTTTCTTTTTTCCCCATTTAATTTAATTCTGTTTGTTGCTTAATAAAGCTCCATGAAGTGTCCTTTTGTGTTTGGTGGAACTACTATTGTTTATTTTGCTTTATGTAAAGGTGTATATTTATTAAACTGAGGCACAGATGTTGGGTTATATACTGTATGGGTTCATAGTCAGCATTCTTGAAAAGGAAAGGTGCTAAAATGAATGTTACTCTCTATTTATTTTACTGAATGATACACGAGACAAGTACGGAGTCATTTCCTGCCACATGAGGGCAGTAGGTAGAGTTCCATATATTAAATAAAAGTATTCATTGCCATTATGCATTTAAATTTGTATAAAAAAACTTTTGTAATAAAATTATACTGCATGACTAAGCACCCAACTGGTTTTGTGCTTGTTTGTTTTACACCAAAGTGTTTTTTAATATTGAAGCAAAACTGAGCACTGCATACACATTAAAACACATAAAGAGGACTTTACACAATACTGTACTGTAGTGAAGTTAATCTGAATAGAAAAGCAAACAGATTTTTATGTTTAAATGCAAACAAACAATTGCATCCAAGTCTCTCCAGGTGTCATTTTGCACCCTAAAAAAGCTTTACTCACCTGTAATTCAGCCTCGTCTAGCCCTGTTTTATAAAAATATCAAGTCACAATTGGAAAAAGACACTGAAAAATGAAAATCAACTTGCCTGTATTTAACATTTTCACTTAGTTTTATCATCCGAGCCATTTGTCAGATTACTATTCGTATATTTTTGTACATTTGTATTTCTATATTTAGATATTCTCCATTCTAAAAATGAAATTCTTGCCGATCTGTTCTGTGCACTGCTCCATTAAATTACTTTCAATCCATTAGTTTCAGTGGAGGAACACATATGGGGAGGTATTTGTTGCTCCACCTTCCCAGACAGTGTTGTTTCTGTTTGTTCATGTAGTGTATAAAAAAAAAAGTATATTGGGAAGACATGAACTCCACATTTTGAAACGTTTGAGTAACAAAGCGACTACCTTTATATAACGGCTGCTGTTCTTTATTAATCCACCTTTAATGAATTAACCACCAACTCTAAACGTTCAGTTGAATTGAAGTCGTACATGCACATGATCATATACAAGCCTTGTTTATAGCCATAGGGATGTACTGATGGTCAGCAGCTCTATCACTTTGGGTCGGACTGAAATATCTCATCAACTATTGGATGCATTGCCATGACGATATCGATATTGCAACAATGTTGTAGAGATAACTATTGGTGCTTTATGTGGATATAATGAGTAAGTGGGTTAAAGGCAAATAATAGAACAGCTAGAACAGTCTGTTAAATTCATAAAATCACATAATTTTTACTGTAAAGCAGCCTTTAAAACCAAGAAAAGATGCAATATCATGATACTAGAAATTTCCAATATCTATGACGATATCTAGTCTCATATGACGATATCAATATAATATCAATATATTGCCCAGCCGTACAAACTGAGAATAAATCCTGTTGACTTTGGCGATGATTCCTGATTTTTCCTCTGGCAACCTCAGCAATTTACAGTCTTCCCTTATCCTGTGAAACATCTTAACGTCTTAACATGGACAGTGCAGACCTTGTATCTTAATGACTTTGGTGATCTCCTGATTTCTCCTGTAAGACCACCATGAGGTTCAAATATGTGGTTTTAAGTGAAATGTCTCAACAACTGTTGGATGGATTGTTATAGAGTTTGTTACAGACATTCATACCCGCCCTTAGGATTAACCCTCCTGTTGTCCTCGAGTCAAGGAAGGAAGAGAGGAGGGAGGAAGGAAGGATGGAAGGGAGGAAGAAGGAAGGAAAGGAAGGAAGGACGGATGAAAGAAGGAAGGAAGGAAGGTAGGAGGGAGGAAGGAAGGAAGGGAGGGAGGAAAGAAGGAAGGAAGGATGGAAGGGAGGAAGAAGGAAGGAAAGGAGGGGAGGAAGGAAGGAAGGAAAAGAGGAATGGAGGAAGGGAAGGAAGGAAGGAAGGAAGGACAGAGGAAAGATGGAAGGGAGGAAGGTAGGGGGGAGGAAAGAAAGAGACAAGGAGGGAGGGAGGAAAGAAAGGAAGAAAGGGGGATGGATGAAGGAAGGGAGGAAGGTAGGATGTTTTTTGTTATCCTTGAACAGAGTGCTTCCTGTCTCTATGCTAAGCTAAGTTAACCATCATGTCAAAATGTCAGCTTTGCTTTTAAGACACAGCTGGATTCAGTCTTGGTAAACAACCACGATGTCATTCATGCTGTCAGGGGAGCACGTACCGCTTCATCATCCCTTAACATGTGGAGAGTGATGTCACGGTCTTTGACGTCTCGTATAAAAACCAGCCCTTGCTCGCTGTCATTATACAGAGAGAACAGCAGGCGCTATCTCTAAAAATGATGGTTTGAGTGGTAGAAGCCAATGGGGCGGCGGGTGATTAACGGCCTGCAGGTGTATTATCATTGACAGACACCTGCAGCTACAGCCAGTGATGAACGAGCTCGTGATGAAAACTGTGTGTGTGTGTGTGTGTGTGTGTGTGTGTGTGTGTGTGTGTGATCGTGTGTGTGTGTGTGTGTGTGTGTGTGTGTGTGTGTGTGTGTGTGTGTGTGTGTATAGATGTATTTTAGTGATAAGCACCTCTACTGGTCTAGCACTAATTTAAATTTGAATATTAAAGGAAGAAGAAGACGTGGATATAAAGCAGATGTGCTGCTGCTTAAAGGGACAGTGCTCCTTTTCCAAAGGCCGGTTTTATTCTTATTTTTTCTTATTGTCATCAAATTCAGTGAAAAGACCAGAAACATTATTTTTGTTTGTCTCTCAGTGTGTTTTTGCTTCATTCAAGGGCCACATACAGCCTGATTTGATCTCATGTAGGCCAGACCATTACAAAGATGGAAGGAAGGAGGGAAGAAAAAAAAGGAAGGATGGATGGATGAAAGGAAGGAAGGAAGGAAGGAAGGAACCAAAAGAAGACAGGAAGTGAAGATGGAAGGAGACAGGGAAGAAAGGAAGGATGGACAAACAGAAGAAAGGAAGAAAGGGAGGAAGGACAGATGGAAAGAAAGAAGGAAGAAAGATAGGGAGTAAGGACAGAAGGAAGAAAGGGAGGAAGGACAGACAGAAGGACAGAAGGAAGAAAGTGAGTAAGGACAGATGGAAGGACAGAAGGAAGAAAGGGAGGAAGGACAGATGGAAAGAAAGAAGGAAGAAAGATAGGGAGTAAGGACAGAAGGAAGAAAGGGAGGAAGGACAGACAGAAGGACAGAAGGAAGAAAGGGAGGAAGGACAGACAGAAGGACAGAAGGAAGAAAGTGAATAAGGACAGATGGAAGGACAGAAGGGAGAAAGGGAGTAAGGACAGAAGGAAGAAAGGGAGCAAGGACAGATGGAAGGACAGAAGGAAGAAAGGACAGAAGGAACAAAGGGAATAAGGGCAGATGGAAGGACAGAAGGAAGAAAGGGAGTAAGGACAGAAGGAAGGAAGGACAGAAGGAAGAAAGAGAGTAAGGACAGAAGGAAGGGAGGACAGAAGGAAGAAAGAGAGTAAGGACAGACGGTAGGACAGAAGGAAGGAACACAGGAAAGTGGACAGAAAGCAGCCCAGACTGGACCCCTCGGTGGGCCGGTTCTGGCCCACGGGCCGCATGTTTGACATCCCTGTAATTGTATTGCTGAGCGCTCTCAGCTCCGAGCCCAATTGCTCCTATATATATATTTCAAGAGTTACATTTGACATACTTAAATGTTTTATTTCATGAATGTAGAATTATAATTCTATTATATACTCATATATTTAAACATTTGACCTGTTAAACCTTCTCATGCAGCTCCTATCTGTGCTGAATGAACAAGCTTGATGACTCGTTCACTCTATGAAATGAATGTGATAAGACACCATGGTCTATATGTCATTTTTATGGAGTATTAAACAGTATATATCTTCTACACCATATCTCATATTTGACCTATTTTTACCTTTGAGAGCGGTAAAAACACCCTATACACATTTCTTTTAACCAGACTTTTCCTAATGTGACCCCACAGTGTACAAAAAATGAAAATAAAAAGCATAATTTTTAAAAATGTTGTGCAGCTGATACACATTCAAATGTACAGAATTGACCTTAAAACATGCTGTATTCATCATATTCTATAAAATGTTCACCTGGATAATAAAATAGTGAATGTCTTTTCTCCATTAGATTAACCAGACCATTAAAAAGATGGAAGGAAGGGGGGGAAGAAAAAAAAGGAAGGATGGATGAAAGGAAGGAAGGAACAAAACGAAGACAAGAAGGAAAGA
The DNA here is from genome assembly GCA_021039105.1 of Scomber colias. Lineage (NCBI taxonomy): Eukaryota > Metazoa > Chordata > Actinopteri > Scombriformes > Scombridae > Scomber > Scomber colias. The sequence goes on along the minus strand of JAJDFG010000461.1, from coordinate 118,369 downwards.
TGGAAGAAAGGGAGGAAGGAAGGAGAGAGGGAAGAAAGGAAGGATGGACAAGCAGAAGAAAGGAAGGAAGGAAGGAAGGAAGAAAGGGAGGAAGCACAGATGGAAAGAAAGAAGGAAATAATGAAGAAAGGGAGGAAGGAAGGACAGAAGGAAGAAAGAGAGTAAGGACAGATGGAAGGACAGAAGGAAGAAAGGGAGTAAGGACAGATGGAAGGACAGAAGGAAGAAAGGGAGTAAGGACAGATAGAAGAAAGGGAGTAAGGACAGATGGAAGGACAGAAGGAAGAAAGGGAGTAAGGACAGATGGAAGGACAGAAGGAAGAAAGGGAGTAAGGACAGATAGAAGAAAGGGAGTAAGGACAGATGGAAGGACAGAAGGAAGAAAGGGAGTAAGGACATATGGAAGGACAGATGGAAGGACAGAAGGAAGAAAGGGAGTAAGGACAGAAGAAAGAAAGGGAGCAAGGACAGATGGAAGGACAGAAGGAAGAAAGGGAGTAAGGACAGATGGAAGGACAGAAGGAAGGAAGGAAGGACAGAAGGAACAAAGGGAATAAGGGCAGATGGAAGGACAGAAGGAAGAAAGGGAGTAAGGACAGACGGAAGGACAGAAGGAAGGAACACAGGAAAGTGGACAGAAAGCAACCCAGACTGGACCCCTCGGCGGGCCGGTTCTGGCCCACGGGCCGCATGTTTGACATCCCTGTGTTATTGTATTGCTGAGCGCTCTCAGCTCCGAGCCCAATTGCTCCTATATATATATTTCAAGAGTTACATTTGACATACTTAAATGTTTTATTTCATGAATGTAGAATTATTATTCTATTATATACTCATATATTTAAACATTTGACCTGTTAAAGCTTCTCATGCAGCTCCCATCTGTGCTGAATGAACAAGCTTGATGACTCGTTCACTCTATGAAATGAATGTGATGAGACACCATGGTCTATATGTCATTTTTATGGAGTATTAAACAGTATATATCTTCTACACCATATCTCATATTTGACCTATTTTTACCTTTGAGAGCGGTTTCTTTTAACCAGACTTTTCCTAATGTGACCCACAGTATACAAAAAATGAAAATAAAAAGCATAATTTTTAAAAATGTTGTGGAGCTGATACACATTCAAATGTACAGAATTGACCTTAAAACATGCTGTATTCATCATATTCTATAAAATGTTCACCTGGATAATAAAATAGTGATTGTGAATGTCTTTTCTCCATTAGATTAACCAGACCATTAAAAAGATGGAAGGAAGGGGGGGAAGAAAAAAAAGGAAGGATGGATGAAAGGAAGGAAGGAACAAAACGAAGACAAGAAGGAAAGATGGAAGAAAGGGAGGAAGGAAGGAGAGAGGGAAGAAAGGAAGGATGGACAAACAGAAGAAAGGAAGGAAGAAAGGGAGGAAGGACAGATGGAAAGAAAGAAGGAAATAATGAAGAAAGGGAGGAAGGAAGGACAGAAGGAAGAAAGGACAGAAGGAAGAAAGGGAGTAAGGACAGATGGAAGGACAGAAGGAAGAAAGGGAGTAAGGACAGATAGAAGAAAGGGAGTAAGGACAGATGGAAGGACAGAAGGAAGAAAGGGAGTAAGGACATATGGAAGGACAGATGGAAGGACAGAAGGAAGAAAGGGAGTAAGGACAGATGGAAGGACGCAAGGAAGAAAGGGAGTAAGGACAGATGGAAGGACGCAAGGAAGAAAGGGAGTAAGGACAGAAAGAAGGAAATAATGAAGAAAGGGAGCAAGGGAGGACAGAAGGAAAAAAGGACAGAAGGAAGAAAGGGAGTAAGGACAGATGGAAGGACGCAAGGAAGAAAGGGAGTAAGGACAGATGGAAGGACAGAAGGAAGAAAGGGAGTAAGGACAGATGGAAGGACACAAGGAAGAAAGGGAGTAAGGACAGATGGAAGGACAGAAGGAAGAAAGGGAGTAAGGACAGATGGAAGGACATCAGGAAGAAAAAGAGTAAGCATCATTTTTTAAAATGTATGAATGAAAGACTAATTATGAGTCAGAATATGAACAGGATGTAAGGGTTAATATAAATCCAACAGTACAAATGTTGCTCAAAGGAAGTGTGACAGACTGATTGTGATGATGACGGCTTTACTGAACTCTACCGAAAAATCAAGCTTGACATTTGAATCTAGCCTTTCTGAGAGAGAATATTATCAATAATGTGTTAATCACTGAGCGGAGGCTTCAAGTGGAGACAGAGACTCCATATTTAGAGAGCAGCACCTTTGAAAACAACTCCTCTTCATATTCATAAATGCTTTTTAAACATTTGTTGCTTTAATAGCCTTAACCCTCCTGTTGTCCTCGGGTCAAGGAAAGACAGGAGGAAGGAAGGAAGGAAGGGAGGAAAGAAAGGAGGAAGGAATTAAAGAGAGAAGGAAGGGAGGAAGGACAGGAGGAAGGAAGGAAGGAAGGAAAGGAGTAAGGACGAAAGGAGGAAGGAATTAATGAGAGAAGGAAGGAAGGAAGGGAGGAAAGAAAGGAGGAAGGAATTAAGGAGAGAAGGAAGGGAGGAAGGAAGGGAGGAAGGACAGGAGGAAGGACAGGAGGAAGGACAGGAGGAAGGAAGGAAGGAAGGAAGGAAAGAAAGGAGGAAGGAATTAAGGAGAGAGGGAAGGGAGGAAGGACAGGAGGAAGGACAGGAGGAAGGAAGGAAGGAAGGAAGGAAAGGAGTAAGGACGAAAGGAGGAAGGAATTAAGGAGAGAAGGAGGGAAGGAAGGGAGGAAAGAAAGGAGGAAGGAATTAAGGAGAGAAGGAAGGGAGGAAGGACAGGAGGAAGGACAGGAGGAAGGAAGGAAGGAAGGAAGGAAGGAAGGAAGGAAGGAAGGAAGGAAAGGAGTAAGGACGAAAGGAGTAAGGACGAAATGAGGAAGGAATTAAGGAGAGAAGTGAGGAAAGAAGTATGGAAGGAGGAGGGAGCAAAGACAGCGGGGAGGAGGGGAAGAACGAAGGAAAAATTAAAGAAAGAAGGAGGAAGGAAGGAAGGAATGAAAGAAGAGCTGGGGTAAATTTGACCCGGGAGGACGACAGGAGGGTTAATATAATTTGTGTTTTAAAAATGATATTCTTAATATTCCTGTTTTTAATGGGAATGTTCTTATTTCAATATGTTCTTTTCCTTTGTAGTTATATTTGTTAATGTATGTTAATGTACCCTAGATGCAAATATTTGAGCATCAGGGACTTTATGTGACATTTTCTAAATATTTGAACCTCCAATATTGGCTGAATCTTTTCAGAAAGATGTTATTATTATTATTATTATTATTATTATATTTCCGTGTGGATTACGTTAGATTTTATGTAATTATTCATTGTTATCTAAAAATTGGGACTATTTTCTCAACACATGCTTATCACTTTTGCTAGTAGTATGTGTCGTTTACTGTAAGTCACACAACAAAAGTGCACAACAAGGTAAAATTACACACTTTGGAAAAGAAGGGGGGAAAAAAAGAATATACTGTATCAAAAAAGCAACTAGATTTTATGTTTGATTTTGATTTGATTTCTCCCATGAACATCATATGAGTCACAGGAAACACTATAAGTGATGCAAAGCCCCTCCAAAGCTGTTTTGTTCCAGTGTAGGAAACACATCAGGCTGCACATCACTCAGCGGAGGCTGCAGGACGGCATTCTTCACTGCTGTCTGCTCGTCACCCCCCCCCCCCCCCCGAGGAATGGCCGCCACACAAGCTTTGTGTGGAAAATCTGGCTCCACACTTGCTCTGCTTTGTAAAAGGATCATCCTCCATCTGTCACCGAACGTGGTCAATATGAAATATCCAACTAACTGTTATTATAGCCTAAAACTGCAAAGGCCCTGTTTTTACATCTCCCTCATTAGCATATTGTTCAAAAAAAAACATTGGAGATAAAATGCAAAACTAAACAAATTAAATTCTGCAAATAATTCTTTTTTTTTTCTTGTCGTCCTCCCGGGTCAAATTGACCCCTTCTGATTTGACTGTTCCTTCCTTCCTTCCTTCCCCTGTCCTTCTTTCCTTAATTCCTTTCCTTTCTTCCCTTCCTTCCTTCCTTTCTCCCTTCCCTCCTTCTTTCCTTCTGTCTTCCTCCCATCCATCATTCATTCGTTCCTTCGTTCTTCCATCCTTCCTTCCTTCCTTCCCCTGTCCTTCTTTCCTTCCTTTCCTTTCTTCCCTTCCTTCCTTCCTTTTTCCCTTCCCTCCTTCTTTCCTTCCGTCTTCCTCCCATCCATCCATCCTTCCTTCTTCCTCCCTTCCTTCTCTCTGCTACCTTCCTTTCTTCTTTCCTCTGTCCTTCCTTCCTTTTCTTACTCCCTTCCTTTCTTCCCTCCTTCCTCCCTTCCATCCTTCCTTCCGCCTTTCCTTCCTTCTTCCTCCCATCCTTCCTTCTCTCTGCTACCTTCCTTTCCTCTGTCCTTCCTTCCTTTCCTTACTCCCTTCCTTCCTCCTTTCCTTCTTTCTTCCTCCCTTCCATCCTTCCATCTTTCCTTCCTCCCCTCCTTCTTTGACTCGAGGACAACAGGAGGGTTAATTTACTTTCATATCTATGCGTGTGATTAAATTGTATGCCCTTCTGGTTTTCTTGCACATTTAATATATGGACATGTCTGACTTATCTTAGATATTGTATATTATTTTATTCGTATTTTTATTGTTGATTTAAAAATCTGAACAATGCAGACTGATTTACGCACCATAAATGCACAAACAACTTGAATGTTCCTTGTTAACACTTGCAGCTGTGTGGCCCCTCTTTGGTGTAAAAAGGTTCAAAGGGTCCAAATCACATTCAATTTTCCTTCATTTTTCACTATCCTTATCATCAGCTGCGGCGGCTATATATAAAAAGCTGAAAAACCCAGAAACCATCACAGACACACACACAGGTCACTCCTAATGAGGAGTTATGACACAAACGGTGACGCACAAAGTGACGAAACGGGAGAACGGACAGCATGTGGGAGATAAGGGCTCGGGGCATATTCTGAAGACATTCGTTGCAGGTAGCAGCTACATTTGGATGAGTGACACTTGAAGTGAGGAGAAACTGTCCTCTGAACCAAAGAAAGCTCTGAATGTTTATAACTGTCTATATAGAAATGTTAATATATGTGCTATCCATATATATATATGTGTTCATATACATTAATCCTTACTGTTCATATTCTGACTCATAATTAGTCTCTACTCCAATTCACATTCAAAAATTCCCCATCAATCATTAAGATATGGTTGATTAATCCTCAATGAACAGTGCACTCTATTCATTTATAGAAAAATAACATTTCCAATCATAATATTATGGTCCAGGAGCACAATTCATAGAAACAACATGTTTGAATGCTGATTTTTGAATTTTCTAATGGACACAAGTCAAATTTGGACATTATGCATATACAAAAAAGTGTATCAGCAGCATAAAAATACAAATATTAAGCATTTCATTTCCATTTTTGTACTATAATCTGGGTCATATTAGGAAAAATCTGCCTACAAGAAATATGTATGTGGTGTTTTTACAGCTCTCAAATGTAAAACTGGGTTAAATTTGACCCTAAACAGTATTTACATTGTGAATTCTGCAGAGGCAGGCATTTAACCATGACATATCAAGAATATATATTTTTATTATTTTAGGGCAATACTTGTATATTAGTTGATATGACCAAAGACCATACAGATATTACATATAAACCTGTTGGTATAAGTTCAGGTTGTATCCATTACAGTGGTGGCACCTCGCTTGTAAAGCATAACACTGTCATGTTAGTAAAGGCATTAAGGCATTTTTGCCAAGAAATCTGGCTATATGGTGAAAATATAGTCACCAAATTACTTTAAAATAAAAGTTATAATCAAGAACTTTGTCCACTTTTAACAGATTTGTAATAGCTTTGTTGTTCTGTGCCGTTAGCATCTGTAAAAACCACAAACCTCTGCTCCCTTGCATCAATTTTAGTCAAATTAAATCATTAAATCTTCATGTTTCAAATGAATTATGCACACAATGGACGAACGAGGGGAAATCCAACTACACAGAGTTGAGCTGCAAAGTTTTTCTGGCTGAAATTCCACTTCACAATTTTATTAAATGATGATTTTCTTCTAATCACAATTTGAGGAATTATGACATTTGATGATTGCTGCTGGGTTTAATTATCTAAAGCTACTCCACAGCACTTTCTCGTCATGATTATGGAGGTTTGACAGAGGAGTTGGGTTTGTGTTGTTCCCCAAAAGCCAACATCATATCCCACTTCAGACTAGATAACTTTCCACACTCACACAGACTACCTACCTTTCTATTTTGTCCTCGGGGGGCGTTTACAGTCGTCATTCCAAATTTATCGCATGCTAACGGTAATATTTAGCCGCTCTTGGGTATTTAAGACTTTTGAATTCATTAACCAGATCATTTCGGCTATCCCTCCAAGGTAAGTGACATGCTTTCATATTTGAGTTTAATTTAATGTTACATAAGTCAAAAACTCTGGTAATAAACTCTGATAATTTAGGTGAGAATTACATGAATATTAGTTGAGAAGTTAGAAATTAATGTTACATGCCTGTGCTGTAATTTGTATTAATAATGTGGCTGAATTTGGTTGCTAACTCTGGTAATAAACTCTGGCAACTTAAATTTATATATATATATCATATATATAATTTCGACCTAGCGCCATATGCACCATGATGTCTATCTAATCACCGCCTCAGCCCCTTTTTTTTTTTTGTATCACCATGTGGTCGCGCGAGATCCCGCACAGCACATCTAGAGATCTGTGCGGGATCTCGCGCGCCCACGCGGTATTTCAGTGATCGCGCGAGATTTCGACCATGTTTCCAGCTTTAGCAGTAGCAGCAGAGTAAAACCCACCAGGTAAGTGTTTATTTTAATAAACTCCTGGTGTACTTACAAACTTTCCAACGCATGGATTTATGAGTAAAGACCCTATTTGTACTACTGTAGAAGTTTGATAACAATCCAGGTATTATTAGTGGGGTCATTTACCAGATACACTGTTGGTCCCATTAGCGCCTGTACTAAGCTATTCGGCTGATGGCTCCAACTCCACTATTTTCCGACCAAATGAAAATAAACGGCTGAGGCGCTGATTAGATAGACCTCATGGTGCATATGACGCTAGGTCGAAATTACGCCGAACCATCGCTTTAGGTGAGACTGCATTCTTTACTACTTTTTACACATATGCAGTAGTAGAAACAGACCATTGCATACAATCTGGAGCTCCTCTGAATAGTAGTGAAAACATCTTTATGTTTTTAATTCTGATTGCAGGTCGTTCCACAATCGTGAACCTTTCACTGAAAAATATGAATGGCCAAAAGTTGTAATTGATCCGTATATTAAGTCTTTTCCTTGTTTCGCTCTTTCTCCTCCCCAGCTTGGATCCACATGAGCCTCATCTTTTCTTATTTGTCATATTTTCTTTTATGCTGTTTTTTCTGCATTGATTAAAGAGTCATAAAAGAGTCATGAAATAAACTTCTGACTTAATAACAGACAAAGTTTTGCTTTAGTCTTGACTGAGATTACAACAAAAACTGCCTCTCCCATCATGTCTGCTGGCTGGAAACGGAAACCTTGTGCAGCTCAGGTGCGTTCAGCATTCCTTGATTGCCAGTAATTTCCTCCCACAATAACAAGGTGTCATGATGATTACAATGGTACAGGAAACTATTAAATATTCTCACAACATATGACTCAGACTTTACAATCATTAGGAGAAGTCTACTCTGACATCTTGAACATGACGTTTAGCCACAGGACAAGAAAGACACTTTTTTGAAGAGTGGAGCGTCATCATACGAGTTGGAATATAAATAACCCACATTTACAAATTATCAAATGATTCTTATGATTGATTGCAACCTTTTAGGAATTGAACAAAAAAACATAATTACTGCATGGCATCATTTCATGGGTTGATTATCCTGCTCGATTACAGCCAATCATAGACAAATTGCATTGTAATGGTGACGGTTTGTGCAAAGCACCATCTGTGCGCATAAAAGCATCACACTTGCCACTGTATTTTGTTTCAGTAATTTTCCTTTACGTCACAGCTGAGAATGTCATCGTAAATTAACTGTCGGGTTTGGTGTTTTGGGAAATGATGCATTCAAAGGAAAACCCTTAAAAATACAGCTCCAGTCTGCACTTTTGTCCTCCCCAAGGTGAGAATATCAGCAGTTCTGCTCGAGGGGAAGACGTGTCCGTGTGATTGGCTGATGCTGCCGGACCCAGGTGGTGGGGGTGCGTAGTGGGATCGCCATGCGTCATCCAGACATGCTACACAGTCATTTCCCAAAAGCGCAACCTGTCTGTGGTGTCCAGTGAGTGAAAGCTGAATGAGAGGACTCTTGCAGCAGTTTAGATTCAGACATGTTCGTCCCTGTCGCTCTCACACACACACACACACACACACACACACACACACACACACACACACACACACACTCACACTTTAGCCCTCAGTACTTAAAGGTCAGTAAAATGTTGTACATGTACTTTAATTTAGTATTTCCATCCAATGCCACTTTATACTTCTGCTCCACTACATTTTGGGGGGAAATGATGTGTGTTGTCTTTGCAAAACATATTAGGAGTGTTCAGGGGCGCATTAATATCACTGGAGGCCCCTGGGCTAAAGAACTTTATGAGGCCCCCACCCCGCACCCCCACTAAAGGACTTTATGAGCCCCCCATTCCTAAGTGGTTGACACACTATATTTTGCCTATAAAAACTCAATACAAGGTAATCTATTTGCCATTTATTTGTACCATTGTATGTACCATTAACTATGTGCATTTCACTTTTGAAAATGAGCCAACTTATACTCACTACATAGTTCCAGCACTACTCGACTCGACTCGGTTCCAGGAACGACCTTTTCCATTACAAAAGGTACCTACTCAACGTGGGCGGGGTCGTCATAGCAACGGCTCCGCAAAACTGCTGTGACTTCGTTTTATACGCGACACAAACACATAAACAATGGAGGACATGGAGGTGATGGTGTACTTGCTGCTGTATGTGGCTTTCTGTCACACACAAAGCAAGAACATTGAGCCGTATGGCTGTAACGCTGTTGTTGGTATTTAAAAATGGCGGGTTTGATTCTTGTTCATGACTCTTCCAGCGACAACTCTTCTGACCAATCAGCGGCCGGCAGTCAGTTGACGTCACATTTTAGTATCGGCTCGGCTCGCTTGGAACCTCAGCAGAGCAGGTACTAAAAAAGCACCAGGTACCAGGTACTATCCCTAGTGGAAACACAAAATAAACCGAGTCAAGTCGAGCTGGAACTGTGTAGTGGAAAAGCGTCAATATACTCACCCACACACACAATTACATCAGCGCAATACTTCACTTACTGTAGGCTAATAATAACTGGTACATAGGCTATGCAACAAATCATGTGCATTTCATTTTTGCAAATGAGCCAACATGCACTCACACACACATGCACACAAAAACACACACGCACAATTACATCACGACAATTACAACGCCACTTGGGTGTGAACGCTTCATTGTTGCTAACTATTAGGCGATGTGTCGTCTTGCCTGTCGCTTTGTGTGCCGTCTACTAAGCTGCGTGTTGGATATATACAGACGGGGAGTTCTGGTCCTCTGAAATGAGGCCAACGGCAGAAGTAACTTAGAACTGCATTCTATCAAAAGACCACCAGGGGGCGACCGTTTAGCCCGTTCATTAATGCACCCCTGGGAGTGTTTAAAATATACAGATTCAGAGTGTAGTTAGGCCCCTTGTTATGTCAGAATTAGTACTTTAGTTTTGATGCCTTAAGTAGATTTTGTTTAATGCTTCTGTTATTAAGCATCGTTGTATCGGTACTCTTTACACACATGGACCAAACATACATTACAGTACACATTGTGTGCCACCTTTCAAGACAATATCATGTTTTTATTTACTGAACATTAATTTCATTTTTACATGAAGTATCAAACAGTTTCTTCAGCAGTTGTGATATATTTTACTTTATAAGGTTGTCATAATAAAAGACGATGTTCAAAATCAAATATCGTTCAAAACAAATGTTTCATATTTCAATATTTATCTCATTTATCTCAGGAAAGAAGAAAAATGGAAAAAGTCAACATTTTCTCATGCAACACACAGTATGTTTAACCCTCCTGTTGTCCTCCAGTCAAGGAAGGAGGGGAGGAAGGTAGGAAGGAAGGTAGGAAGGAAGGAAGGAAGGAAGGAAGGAAGGAAGGAAGGGAGGAAGGATGGAAGGGAGGAAGGGAGGAAAGGAGCAAGGAAAGGAAGGAAGGACAGAGGAAAGAAGAAAGGAAGGTAGCAGAGAGAAGGAAGGAAGGAAGGAAAGGCGGAAGGAAGGATGGAAGGGAGGAAGAAGGAAGGAGGGAAGAAAGGAAGAAAGAAAGGAAGGACAGAGGAAAGAAGAAAGGAAGGTAGCAGAGAGAAGGAAGGGAGGAAGAAGAAAGGAAAAGGTGGAAGGGAGGAAGAAGGAAGGAAGGAAGGAAGGATGGATGGATGGATGGATGGATGGATGGGAGGAAGAAGGAAGGAAAGAAGGAGGAAAGGGAGAAAGGAAGGAAGGAAGGAAGGGAGGCAGCAGGGAGGAAGGAAGGAAGGAAGGAAGGAACAGTCAAATCAGAAGGGGTCAATTTGACCCGGGAGGACGACACGTGGGTTAAAAGCACAGATAGTCTACGGTGAAACGTTCATCACAGTAAGATAAGGTTGACTTATTGAGATTATTAAACGTCTGTCTGCATTTTTCCATGACTCCAACTCTACAGCAACGTGAGGATTCCTCCTCTGGGACCGACAGCGAGACTGACGAGGGACAGAGACGAGACCTCGATAGGAAAATCTGGAATATTTTTAACAGCTGACATTTATAATCAAGCAAGAGGGAACGTCTCAGCTGGGGCGTCAAAAATAAGAAATGATGACGTCACATTTTAAGCTGACCAAAGTGTCTCTTTAAAGGGAAATTAGTAATAATAATGATGGTTCTACGCTGTTTCTCATACATAAAACCAGCATAACAGATTTATGGAGAACACTTCTGAGGGAAATACAAATTATTCAACTAATGGGAAATTTACTGTGTTGTTTTTAATGTAATTTAACTTTTAAAAACTCAAGTTATTAAAGTAAAAATGTGACAATTTGCAGTTGACGAAGGCTTCCAGTTGGTTTCCTGCGGACGTCTAATTGGTTTTCTTCTTCTTCTCTTGGAAGAAGTCATTGCAGGCAACGGTCAGAGCGGCCACCAACACAACAAACTCATTGAAATCCACCTCGTTGTCTTTGTTAGAGTCCAAGTCGTTCATGATTTTCTCCACCAGCATCGGATCCTTCTGAGACTGGAAACACAAAAACGGAAGAGAGGAGAATATTAAAACTACAAATAAGAAGCCTGGATGATGAAACTCAGACATTTCTGTATGTTTTGGACTCTCATGTGTAACTTATCGACCCTTCAGCTCCCAGTATGTGCGATTAAAAACCCCATCAGCAGATACCACATATAGGTCATGATATAGGAAACATAAGTCTGTCCATGTAGGATGAGTAACATCCAAGATTAGACTTAGTCATTGGAGCTTCATATTGACTCAAGGCAAAAGCTGCAGTTTGTGTCCAGAGGAGAGCAGAGTGATGTCGCTGTTAAATGACCCGTGAGCTGCAGCTGATCACACATGACATTTATTGCTTTGCTCATTTCCTCCAGGATTGACAAAACAAGACATGTTTTTTTCATTTTCCAAGCTTCTATAAACCTCAGAGGCAACTGTGATCTTTTTAGCTTTGTGGCACTCATTCAATTTGAGGAAAAGGTTCAAATTAAAATCGGACAAATGCACTACAGGCAAAGGTTGTTTTTTTTAATGATCAGAAAAGCTAAAGTTTTAACATCGAGTTTGGCTCTTGAGAAGCTGGCCTATATTGTTAGAAAGAGGGCTTCTGAATTTTATGAGGTGGAGGTATGGAGGAGGCAGTGGGAGAATGAGATCATAAAAAATATTTAATGTGTTGGTGGGAGTGTCCGATGTAACCTATATTAAGAATATTATTATTAATTGATTATTGATTATTATTATTTTAGATGATTTTTTAAATTTATGTATTTATTTAATTTATTATTTACTGATTATTATTATTTTAGATGATTATTTTTATTTATGTATTTATTTAATTTATTATTTATTGATTATTATTATTTTAGATGATTATTTTTATTTATGTCTTTATTTAATTTATTATTAATTTATTATTATTGTTATTATTTTAGATGATTATTTTTATTTATGTATTTATTAAATTTATTATTTATTGATTATTATTATTTTAGATGATTATTTTTATTTATGTATTTATTTAATTTATTTTTTATTGCTCAGTAATTTGTTGACTAATTTGTTGGTTTAATTTATCTTTTTTTAATTATTTATTTTATTAGGACATTTAATTTATTTACCTTTTTCTGTATTATTAATATTTTCATTATTATTTTCATTACTGCCATATGTTTAAATTGTTGGATGTTGTTGTATGAATACAAAAACCAATAACGATATGTTTAAAAAGAAAAAAAGCTAAAATTAACAGTCTGGAGACAAACAGCGAAACATTATACATTTCAGGAAGATCAGGAATTCATAAACCAAACTAGATTTATTTGTCAGTATATCATGATAGATTTGAGTTGCATGCACATTGCAGCAATATACAGTAAGGCATTTAATAATAAATAAAATAAACAATTTAAATGAAAATACAACTAATTGAAATAGGAGAATGGGAAATTATTTATTTTCTTTGGCTTCTGGTAGAAACATTTTTGACAAAGTTAGTGTATATGCTCTTTGTTCATGAGCCAAGAAAATGAGGAATTACAGTACATGCCCCTGGTACTGGACGGGATAAAGTGGGAGAGTAAAACGGCCTCCATCAGTAGAGGTCAAAGGAGAAGTCACCTCCAAACAAGACATTTCTAATCTCAGGCCCTCTGTGAATTTCTGACATTTCTACTCTGCACTTGAGCTCTCATACTCGTCTGCTGGTTGCTTAAGAAGAAGGAGAATTAAAGTCAAACCATAAATCAGCATTTAATCGTTTAGTTTCTCAGAAGGATTCATAAATGTGGAGATACTGATGATTTTCCTTGAACTGGATGCCTTGAAAAATGAAGTTTGTCAAATTGTCTCAAATTAGCTTCGTCACTACTTCGCCTTAATTTGAATAAGATTAAAGAAGAATTGCTGAAATAAACTTAAAATGTGATTAAATGTTAAATTAAACTGAGCGCAAAGCTAATTTGAAACTGAACTGAATAAAAAAATAAAGCTCTCCAGACACGGCTGTTCCTCTGCTGCCCCCCCCCCCCCCCCTCCTGTTCTGCTCTGAGTGTCAGTTTCCATGCATGAACGCCTCTTTTTAACACTACAGTATCTATTCAGTTCCTAAAATAAACAATACAGTCATTGGTAGAGCCTCGGTGTGCACGTGTCAACATTGTCTGTTGGGAGAGAGAGAGGGCGAATGTGCCTCGCTGGGCCACCGTCTATTCTCAGAGGTGACTATAGCCCAGAGGGATGTGATGACATCATGGGGGTGTCTATATTTGGAGGCGATATGGGCCACTGATGATGATGTGTGAGCACCTGAGGCTTCCCGTCTGTATGAAAAAGGACAAGGAGCGAGAAGAAAGAATATATCTGAAGGCGTCAGGAGGCCTCGGCCCCGCTTTCGTATTGGTCTCAATCATTTGAAATCGCAGGTTTGTACACTCTGCTATCACACAGACTCAGGGGGCTTATCGGAAATGACCTTATCTATCTCCCTCTCTCCATTCTTTATTCTCTGAGAGCCACCAGCAGTTATACTTTGACAGCAGGATAGCGAACAATGAGAAAACAATCTCCTTTAGACAAGGTCAAAATGCTTGTTTCTTAAATCATTTGGTTGTAGAAACATCTGAGCATCATCCAAAGGTGAAAACATCTAAAAGTCAATTATTAGCGTTAGGATTTCTTCATTATAAACCAATTGAGCAAATACAGTGACACTTTCTGAAGCACCACACTCCCAATAAATAAAAATGTTGCTCAGAGTGAGGATCCTTTAAAAAAAAAAAAAAACCTCTCTGTATTAAATTCAACCTACAAATCCAGTATAAAGAAATAAAAGAACCATAATGTTATAAAGTATAACTCACTGTGAGGAAGTCAGTGAGCTCACTGTGCAACAGTTCCTTCAACTCGCCCTTGTTGAGCTTGAATTTGTCTCCGTCGTTTCCAGAGTAGTTGTAGAAAACTGATATCAGTGCATCCATGGCACCCTCGAGCTGTGTCGGCATTCTGCTGGGAGGATAGTAACTCTGAAAATGAAGATGTATTAATGATTTAGGCATTTGATTAAACAGGAAGTAACATTATTTCAAGTAAAAGTAATAATTTGTCCATGGGAAAGGAAAGGTGTTCTTACCTGCTTAGAGTCCTGTACAGATGTGAGGAGAGATGCGGTGGCAAAGCTTGTTTATTAGGAAGTGAGGGGAAGCTAAGTCTATCCAAGTCTCTATCCTTGTGCCGATAATTAATTCCACAGGTGAGACTCCCATGGTAACTGTCTTCTTTTCCAGGTTTTAATCAAGGCCGTCAAGTGAAAAACAAAACATGTACCAGTGTAACCCTGGAGCCCCTCGAGGGGATTCATCAAACCCTGAGCCGTGCACGGGCTTCCTCACATGCATCTGACTCCAGCACTCTGCAATACTTCATCACAGGGAGGATGAAGTAGGAAGGCCTGTCAGAGAAATCTTTAGTTGGTCAGCGAGATCATCGGCAAGCAGCAGTCCTCCATGTCAGATATCTTTTATTTTTAGGTTTTAGGGACGGCTTTAGGGAGAGCATCATCTCTTCTCCCCTCAGGTCAGAGCTACAGGGTTCCCAGAGCAAAGTGCATTAGATTTCAATTTCCCACTGCAGCTCGAGTTTTAACCAGAACAAAGAGATCAGAGCACATTACTCCAGTTCTAAAAGTCTTTACACTGGCTCCCAGTCAGCTATAGAATATATTTTAAAGTTCTGCTACTGGTCTACAAATCACTGAATGGTTTAGGTCCAGAATACATGAATGACATGTTAGTAGAATATAAACCCAGTAGAGCTCTGAGATCTACTGACTCAGGTCAGATAGTTGAGCCCAGAGTTCAAACTAAACATGATGAAGCAGTTTTTACACAACTGGAACAAACTACCAGCTGAACTGAAATCATATTTAAATCCAGGTTAAAAACATTTCTCTTCTCTTGAGCTTATGATTGAGCTCTTTATTTTAAAGCACTTTACATTTTAACCTTTCATTTGCACTCTATGTCCTTTTAATGATTTTAAAGCTAATCATTATTTTATGCTGCAATCTTATATTTAATGCTCTATTCTAGCATTTTATTTCTCTCTTTCTATTTTTCTGTACTTTATTTTTTATTAATTGTGTGTGTGTGTGTGTGTGTGTGTGTGTGGGGGGGGGGGGGGGTTAATTGTATGTTTTAATTTTTCTCAAATTACATGTTTTTTCTGTTTTATGTAAAGCACATTGAGTTGCCATTGTGAATGAAATGTGCTATATAAATAAAACGGCCTTGCCTTTGTCCCTATAGTGCAACATGCATGTTTAACATATGCTTATCTCATCAAATACAACACAAAATCCATCTTTTTACAGATGTTATTGTTGTACTGTTTGTGCATATTGTCATTGTTTATCTATGCTCTGCTGCAAGCTGAATTTCCCCCAGTGGGACAATAAAGTACTGAACTGAACTGAACTCATATGTATTTAAAGGAGCAGATATCTGAAGTGTTTAATCTATTCCCTAATAATAGTAATGGCACATTTTGCACTTTTATGTCTGTTTTTTTAATGATTCAAGCCATGTCTAAATGCATGTGTCTTTGTGTATGACCCATGCTCCTTTTTAGTATGTGAGTTATACACAGATGCTGTAATTTTATGGCTTTCTGTGGCCCCATGGACTTCACGTGAGGTAATTGTGTCCTTTTCTTCATGACTGTCCTCGTGGAAAATTACCACAGCCGTGCCCTGCGAGTTAATGAGAAGCAGCACATGGGAAAATATTAACTAGAATAAATTTGATGTATTTTGCTCAGGGGAGAGTTGAGGTTTCCATTTTATTTTATTTTTGCATGAGTGGACAGACAGCATTAATTGAACCCCCCCCCCCCCTTTTTTATCCATAATGGTGGAAAGTTATAGAACAATCATGAGTATTTTAATTTTATGCAACATATTTCTACCTCTCCACATTTCAATGGATAATGTTGCACTTTTGAAAACATCACTACAAACTTCTTTAAAGGTAGAATATGTAGAATGAGCAGAACAACGCCATCTAATGTCTCGAGATCGTAGTCGCAACAACCAAAAAGTAATTCCAGCAGTCGGGTTGCCAGGTCCGGTGCCGGATTTTATTTTAGCTCTAACTCTGTAAATATACCACTTTATCCACATGTCTAACCTTTTTAGGTGAGAAAGTAGCCCTTTAGATCCACAATGTGATGCTAATTTGTCCAAATAACATCTGCTTAAAGTTTTGTTCCTGCGAATTCGGAGCCACTCAAGTTAGCCGTAGCGAGTAACGCACTTCCGGTCATTTTCACAAAATAAAACACCCGTTGCCTTTTATTATTAAGAAAACCATAACGATAGAGTTGGTGCTTTTATTTTGAAAACAGGAAGCGAACATACCCTCGCTGTAACTGACTTGAAACCACCGAGGTACATTACATTGTAAAACGCCAGTGGGAGCAGCAGTAATGTCTCTGCATGTACTGCCTAACCCTAAACACCGATTGGCTTGTGTGTGGTGTCGTCGGAAGCAGGAGAGGCTCACCATAGACATATAAAGAAGCGCCAATAGGCAGTAGCGGTCGCTGCGGCGTCTATTCTTTATATGTCTATGAGGCTCACGGTCGTAAACATCGAGTCACGTGTACTCTGAGATGGACGCGCAGGTCAGGAAATGACGTAAACGGACCGCATATGGTTTGTTATTTGTGTTATTACATTACGTGTTGGACTAAATACATGGACATATTGAGGAAAGTATTCCGGTTTTATGAAAACGGATTTCATATTTCACAAGAATGGATACTTGGCGAGTTGTACAGAAAGTCCTGAGTCATAAGATGATCGTTGTGGATAAAGGGAAGACTTTGAAGGTATGTAGGCATTATAGCTTTTCTCACTTAGCTGAGTGGCTAGCCGAGCTAATCGCTAATACTATTACGGCTGTGAGCAAACATATAAGTCGTGAGTGGTCTTGAATGAATCAGAACAATCTAAGCTTTCCAACAATGTACGGCATGAGTATATATGTTTAAGGGTTGGTGTTTAAAACATTCAGAAGACCGTGTGGCTACCTCCTAACATCCGTCCCGTCCCGTGAACGGAACAGTGTGCGTTAAGAGGTTAATGATCAAATATCAAAATCCGAATAGCGTCAGAAAGTCAACCCACTCTCCACATTTCCATTGCTACCGTTTTGATACTTCATGGTACACAAACAAATAGCATCTCATATGAAAGCTAAGACCCTGGTGAGTTCAACAGTACCACTATTATTGCGCTAAAAACTCAGTGAACCAGCAGCCAAACAATACAAAGGTAAACAACCACTTATTTACAGCGACTAACAGATATTCTGTTTTACCTTCGAAGTTTTGTGATGAAAAGTTGTACTTGAGAGCAAAAAACGCTGGTTTTAGTAAGTCCAACACGGCTCTGCTTGTTTACAACTCCATTTCACCCAGTGCCAGCCTACAGTAGCTGCACCAGAACAACAGACAACCATGGCAACCCGCACTTCCGGTCGCTAAATGGCTGGTACAATGTACACAGAACGTGTCAGAACGTCATTGTCTAACCGTCAAAAAAATTTAAAAATATTAATTCGACTAAATTTTTTTTTTATGGAAAAGCAATACTTTCATTCTGTACCCCTCAAAACGCCCCATGGCCGTATTTTTTTTTTAAAAAATATATAGCTTTTAATAAATATTCTACATATTCAACCTTTAACATTAGAAAGTCTGCATCAGCTCTAAAACACATATAAATATGAAATAAATATGTTACACAGTAAATTAAACCAGGTCAGAGTATTTTTATACTTAAAATACAATTTGCTGATAATATTTAGGTGCATTATTAACATTTTGAATACAGGACTTGGGATGTGTTATCACTACTTTCACTTTAATTATACACTTTAATAAGTATTCCTTCTGTCAAGCAACCAGTAAATACACTGGAGACACTTTATCCTCTATACTTTGTGGATACTGTACACCTTTGCTAAATTATAACACTGAATGATGATTACACATCAGAAAACTGCAGCAGTCATCACAGCCTCCTGGTTTCCAGCACAAGCATCTACACATATCCTATTATTATAAAAAGAATTATAACTTATTTGGCTGTCGATATTTAATGTCTATAATTGTCAATGCAGGAAAAATAACATATATGATGCACTGGCATTGACATTTTGACAATAATTGATCATGTATCAATAATACAGGGTTAGGGTTAGACACATCGTCAGCACTATAGTAACTAATGTTGGCACTATATATTAATACCCCCCTCTTTTCTCTCTTATTTTACTTTTAACTTAATTTATTTACTTATTTTATTCAAATTTTCTATTTTTTAATCATTCTTATTTTCTCTTGTGTGCATTGGTCTCAATTTTTGTCTTTTAATGTGTTCTTTGTTTTTTATTCCTTTTCCTTATGTTGTCGTTCTGTACCATTATCAGCTCGTCAATCAACTAATTGTGAAGCACTTTGAACTAAACTCGTCCGTATGAAAGGTTGCTACATAAATCAAGTTTGATTGATTGATTGATAGCTGAGGAACAACAGCTTGAACATTAATAAATAAATAAACAAATTCCTCGAACATGGAGTACAGGAGTTTATTAAAATCAACACTTACCTGATGGCTTTTACTCTGCTGCTACTGCTAAAGCTCTAAACATCGTCGAAATATCGCGCGATCACTGAAATACCGTGTGGTCGTGCGAGATCCCGCACAGCACATCTAAAGCACTGTGCGTGATCTCGCGATATTTCGACATGTTTCCAGCTTTAGCAGTAGCAGCAGAGTAAAACCCACCAGGTAAGTGTTTATTTTAATAAACTCCTGGTGTACTTACAAACTTTCTAATGCATGGATTTATGAGTAAAGACCCTATTTGTACTACTGTAGAAGTTTGATAACAGTCCAGGCATTATTAGTGGGGTCATTTACCAGATACGATGGTGGTCCCGTTAGCGCCTGTACTAAGCTATTCGGCTGACGGCTCTAACTCCACTATTTTCCGACCAAATGAAAATAAACGGCTGAGGCGCTGATTAGATAGACCTCATGGTGCATATGACGCTAGGTCCAAATTATGCCGAACCATCGCTTTAAGTATTAGTGCAGCAGAGTCATGAAATATCTTTCAAAGTTGCCTAAAACTGAATACTCTCTTACTTCTTGGATGCTTTAGCAATGTATTTAATAACTATATATATACAATCTTGCCATCATAGTAAATGAAATAAAGGTTGAAAGAAAGAATATTTGATCAGTTGTGGATCATGATAACATTGTCTTAACTTTGTCTGCTGCAGTTGTTTATCTATTCATTTCTCTCTGAGGTACTTTGCTCTCAGTTTCACCTTCTGATTCACAACCATCACGTTCACGTCGTGTCGGTTTATTTTTAGCGACAGCAGGTTTCGTCCCTTTGTCATTCTGTGTCCGACGGTCCCCCTCAAACACGACGGTCCCTCCTCCGTCACTGTGTCATAACTGACAGTAGAGAATAACACTCTCTTTAGCCCTCAGCCCCCAAACACAACACCTGAGGGATGTTAGCTGTCAGGTGTGCTTGCAAACTTTTCTTCCACTTGCAGCCACCGACAATAAGTTTCCATTTATTAAGGTGATGAAACCGTTTCCTTCACAGCTGCTAATAGTGAATACTGTGAAGGAAAGTGACCCATGAAACCCCCCCCGAGACAAACTAACACCACATCAAACACAGAGATGTGGAAAAAAACAGAATCTACAAGTTATTTTAGATTTGAGCACAGCATTTAGTTTCGTAATCATACTTTCACATCATGAATAATAATATTAAAAGAATGATGTCATATTAAACTTTAAAGAGACACAAGAGACAGACTGTCATTTAAATAAAAGCAGTTTGTTAGTTGTTTATTGCATTTATCTTAAGATTCATGTCCTACCCTCTAGAGGTTAAACAACAGCACTGAATAGATAGATAGATAGATAGATAGATAGATAGATAGATAGATAGATAGATAGATAGATAGATAGATAGATAGATAGATGGATAGGTAGATAGATAGATAGATAGATAGATAGATAGATAGGTAGGTAGATAGATAGATAGATAGATAGATAGATAGATAGATAGAAAGGGGGTGGATGGATGGATGGATGGATGGATGGATGATAGATAGACAGATAGATAGATAGATAGATAGATAGATAGATAGATAGATAGATAGATAGATAGATAGATAGATAGATAGAAAGGGGGGGTGGATGGATGGATGGATAGATAGATAGACAGATAGATAGATAGATAGATAGATAGATAGATAGATGAATATACAAGGAATCACTATACAATCATTTACTATTGATGAATTCAAATATTTTGAGACAAAACTGTGATCACATTGCATTTTAAATCATAATTGAAGGTGCTTGTCTATAAAAAAAGGGGGGGGGGTTTAAAGCACTGCATGTGGTCTTTAAGGTGTTAAAAAAAAAAAGGTCTCCTATATACCTGACAGATGATGCATCATTTTATGTCCCTCAGGTTCTCTGCAGTATCTTCAAGGTTACCACAAAGACAATGGGAGATGATGCTTCCACCTATAGGCTTTCAAATGTTCTGTCGCAATACAGAGAGACAGAGAGACAGAGAGACAGAGAGACAGAGAGACAGGCTCAATAAACACTGAGAGAAGAGAAGATGTGTTTTTACCCTCATGTGCACATTCTTTCACTTGTGCATCAGATTTCACACTAAATATAATATTCTCATTTAATATGATAAAGAAAATACTGTATGTAAGAGGATAAGAGTGTGTAAGACAGGGATGTCAAACATGCGGCCCGTGGGCCAGATCCGGCCCGCCGAGGGGTCCGTTCCGGCCCACTTTCCTTATTCCTCCCTTCCTTCCATCTTCCCTTCCTTCCTTTCTGTCTTCTTTTTCTTCCTTCCTTCCTTCTTTCAAGTCTTCTTTTTCTTCCTTCCTTCCTTCCTTCCTTCTTTCAAGTCTTCTTTTTCTTCCTTCCTTCCTTCCTTCCCTCCCTCCCTCCCTCCCTCCCTTCCTTCCTTCCTTCCTTCCTTCCTCTCTCCCTCCCTCCCTCCTTTCCTTCCTTCTTCCTTCCTTCCTCCCTCCCTTCCTTTCCTTCCTTCCTTGACTCGAGGACAACAGGAGGGTTATTAGATGGCGAGAAGATCTGACAGTCTATTTAACCTTCCTGTCTCATTTTCCTTCCTTCCTTCTATCTGTCCTTCCTCCCCTTCTTCCTTCCATCTGTCCTTCCTTCCTTCCTTCCTTCTTTCAAGTCTTCCTTCCTCCCTTTTAATGATCCGGCCCACGTGAGATTAAATTAGGCAGTATGTAGCCCTTGAATGAAAATGAGTTTGACACCCATGGTGTAAGAGAAGGATGAATGTGAGAGCATAGTGGAAATAGAAAGAAGGTCATTCTGGTCACTGTGCTGTGTGCTATAACAAATACTACACATCTTATGAGTGTGAAAAATGGATTCTGTACCTGCATATTGATTTGTGGCTGAAAGAAATGAGACACATTAGAGAGACTGAGATGTTATAATGACGACAAAGGAGGTGTTTTCGATAAGATTTTGGAACCGTGTGTGAATGTTTCTCAGCATAAGGATGAATGGGTTGATCATGGCTTACTGTGTACTCTCCTTTTCATTCTTCTATTTGTGCTCCTTAACCCTCCTGTTGTCCTCGAGTCAAGGAAGGAAGGAAGGAAAGGAGGAAGGAGGGAAGGAAGGAAGGAAGGAAGGAAGGAAGGAAGGAAGGAAGGAAGGAAGGAAGGAAGGAAGGAAGGAAGGAAAGATGGAAGGAAGGAAGGAGGGAAGGAGTAAGGAAAGGAGGAAGGACAGAGGAAAGAAGAAAGGAAGGTAGCAGAGAGAAGGAAGGAAGGGTGAAGGAAGGAAGGAAAGAGGAAAGAAGAAAGGAAGGTAGCAGAGAGAAGGAAGGGAGGAAGAAGGAAGGTAAGATTAGTGTCACCAGTTCAGTATCTGGCCAAATTTAAAATATGATCACAATCTCTGCTTCTGTTCCTGAGTTACAGCGCTGAGTAAATAGCCAGAAAAGTGTGTTTTTTTTTTTTTGGAGAACATTATGATGTCACAGCAAATCTGACCTTTGACCTTTTAGATATAATGATATCTCACCACTGACTCTGTATTCTCAGGTTCTTCCACTCCTTTCCTCTGCTCTGGGCTCACTGTCTTCAGCTCGTGCAGCGCTGTTTGAGTGGATGTAGTCCTGCACCTGTTGATTCGTCCTGACATGGCTCTGTCCTTTTCATACCTTCAGTGCTGTTAACGTATGATGTCACAAAGCCTCGAGCAGCCGCTACACAGAGAAAGAAAATGAATTCCAGATACTGATACTACCTATTTTCATACCTCTGTATCTTTGCTCACATCTCAAATTCTTCCTCTCGTATTTCCAGCAGGAGATCAACAGGAGGGAAAACTTCTATTCCCTATCTGACAATGAATATGCACCATTATTTATGCCTGTCTCAGCAAAACAGCTGAACACGAATGGGGGTAATGACAACCTTGAACAATGTGAGACCTGGTTGTATTCTTGCTTGACATTTCGTATTTGAGAACTGCATTCAAAATCTTACCAAAATAAAAGCACTTAACCTTCCTGTCGTCCTCCCGGGTCAAATTGCCCCCGTCTGTTTTGACTGTTCCTTCTTTCCTCCCTCCCTTCCTCCCTTCCTTCCTTCCTTCCTTCCTTCCTTCCTTCCTTCCTTCCTTCCTTCCACCCTCCTTTCCTTCCGTCCTTCCCTCCTCCCTTCAGCCCTCCTTTTCTTCCTTCCTTCCTTCCTCCCTCCCTCCCTCCCTCCCTTCCTTCCTTCCTTCCTTCCTTCCTTCCTTCCTTCCTCCCTCCTTTCCTTCCTTCCTTCCTTCCATCTTTCCTTGCACCCTCCTTTCCCTCTTCCCTTATATCCTTCCTCCCTCTCTCCCTTCCTCACTCCCTCCCTTCTTTACTTCCTTCAATCCTCCCTTCCATCCTTCCTCCCTTCCTTCCTTGACTCGAGGACAACAGGAGGGTTAATTATAATATTGTACTTAAATTACTGCCATGTTCTACTATGCTATCAATCATTTATTAACTGTTCATGCATCTGTTATGGTGCATTAAAGCTTTTCTATTCACTGACGTATGAACTGTGGCAGCAAAGCTCAATGGATATGAAGGGAGGAGTGTCACATCTTGTCATCCTCTCTTCAGACACCTTGTGGCGCACATTAGTGAAGTGGAGCTCCACTTCCACTCATTTATTTTACCAACACTTGTCCAGCAAGCGGAAACATGGTTTGTGACCGTTTCTATCCACTCAAACAGCTAATTATTGTGACGCTGACACAACTTCTGCTTATCATGTTTGACAATGTGCCAACACTCATATTGTACTTCCCGGGAGTCAAGTGGCAGTACTGTTGTTATTTGAGCGCTCAGTCAGACAATAGTGAGACCTTTCACCTCGAGCTAGTAGTTATTTTTGACTCCAGTGATGTTCATAGTTTTTCCTTTGGGGGTTTGACTTGATATTAAAGCCCCAAAGGAAACATTAACGCTGTTGTAATAAGAGTCTCCAGACAGGCTGCAGCACTCAGCACAGCCGTTGACCGCTACAATTACTCTTTGACCTTTAATGACTCCCTCTTTACATATTTGTGATCCAGTCTTCCACCCAATCTTCATATCAAATTCACTTCTGAACAGTGTTGGTTGTTGAAACAGGAATTTCCTTTACGTCACCCTCAGGCACAGAAAAGGGTTTCATCAGCTGCAGCTGTTGACGAAAGACTTCCTCCTCACTCATTAGTGCCAACTGCTTCCTGTGCATATTTCTTCACTCAGATGAAAATGTTGAACACTGTTGTCTCCTCTATTAACCTTCCTGTCGTCCTCCCGGGTTAAATAGACCCCGTCTGTTTTGACTGTTCCTTCTTTCCTCCCTTCCTTCCTTCCCCTTTCCTTCCATCCATCCTTCCTTTCCTTCCTTCCTTCCATCCTTCCTCCCTTCCATCTTTCCTTTCCTTCCTTCCTCCTTCTTTCCTTTCCCCCATTCCTTCCTCCCTCCTTTCCTTCCTTCCTTCCATCCTTCCTCCCTCCCTCCTCCCTTCCTTCCTTCCATCCTTCCTCCCTCCTTCCTCCCTTCCATCTTTCCTTTCCTTCCTTCCCCCTTCTTTCCTTTCCCCCATTCCTTCCTCCCTCTTTTCCTTCCTTCCTTCCATCCTTCCATCCTTCCTCCCTCCTTCCTCCCTTCCTTCCTTCCATCTTCCTCCCTTCCTTCCTTAACTTGAGGACAACAGGAAGGTTAATACATGCTGTCCATTCCATAACCTTCGTCGCTAAGGTTGTTCAATGGGTTGTTCAGATTGTCCACTTGCAAATTACAGACTGGATTTGGGCTCAAATATATGTACAGATGTATTTGTAAGAAGTTACCATTTTGAGTAAGAGTGGCCTTAAAGAGACAGGAGCTAAAACAGCCAGACAGAGGCTGAACTGAAGGGCTGCATAAAGGGCCAATATGATATAAATAAAAAATAATGTTTGTTTAAAATTGTAAATCATGGAGAGATATTTCAGTAGAAACCCAAAATATGAATATAGACCTAGAAATATGCAATATATTACCCTTTAAAAGCCTTTATTTAGTCGGGTGTATTGTTTAAAATGAGTCTCCATCAGAGCAGAAACAATACAAACAGATTGCTTACACCTGGTACTCCAAATGGACAATACACCAGAAATAAACAATACTGCATCACATGATTAAGTGACCAATAGACCCAGAAAACAAGGCTATCACAATATTCAATATCACTTCATATTAATTTAAAAATGAATAAATAAAAATAAATAAACATACAAATCATATCACTCAGAACATTGCTATCCCATGAATAAGTGTAATTAAGAATATTAAGAATGAGCTTGAATATAGTAAGGCATCAAATTAAAAACCCAATACGTTTCCCTCTAAAACAGTTTGTTTAGATGATCACCCACCTCTTTATTTTTCTCTTTATTCTTTATTTGTATTGTGGTGTCTGCCTGTGGTGAAGACTTGAGTTTTACTGCCCTCTATTGGCTGATCAGAGGTATGTGAAACTGTGCTGCCTACCTGACAATTTCCAATCTCTTCTTACTTTCAATCATGAGTCCTTGTGTGTTTTACATGTAGCCAGGTGTCAGGTGTATAAGTGAGTATTTTGAGCATATCAACCTGTACTATTCTCTGTTCTCTATTTTATGCCATCTATAGTAACTCCACACTGTTTACACTGCACACAACACCACTACTCACATCCTGTTTTCTGTTACACCATCCAGCTATAAAATGTGTCACACCAATGTTTACAGGTAACTTTGTTCTTCTCTTGCTAAACTATCTTTATTGCAAAACTGCTGTCTGAGGTCAAGTTTTAAGCCACATGGACAAGAAATCCTTAAAGGGCTTAGATTAAAAATTACAGATATTTGCGTATCTATAATTCTATGACGTCTGCAGACTCCAGGTGCTCATGATGGCCATCTGATATGATTAATGTAGCATGTGATGTGATTGTTTGCTTAACTGGGTGAGCTGGTGATTATATCATCCAAGACTGTCCTGATCACCTCCAGTTAAATAGCAAAAGAAAGAAGCAAATGTTGCTTTGGCATTAGCTTGCAGATACAGTATCGTGTACGGTAGAGGTGTCAAACTAATTTTCATTCAAGGGCCACATACAGACCAATTTGATGTCATGTGGGCCGGATAATTAAAAAGATGGAGGGAATGAAGGAAATAAGAAAGGAAGGAAAGAAAGACAGATAAAAGGAAGGAGAGAAGAAAGGTAGGAAGGACATACTGAAGGAAGGACGGACAGATAGATGGAAGGAAGGACAGATGGAAGAAAGGGAGGAAGGAAGGAAGAAAGGAAGGACAGTTGGAAGTAATGGTGGAAGGACAGATGGAATGAAGGACAGAAGGAAGGAAGGGAGGAAGGAAGAATGGAAGGAAGGAAGGAAGAAAGGAAAAAAGAAAGGTAGGGAGGAAGGACAGGTGGAAGGAAGAAAGGAAGGAAGGAAAAAAGGAAGGACAAATGGAAGAAAGGAAAAGGACACAGGAAGGAAAGTGGGCCAGATTGCACCCTTCGGCGGGCCAGTTCTGGGCCGCGGGCCGCATGTTTGCCACCCCTGGTGTACTGCTTGTGTACCCATTGACTGTATAGATCTGTGTATCTATATTAATCTATATTTATATCTGTCTGTAGATTCGTATATCCCCTCCATTTACACGTGGTTGTATTCAGGCAACTCTAAATCAAGCACTCAGTTCACCAAAATGATTCCTGTCCTTGTGTCTGTTTAATGAATGTGGGGGAATCAATAAACTCGACATATATGTACGTATTTATTTATTGTGGTGCGATACTGTAATGAAACTTGACTACATGCAGCTGTTGATTCTGATGCACACTAACAAAACGACTTAATGAGTCTTAAGAGCAGAAAAAATATTAGTTTGATGACATAATGTCTGAGTATAAAGCTTATGACATAACTTTTTGTTTTCACACCATAGAAACATGAACTGTGAGCATGAGCTGTTTACAGTTTTCAACAATGAAATCTTTTTTCTATAAAAAAAAAAAAAACCCCATTTCAAACTGAGCAATAAGCCAACTATAATCAAGCAATGGAGAGGAAGTTCTTTTAAATTAATGTCATATTTGACAGCTTTTCAGTGATTAATTACTCTCTTGGACCCATGTTGTGTGTGTATGTGTGTACGTGTGTGTGTGTGTGTGTGTGTGTGTGTGTGTGTGTGTGTGTTTGTGTGTGTATTTTAATGTTTCTATTGATCTGAGAGTGACAACAGCAGAACCATTAAAATACTAATTATAAACCTGTGAATCTATAGTTTGCTGTAATATAGTTTTCTTTCTCTTAATGTTATCGGTTAAATACACTTCCCCCTGTCTTATGTAACACAGTCACCACTAAACGGAAGCTCTCACTCCAGGATTTGGGTCAAAAATGAGAGCCGTTGTGGCCCGGCTCCTGAGTCCTGGCTGCAGTCCTTGTGCCCATGAAAAAGGGCCTTCACAGAGTGCCTTCTTTTTAAGCACAGAGGGGGTGGGGGGGTGGAGGTGGGGCTTGAACATACATAAGAGCCTAAGACAGTCCAGCAGTCCAATTTGGCACAGCATCACCAGACAATTTGCTGTTACTTAACCTAAATAAAGACTGATTGGATCTTTCGCTTCATTTAGATCCTCTTCATCGTCTCCTCTGGGCTTATTTTGAAAGAGAATCACTGTCTTGGTGATGAGCACAGGCCGGTTACTTAAAACTGAGGCTTTATCCTGGATGTCGGATGGGAGAAACATGACTGGGGGCCTGTCCCAGGGTTTGATCCTGCAGCCTGCCTGGGACTACCTCCACCAGAACCACCACGACCTCCTGAGGAGCCCTCTCTTCCCTGTGGTCCTCTCCGTCACCACCTACTTCTTCCTGGTGGGCATCTACACCGTGTTGGACCTGCTGGCTCCCACCTGGCCCTGCATCAACCGCTACAGGCTCCATCCCGACCGTCCTGTCACCTGGCCTAACATCTGGACTACCCTGAGTGTCACCATCTACAACCACCTGCTTTACATCTTCCCTGCTGCAGTCGCCCAGTGGCTGTGGAGGCCTCCTACCCCGCTGCCTCGTGAAGCACCCACTCTCTGGAGCTTCTTCCTGGGCATCCTGGGCTGCATGGTGGTTTTTGACTTCCAGTATTACCTCTGGCACCTGCTACACCACCGGGTTTCTTGGTTGTACCGCACTTTCCACGCCATGCACCACCAGTACAATCAACCTTTCAGCTTGGTCACCCAATACTTATCTGGCTGGGAGTTATTCAGTGTGGGGTTTTGGGCCACAATTGACCCCATCCTGCTTCAGTGCCACTGCCTCACAACATGGGGCTTCATGGTATTTAACGTCTACGTGTCCACCGAGGACCACTGTGGCTACGACTTCCCGTGGGCCATGCATAACTTGGTGCCCTTTGGCCTTTGGGGTGGCGCACCCAAGCACGATGCTCACCATCAGCGGCCCGGCACTAACTTTGCCCCATTCTTCTCTCACTGGGACTGGCTAGGAGGCAGCCACACTGTGCCAAATCCCTCCAGCTACACTTCCCTGGGAGAGCCAGATGAGATAAAAGGGAAGAAAGACTAGAGAGCTTGATTTAATCTCTCATTGACTCTCTTTTACTCAAATTGCCTCTTTTGTACCTACTCTCATTCAAACACGCTCTTTTTATTTCTCTCTTCTCTCCTATGAACTATTTCCTCTCTGTAGTGTTTTTTCTGCTACAGATCTGTGTATTAGGTATTTCTTAAAGTTTTGTGTGTAGGCCTATATTATAGTTTATATAACGGTCAGAGTCATAAGATCTGTGTAAACTTGATATGAACCTCCGTTCATAATAGCCCGAGAGACAGGAGGACAGCTGATACCATCCTATATAATGGTACCATTCTATATAATGGTAATTAACATCAGGAGGTATTGGATCATGGGAACATAAACAAGTAATTGATTGTGTCCTGTGTTCATGCTTAGGACGTATGCATTTGTGGGGCGTAAACTTAGTATAAAATGATTGTGCAAACAGAGAGCACGCAGAGACAGACAGAAATGAAGGCTCCATTTTGACCAGGGACACCTCAGCAGCCTCAGATTTGATAGAGTTCTGTCTCCACTATTGGCAATAAAGAAAACTAAAAAGAGCGTTGACTTGGTCTTAAATTAATCCATTCTTCTCACTCGGAGGGTGATAAAGTTCACCACATCTCTTTTCTGTGTATCTGCCTCTCCTCTCCTCCTTTTGATATTATAGTCTCACTTTACTCTGAAATCTTCTCTCTAACAGAACTTGGATATTCTTCACAGTTTAGGAGCCGATTATCACTCTAACATTTCTTGACTGTCTGGTAAGTTGTTGAGAAGTATTACAGTATATTTTATGTCAGTTTTGTGGCTACAATGATAGTATAGTGTAGATTATCATGTACTGTTTATCTTCATGTATGGATGATGTATTGTTATTTTGTCTCCATGGCATTCTCAGGTCAGTTTCCATATATGTGTAACATGCTTTGAGCTACTATGGAAAATAAAAGTAAAAAAAATAATAAATCCACTTACTTGAGAGTTATTTTGTTACATTTCATTAAATAGATCTTATTATTTAGAGTCTTGATGGTCTATGGTTTACAGCACGTATATTCTTCCTCTCTCTCCCTCCTCAGCACCGACCCGCTCACTCACTTGCATGAATGGCAGTCTTTTAGCTGCGTCCCAGTATGATGCGTGGGAGCAATACTAATCCATCGTGCTCTCTTTGAGAGTAAATTCTTTTAGTGGAAAAAGAGAATCTGTGTCATGCAACATCTTCAACTTTAAAAATAGTACCAGAGTTTGCTTATAGCTCATTTTCAGTTGCAGTACCTTAAGTCGGTCAATATTAAAATTATGTAAGAGCACAATATCAAACAGTACAATGCAAAAAAAATACACAGGATAGGCTACAAATAAAATAAAAAGCTACATACAATAGCACATCACATACAATGTAGAATCAGTGTTAGAGAGTCGAGAAGCTTTTAGCAGACTTTTAAAATTTGGGTTTAAATGTGTGTTTAAATGGAGCAGAACACAATATCTTAATGTAATTCTCCTGTAGAGATGAATTTGAGAATTAATGAGAAATAAATGTGATTAAAACATAAAATCATGAAGCTTTTTGAAGTCCAAATTTCCTCAAATAAAGGGTAATTAAATTAAATTCCAATGAACTGCTAACCTCTTTACTTTGTGAGACCAGTCTCTTTTACTTGTATTGGGTATAACTTCCACTTCCACAAACACACCAGCAGATGTCACTTTTTATTATACAACAGGAATCACAAGGCTTCAAACAGTACAACAAGCACAGATAAACATCTACATCACTGCTTTATATCAGTGATTCATAGAAGAACACAGACATACAGAAGACATCATTTCCACACCCACACGTCTATATTTGTATCTGGAATCCCATCTATTGATTCATAGTGAACCCTGACATACTTCACACTAGGCTGGCTCACACTCTGTGGCTCTTCTCTCTTTGTTGTTACTCACCAGAGACTGGTATGTGCAGAACTGGTTTGGCATGTTTCTGTTTCTGTTTTTGTGGCTGTTGCAACAGCTCAGGCTTATATGAGAGAAAATCCTCAGGCGTATGTGCCGCTTGGATCTGCACTCCAAATTAAATAAAAAGGTTTCATTCCCATGTCTGGTAATGGCACTATTTCAACCAATAGTCTTCTTTTAATACATGAATAGATTTAACTATAGGGGGTTTTAGTTCAGATTTTAGAAGTGGTTCCTATCAGACTGTGTTGACATTTCAACATCTTCCATTTGCGTAATCTACCAGCACTTTACGTAAGACATATATGATAGATGCTGATAAATGCAAACGTGGTACCAGATCCTATCAGTGCAAATACTCATCAGAGTATCTGATTTTAAAAAAAGAGTTTTAAATGACTATATGTCGATTCCGCAGTTGCAGGATTGTTGTAATTTACGAGAACATACAAGCATGCTGACATTTGCATTAGGGAAATGTGCAACCCAACACAAACACGCAACACAAATGGCTATGTGTGTGTGTGTGTGTGTGTGTGTGTGTGTGTGTGTGTGTGTGTGTGTGTGTGTGTGTGTGTGTGTGTGTGCAACTGCAGAAGTAACTCCACTGGAAGTCTTTTTTCTTTTCTTTTTGAACCATAATGAAGTATAGTATGTATATTTTAAAAACACTGAATTATAAAACATTTACACTTTCATACTAAAATGAAAATATTGATACTCTTTCATGATTTTATGGAAAATATAAAGATTTAGAGCTAGTAGAAGGTTATATTTATATTACATTTGCATTATGTTCAAGTCATTTTAGGATATCAATGCAAAATACTTCTAAAAGCAATCTTCAATAAATTATATTAAAGAGTAACACGTGCTGCTGTGATGGTAAAAACTTTTCCATTGATATAAGTAACACTGAAGCTATGTGTTGCAACAAGTGTTTCAGATAGCAGTGAAATCTGCCTGTACATGTGAAACTGTTACAGCCTATAATAATAATGGGTGACTGTCCATGCCTGCCATTCCAGAAGTGCTTCTCATGGCTGTTACAGCAAAACCATGATGATACTGATTTCGTCATGTGGAAACATTTCATAACTGCTAGTCAGAGGAAAACTGTGTGCACACTTCAATCACGTACACTCAACCAGTCATTGTTACATAATAATAATCGGTCTTAAACTCAGCTAAGGGAAATATCACTACCTGCATAACTAATGGTGTACCAGATCCTCAACACTTTTATGGAAATTAAAAAAACACTCGTATCACATCAGTTAAGTTCAACCATTAGACAGTTTTTTGCAGGATTTTTCATTTGGGGCTGTTAAGTAGATAGTAGTAGTTATGTTTCAGGGTTTTTTTGATCAATTATTAATCATTTTCCTCCTTCGTAATGGCTAACCGACTTCCTGTTAATTTTAATACTCATTTGGCTGTAAGTGACATATGTTGTACGCACTTTATTGGTTATCCACACAAATGGTTAACTGAACGTCTGTTGTTATTGCCTGAGGGAGACACACACTATTTCTGTTTGACTGCCTGATATCTTGTGTTTGTGAAGACCAAACCTATTCAGGTCCAACAGGCTTAAGTTATAGAGTTAAAACAACTGCGTTTTTGTGTCACACACTTAAATTTAATTTCTGGCCAGTTTATTGGACTTATTATCAGCACTATGCACTATTCAAACAGGACAGTGCAAACATAGTTTTAATGCCCCTCATCATGTGGGAGCAGTATCAGATGTTACATTTAGATTAACAGGAGCCTTTAAAAGCTTTGAGGCATGGCAGCGATGTACCTTCTCTAAACTTCATTATATTAACTGTTATGCTTTGTCGGCATAAAGAAAAGTGTGTTCTTGTTCAGCCTTGTTCACACAGAGTAACTCATTAATACCTGAAAGGCCCTGTGTGAGTGTAACATGGCCGGGGAGTGGCTCTTTGTCCCCAGAATGTGATAAGAGTGGTGACAAAAGGTAAGATGACCCTCCACAACAATCATTTACCTCTGCAATCCACAGCTTGTGTGTTTACCTGGGGGAGGAGGACGACTCTTTGGGTGGGGTTTAGTTTACTGGAGACACACAAGTTTATTTATGATCTAGAGACAAAAGACTGAGACTATTCTCTTCAATTCACACTACCGCTTTGTCCTCAGTATATTGTCTTTTAGAGGATAACGTGCTGTATTAACCCCTCCTGTTGTCCTCGAGTCAAGGAAGGGAGGGAGGAAGGGAGGAAGGGAGGAAGGGAGGAAGGAGGAAGGAGGAAGGGAGAAAGGAAGGGAAAAGGGAAAGGAAGGTAGGAGGGAAGGAAAGAAGGAGAGAGGGAGGAAGGAAGGAAGGAAGGAAGGAAGGAAGGAAGGAAGGAAGGAAGGAACAAAAGAGAAGGAGGAAGGGAGAAAGAAAGAAAGGAAGGAAGGAAAGAAGGAAAGAAGGAGGGAGGGAGGGAGGAAGGAAGGAAGGAGGGAAGGAAAGAAGGAGGGAGGAAGGAAGGAAAGAGGGAGAAAGGGAGGAAGGAAGGAAGGAACAAAAGAAAGGAGGAAGGGAGGAAGGAAGGAAGGAAGGAAGGAACAGTCCAAACAGACGGGGTCAATTTGACCCGGGAGGACGACACGAAGGTTAAGCAGATGAAAAAATAAAATAAAATGATGGGAAAGTGGTTTGAATTTTTACTGTTACCTGAATTTCACATACAGGTGAAACGCAGGCTGACACACTGAAACTAGAGCGAGGACACTATTTAGCTCATCCTCACAATGACGGGCCTCATCATGTTTTTACATTCTTTAACTCTCTCCGCTCCGACTAACATTTCTGTTATAATTTCTTCCCTCAGAATACAAAAACACAAACTGAGTGAATCTTTAAAGCATTTCAACTGGTCTGTACACTTCCTGAGGAGACACTTAACATTCCTCAAATTCCTCACATTTTCAAAAGGCGTAAAGGATCAACCGTGACAGAGAGTCGCGTCACATCTCTGTCCAAACACATGATGAAAACAGTGACTCACTCACTCTAGTCATACTATAAAAGGAGTTTCACAGATACTGTAACCTGTTTTATCTTTTTATTTAAAAAAACAATGTAACAATGCAATCATTTGGTTTAATCTCACACACTTCATAATAAAACACAATGCACACGTGGTTTAAAAGAGATCAAACTTCAGAGGCAAGAATGCACTGAAAAAGCACAAAAAACTAAAAAACACTAAAAGCCGGAATAAATATCAAGTTGGCCTTGTCTGTTTTTGTTTTGATGGGAGCAACATTGACACATGAAGGTTATAACTAAAGCTGTAATCAATCAGTTGAATCTAAATTTGCTTGTTCTAGCTTCTCAAATTTACTGAATTTACATGACAGTAAATTGAATATATTTGCATTAAATGTTGATTGGACTAAATATGACATATAGGGCAAGTCTAGTCCAAGAATAGTTTTGTTTCTCAATGGATATTTCCACAGAATCTTGTCTTTAGTCTAGGACTAATCTTAATCTATGTCTGGGAAACTGGACATTTTCACTATATTTTAAAATGTTTTGTGGACGAAACGATTAATTGAGAAAATAACTGGCAGATCAATTAACTAATTAATGATAATCATTAGTTGCAGCCCTAGTTATAAAAGGCATATACGCTTGTCCCATCCCCTTAGAGCACATTAAGTCCATTTGGTTGTTTTACTATTGGTCTTATGTACTTTAAATGTTCAGTGCATTGAACTAGTCAGTCATTTCTCACATTTATCAGACACTACTAAATATTTTTGTGCACCTAAGAGGATTAAACACTAAACCTGACAGTTTGTTGCAGTCTTTAACCGGCAAGCTTATATTTAAAAAAAAGAAAATATCACATTTTATTTCTGCTCAACAGTAACTAAGCACATGTTCATGTTCAAACACAAGTTCATCTTTGTTTTGTGATGATTGAGGTTACCTGGTATATCCATTATCATTATCACAGACTTATCTCTAGTGTCCCAGTGGCACAAAGCCTGCTGCATGCCATATTTTCAGTTCAAGTACAGGCGAGTTAGTACAGGAACAGGCACGATCCTTCTCATCCCATCAGTCTTTTCCCTCCTTTACTTTGACTAGCAGCTACTGCTCTGAGTGGTCCCAGTATCCGATAAGTATGTTTTACTCTTCCTGGAGTATTTCATGGAACTGAAAGAAACTCTCATCCTCTCTACAGTTCTGTTGCTTCTGCACAGGAACGTGTTCTTCACGTGGTTTCTGAAGTCCTCAGACACAAAGTAGTAGATGAACGGGTCCAAGCAACTGTTGAGGCTGGCAAGGCACAACGTGGTGACGTAGAAGGCATAACCATTATTCACCACTCCATCCTTTAGCAGAGAGTAATGCAACACCAGCATGATGTTGCTCGGGATGAAGCACACTAGGAAGGTCACCAGGACGGTCACGATCAACATCACAGCTTTCTGA
The DNA here is from genome assembly GCA_021039105.1 of Scomber colias. Taxonomy (NCBI): domain Eukaryota; kingdom Metazoa; phylum Chordata; class Actinopteri; order Scombriformes; family Scombridae; genus Scomber; species Scomber colias. The sequence continues at coordinate 83,254 of JAJDFG010000461.1, read as the reverse complement.
CGGTTCTTACCTGCCGTGCTGTCGTCCATGCTATTCCCGAGGGTCTTGAGCAACAGAATATAGGCCACGATGATCACAATACAAGGCACGAGGAACACAACCATACCCATGAAGATGAAGTAGTAGTATGGGAGCTGGACAGAAGGGAAAGGATTGAGGGCATCTTTGATAATGTTAACGTCGTGGCAAGTGGTGATGTTGGGGTCTTTGAGCTTGGCGGTGTGGTTGTACAGGTACAGAGGCGTCGTGGTGAGCCAAATGAAAGCCCATATGACCACACAGACACCAACAGCCAGTTTGTTGTTCTTCCTTTGCTGGGACAGAGGGTGAGCCACGACCCAGTACCTCTGCACGCTGAGGCAGGCGATGAACAGAATGGAGCAATACATGTTCCCGTAGAAGAAGCCCACCAGGACTTTGCACAGCGGTTCCCCGTAAATCCAGTCATTGCCATTAAAATGGTAGGCAATCTTTAGGGGCGTCCAAATGACAAAGAGCAGGTCTGCCAGAGCCAGGTTGGCCATGTAGATCGATGATGGGTGCTTCTTTGATCTGAAGAGAAACACCCAGACAGCAATGCCATTGGCAGGCAACCCCACTACAAATACGATAATGTAGATAATTGGGAGGAAGACTGTGGTGAGGCCGCTCTTCAGTGTGTCGGATGCTGCCTTGTCCACAGTAACTAGGTCTGAGTTTTTAGGGTCCACAACCCCGATGAACCCCCGTCCTTTTTTGCCTGTTAGAAGACACACAAATGTCAGTACATAATAGTATATAATAAAGGGTAAAAAGTTCTGCAACAGCAACCGACAGTAATCCAGATAAACATTTTGCTAAATGTAGGGCTGTAGATGCTTATTTTCCTAATCTATTAGTAGGTAGTCAATTGTTTCTTTAATAAATTATCTTTGGAAAGTTATAATATGGGTCAATGACATATATGGATAACTTGCACACATTCTTTTTTGTGGACCCAGCTTAAAATTTCTGCTTTGAATCCATTTTGAGAAAATATATTGGAAGATTATGGCAAAAATGTCTAAGTGGTGTAACCATAAAAAACTTTGAACTAAATAATTAAACTTGCTTAATAACACTAAATTCTCAATTCACACCATATCAACTAGTTAGCATGTCAATCAGGAACCATTTACATTAAGTAATTATTAGTATAAGTCCACCTAAATAGACTGCATGTGGATAAAATATGTATATTTATCATTATTTTGGGGTTATACCATTTGACATTATCAGGAGCATTTAGTTTTGGTAAAAAAAAAAAAATGGTGCAAATGTATTTTCAAATGACATAAAACCAACAGAAAGTACAAAAAGTACATTTAAACAAACTTGATGCTGCTTTTAAGACATTTTTTTAAAGAGATATTTGAATTGATCACGTTGCCAACCCTTATTTGTCACTGACCCATATAATAAAATGGTGAATAGTTGTTTTCAGAGTACTTCTCTAAAACTCCAACAAATCTGTAGATCACCAAATCTATTCACTATTTGTTTCAGCTTATTAATATATAGGTTATTTATTATTATTTTCCGATTACGTTTTTAGATGTTTAGCCTACATTTCCTGACACTCCTGTCTGTGTGGAAACTGACCACAATCCAAGGTGAGAACTATAATCTGCCATCAATTCACTCTAATTATGACTGATCGTGTTTTATAACTCTCACACCTTACAGTTAGATAATAACAGAGTTGGCTCGAAGCTTATTAATACTGTCTTGGGATACAAACAGACTAATTGTGTCTCATTAGGTCGGTATGAAAGCGACCCAACCCCAGGAAACCACACACACACTAACACACACACGGACCTTACCTGGTGTAGCATTTGAGGCAGAAAAGCAGCAGAAAATTAAAAAGAGCGACAAAAAACACTTTAAATCCATGTCTGCGATGTTCACACTATCTCCTCCTCACTTTATGTTTTACCATCTACCACCAGTAGCTTCTTAAACGTCGTAAAACACCTCCGACCTTGCAGGGTACGCCCCGAGACTACCTGCAGTTACGATGACGTCATTTTTGCTGGACCGCCCACCTTTGACCATATCTAGAGCTCAGTGCTGGTTGAGGTAAAAAAAAAAACAGCAGCTCCGTCATCTTTTTCCACAATATATTACAAGTCCTAGTCATACTGATCTTCTCCTGTTTTGGGAAAGTCTGGTTGCCACATAAGTTTAAAAAAAACCCCCCAAAAAACAAAGTGAGATTGCTTAACAGATTCTACCCAACCAACTCTTATCGACAAAGACTGAAACCTTTTGTGGGTTAGGGTGAGAGACACGCTTTATTTTGGTTCCTGTTCTCACACTGTGCAGATATGGAGTAAACTGCCAGTTGCATTTCTGATTGTATCTTATTTCTGTATCTTCCCCAATTTTAATTTACTTATCATGCATCATACTTTTTTTCCCCATAGAGAATGCACAAATAAAACAAGCTCTTAAAACACACAAACTTTTTAAGCTTTACACGATTTTCTTTTCTTTATATATTGACTTTTATTTTCTTTTTATCTTTAGTCACCCCTGGCATAGTTCGTGTGTCTTATTCTGTGACCAGCTGATTTTTTTTTTTTAAAAAGACAAAAGAGACAGTGTGGTCTTGAGGTTTAGAGTTTCACAGATGTAGAAAGAGTCTGTGAAACACGCCACATTTCCCTTCACATAGCTCTATATTTTTAGCCTGCCAGTGTTCGTGTTCAACGGTTAACTTTTTCTCGGAGAATGGGTTTGTGGTTAACTGTGGGTGATTGGTACAGATATTCATGACTCCCCAGAATACCCCTCGCTTCTCCTCAATGCCTCGACTTCACGCTTAGTACCACCATGTGGTTGAAATTTGTGGTTTTGAGTTGACTATCTGGAAAATAACATCTGGTCAGTTACAATGAAAGTTGGTACAGATATTCATGGCCCCTGAAGGATGAATCAAACTGACTTTGGTTATCGCCTGACTATCAAAATATCTACCCATTAATTTTCTGTTGATTGACAAATCAATTAAATTTCACCTCTTTAAACATTTCATTATAGAACATACTTAAAATGGCTGTCACAAAGATGTAAACTTAGAAACAGCCCTGATGTTAACTAGTAACTAACGTAAATATGTAACTGATTGGTATGACTGCATCTTTCTACTCTGAAGAATATGAACTGCTCCATTATGGACAAGCTGGAGTAAAAGTAGTATAAAAACTGTTTACATTTCAAGACATATCCCTCTAAACAATGTAATCATCATTATTTGGTTATATTAGATTGATAACAGCTCAGGAGGTAGAGCAGGTCCTCCACTAACTGTGAGATCAATGGTTTGATTCCCATGTCAAAGTGTCCTTGTGGAAGATACTGAACCCTGAATCGCTCCCGATGGCTGAGCCAGCACTCTACATGGTAGCTTACCACCACTGAATGTGTGTGTGAATGGGTAAATGTGTCCTGTGGTGTGAAAGCGCTTTGAGTGGTCAAAAGACAAGAAAAGCACTAAATAATTGCAGTCCATTCACCATAACAAGTTAAGATGACCAAACATATTTCTTCAATACGCTGAAGTCAAAATTTCACCAAATGGCAGCAATTGAGTTGATATTTTTGCTCTTGGGCAAAGAAAGACATTTGTGATATTATAGGAGGTATGAAAAATCTTCCAATGAAAGTTTCCACACACAGAACAAATAATTGGGATGAAGTTTTGTCTTAGTGAGGAATATTTGAAGAACATAACCCTGAATTGGCAGCAATGGTTAGTAATATCAGGATTGTTTTGAAAACAAGAAGTACCTGGACTGTGTGACGGATTTTTGTGTCATGTATTTTAACTTCTGTAAACACCTAAACCTCAGGCATGTTGTTAAATCAGACAAGACACCTGGTAGTAAAACTGACGGTTTCTGATCTAGTAGGGGGTCAGAAAAGGTTATTCCTTGGTTGGTTTATGTACTTTATGACTTCATGACTTGTTACTGTGTTACTTTATTGCCCTCTCTTATTCAAAGTTACAGTATAAAAGCTGAAACTGTTTGTTGTGTGGTAGAACGACTCTGAGTCCTTCTCCATGCCGGCATGAATAAAAGAGAAAGATCATCACTCCGTCGTTTGTGATTCTTCAGAGAAACTTCTAGTAAAAAAAAAAACTACTATAATTGACCTTTCAGAGGCCAACCTGCCCACAGTCAAGAAACAGCTAGTCAGAGAGTGAATTTTATTGATGTACTAAAATATAGTTATACAAGTAAAAACAATACGTAAAAAAACACATACAAACTTGTATAATATTTAATAAAACATGCTAATTTTGCCCATTTTAAGGTTTGGGCCTCAATTCTGGCACATCAAAAGTTCACAGAATTCATCTCAATTAAATTACAACACAGACTAAAAGAACATACCCATTAAAAATGAATAAAATCATTTATATTCTACTGAATCAAGTAAAAACAGCAGAGGACTGCATCAAGGAAAGTGCAACATCATAAAACAAGTGTATTGTAAAATATATATATAAAAAAACCCGAAATGTATTTACAAAAAACAACATAAGCAGTAATCTAGACAGTTCAAAGCCATAAAACAGGAGGTCATTGTCACAGATGACTCGTAAATGTCCATAAATATACTGAGTCAAACCTGAGGTGGAGGAAGTCACAGTAGAATAAGAACAAACAAAAAAAAAAGTATTAAGTTCACGGTCCGTTCATTTTCTACTCAACAATATTCTAAAAGTAGCTGCTGTGTTCAGTAACTGTTCATTCTTTGAAAGGGTTATGTCATTTTTGATATGGAAAAGGATTCACACAGTCCTTAAGAAAGACTCAAACGCTAATATGTAGTTTGACACTGAGAAGCTTTTTTCTGTTCGTTAAAAAACTATTAAGAATACAAGTTTTACATATTAACAACTATGAACCCAAATATAATGAGTGGGCACATACGGACTATAACTACTTAACAGTTTTTTTCTTGTGCACCACCTCTTTTTGGAAAATGTCCTAAAACTAAACCAAAGTCATACCTGCAAAGTTCTAGGAAACTAATATAAAAATGAAGGGACCTGTAAAAAAAAAAACCCAGTGTTTCCAAAATAAAAACATATTTTACACCTGAGAGTCTGTGATCAGGAATAAAAACAGCTTAATAATGATCAGTCCTCTTCTAGCATTCAGTGCTCCCTGTGTTCCCTGAGGAAGACGTATATGAGCTGGTCTTCTTGGAGTATTTCAAAGCACTGAAGGAAACCCTCATCCTCTCCACAGTCCTCTCGCTCCTGCAGAGGAATGTGTTCTTCACATGATTCCTGAAGTCCTCAGAGATAAAGTAGTAAACAAAAGGGTCGATGCAGCTGTTGAGACTTGCCAGGCACAGGGTGGTGATGTAAAATCCATACAAGTTGTTTTCGGCACCACCCAACAGGAGGATGTAGTGCGCCAACAGCATGATGTTACTTGGAGTGAAACAAACCACAAACATAACCAACACTGTGATGATTAAGACCACAGCCTTCCGTCGCTTCTTGGCGATGTTAGCGTCTGTCATGCTGTTCCTGAGAGCTTTGAGCATGAGGACGTAGGATATGATACATACGACAGTCGGAGCAACAAATCCCAGAGTTCCCATCGTCAGGAAGTAGCCAGCTGCTATTTTGGCCTGACTGGGCCTGGTGACATCATGACAGGTATAGATATTTGGATTGAGGTTTGTTACTTTGACCTGTTGCTCATACAGGTAGAGAGGGATGGTGATAAGCCAGACCACCACCCAGATTGTGACAGAGACAGCAACAGCTACGCAGGTGTCCCTCTGCTGCTGGGACAGCGGGTGGACCACCGCCCAGTAACGCTGGACGCTTATGCAGGCGATGAAAGCGATGGAGCAGTACATGTTGCCATAGAAAAACGCCACCAGCACTTTGCATAACCCTTCTCCATAGATCCAGTTGTTGCCATTGAAGTGGTACGCTATCTTCAGAGGGACCCAGATGACAAAGAGCAAGTCAGCCAGAGCCAAGTTTGCCATGTAGATTGACGACGGGTGCTTGTTCTTTGTCCTGAAGAGGAATACCCATATAGCCATGGCATTAGTAGGCAGCCCCACAGCAAACACAATGATGTAGATGATTGGGAGGAAGACAGTTGTAAGAGAACTGTTCAGGACTTTTCTGGCTTGGGGAGTAACATCCACCCCATCTTTGTTCTCATTACCAGTGAAGCCTCTATTTTCTGTGAAGGGACAAGATGAAAACATGAGAAAAAGCAGAAGTATTCAGATTTACATGCGGGAACTTCTAATAATTATATCTACATCTGAAACTAAAAAGAAGAAGGGACGCTTGCACACTATCACCACTTGTTCAATAAAGATATTTTAATATAGACACACATATATGATAACAAATGGAAAGAAACACTGTTATATGGGTTAATGATGTGACGCTACTTTTTATGTTTTTATGTGATTTAGTCAAATTTTAAAAAAAGGGGCAAACACGTCTAAGTGGTGTAACCATTTAACTTGAACCAAGAAATTACACTTGCTCAATAAAACACCACATCAAGTAGTTTGGTCTAATCTTACATTATTGCTTTTACATATTAAATAAAAGTTAATGAAATACAATTGTTGCAAATATTAAATTTAATTTGGGGAATCATGTCAAGCCAATTAAACCACATGAAGTGTCTTGTAGTGTAACCACCAGTTAAGAGGCCATGTTATTAAAATTGTGAAGAATGTGATGTAACAGGAAGTGGTTTTACAGAGAACGACTCCTGATGATCACAACTGCTGCCTACAACGCTAGAAGCTCTTAACAATTACTCATAAACCAACGTTTTTTGGACTTGGTCAGGTTTGCTCAGTTTACATGTCAAATGGTGTAACCCTTGACATTGTTAATTCATAAGAACCATTAAAAATGAATGTTTACTTTCAAAAATACATTTCAAGTATTGAGACCAGGTTACACAGGTTTCAAATTTGATTTTAAAATGAAATGTCAATATGGTATTACTGATTACACCATTTGACTCCTATGGTCCCTGTTAGAAGACAATTGTTACCAGACAGGAGCATTCAGTCTTACTTTTGGTTAAAAAAAAAGGTTGTGTAATGTCATTTCAAATCAAAATAAATACAAAATGTACATATTAATACATGTAAAGCATACTTGTCAAACTTCTTATAATTATATTTTTGAATTGCTCATCTTGCCAACCCTTATTTGTCACTGAATCATATACAAAGGCAGGGATTACAGTGACCAATTATTACACAAAGTGGCAATTTGCTGCACCTTGTGGCTCAGAGTGAACTCCTACAATTGGTCTCAGCCAAGTCACTTGATCTCAATCAGATACAAATCAATATGATACATCTTGAAAATATTAAAAAATATCAATAGTAACATTAAAATCACACCTATCAGCCCAGTAGCAATGTAAATTAATCAATTATATGAACAAACACAAAAAGAGAGAAAACATTATTTTAAAAAAAGAGTAAGGATAGGATCAAAGTCACGAGGGCTGACTCAGGCAGGAGCTTACGGAAAATACCTGAGAGTGGAGAGACTATAAATAAAGGTCAACAGTGAGGGAAAAGCTTTCATATAGGTTTACATTATAAAGTCACATTCAGTAATAATCCCTTATTATTTAGCCCCCTAAGGGAGATAATTTGTTATGTGTGGATCCAGTAGGCTTCATTTCGTGGTTTATTCCCACCCTCTCTTGGGCGGGAAGGAAATGTAGAAATATCACAGTTAAAGTCGTTAAAATGAACTGCTGCATCAATGCGAATTGAACTTTTATATTTCACTGATCCTCTGCTTAAATTGTCTAGACGTTTTGCCTACATATGCAAATCCACAGGTGCAACGTGTCAAGTGTAATACCTGAAACTCAAATGTGAGTAAAACCTGTCTTCCTTTCATCTGTGAGCAATTTGACCCATTTTCTACTTGTCCTCTGAGTTTTGAGTCAGCAACATTACAACATCCAAACTTTACCTGACATACTGTGATCAAGGTAATTCGTATCCACCCTTTAAAATACAATTAAAAACTAAACCAAACAAACAGGGCTTGTATTCTTCGTATGTTAACATAGAAACACTTGTTATAGGTGTTAAATCTACCTGAGCTGATTGTTTTCATGACACAACACAAACAGTGCTGATAAAAAAAAACAACAAAGCGATATCTTACCTTGGCAAAGACAAGTCCAGACGCAACATAAAAGGAGAAACAGCTGAAACGATCGTATCCTCAAAGTCATGGCTGCAAAAGTGGGTAGAAAAATATAAAATAATAATGTGTGCAATGTAATGCCCGCGGGTGTGGCAGCGTCTGTTCACTTCTTCACTGATTTTACTGCCATCCTCTCTCTCTACATATAGATGGTTGGGACACCTGCGTGATGTCACTCAGTCAGGTGACTTCGCTTAACCAACCGTTACACACCTTTGGTTGATTTCGGTAATCTCACCCACGAGTTCATCTTCCGTATGTTATAAATATTTAAAGGACGTATTTCTCTTCCTCTATACTGCAGGAACATAAAAGTCAAATTCTGATATCTCTGAACTCCTAATATGTATTCAGAGGATATTATTTGGTGATGGTTGTCTGTCCCTCTATTTAGATTATGTATCGAGTTTTAGAAGTAACATTAAGTCATGCATTAAAACTATTAGTACATATGAAGTTCAAAATACTCCTTAGGATATAGCCAGATTTACCTCCTACACGGGTCTGGGGCAAAAGTTTGTTTTTGGCTCCCCACTACACATGGGAGTAGTACTCTAGAGGTGCAAGTTGATTTGCTGATATGATCGACAATAATTGCCAGGAAATCTTCACAATTGATTATTTGTTTAAATAATTTTACGCAAAAATGCCCCCAAAACTCTCTGGTACCAGGTTCTCATATGTGAATATTTGCTAGTTTTCTTATATATTATAGTATTCATGTTTATTTCTTATATATTTTTTGGATTTTGCATATTGATTAGATGAAAATAATCTGTTCAAGTAGCCTATAGGTTCACAGTTTTTCAAGCCTCTATTATTCAATAGACATAATCACTGTCCATGGGGGCCAAAATCCCCTCTCTGTGAGTCCAAGAAATGTATTTAAAAGTTTATCTGAAGCTAATATGAAGCTTCAGTCATCCAAATGAGTCAAATCAAGTAGATATGTTTCAATGTTACCTTCCATCACAGCTCAACAGGGAAACATAAAGAGAGAATCTGACTCTAAAAAGACTGAAAATATGGCAGATATCGACTTAATATGACTAACTCAAGCTGCTGAAGACGCGTATAAACTGTACATATACTTTTAAATGACTGTGTGCACACCAGGGTTATTATAGTTTTGAAATTTTCATTAGATTGTATTTTTATTTAATTTTTCAGTTTGTTTGTTTTTATTTCAGTTTAGTTTTAGTTAGTTAAACAAATGATTAAGTAGTTTTAGTTCAGTTTTTATTTAGTTTTATTCTTCGTTTTTCTCTTCATCACTTTACTTTTATCTATTGCAGGGTCGTAATAAAGTTATTCCACATCAAGCAGGATTCCGCTCTGCTGCCACCTACTGGCCCTAGCCGGTTATCTCAAGAAGTCAAACTGAACAGAGCACAGTAAAAATCAAGGGAGAAAAAATAAAACTAAGCTGATTTGATCTGCAATTCAATGTAATTTTAGTTAGTTTTGCATTGTTCATTGTAGTTTTTATTTAGTTTTCCTTTTTTTTAACTGATTTTTTCCCCCACTGCTTTAGTCTTAGTTTTAGTTAACTATAACTACACTAGTGCACACACTGTGGATTTTGGTCCCTATCACTTCCATTGAAAGCACATTTGAAGAACTAATAATCAGTATGAACAGGAGGAATAATTACAACGAGGAAAACCTCTTTCATTATTCATATGGACACCTGACTGTGAAACAGAAGCTATCCTTTACCATAAAATATGTGGACTTGGACTTCAGCGAATAATGATGAGAATTTTAAACTAACTATGGAAATGAACATACATAAATTGGGCAAAATAGGAATGAATTTCAATATAATGGACTCCAGTATACCTACTACAACCTCAATAATAGTGCTAGTACCACCTCTCTGACAATGTCATCAATAACTGAAAAAGTATAAACTTCATAACAGTAGGATTAATGGCAGAGCTGTTGTATTGGATTGCATTGGATTAGAAAGGTGCTCCTCATAAAGTCTTTAATGAGTGTACATACAGTAGATATTGCACATTTTTCACCAGCAGGGGGCAGCATTAAACCAACTATGCCAATGAGGGATGTTTGCTGTGATCACATAACAGTTGTTTCTTGGTTGCCTTTATTATCACAATTATCACAACTTAAACATATTTAGATGAAAGCTTGTTTTGTTTTAAAAGTGGTGTGCTTTTAAAGAAAATACAAAATATTGGCAAAATACCAAAGACTCTGCAATCATTTGCATACGCACTCACAGCATATAAACTTTTAAGCTCTTACATACAGTGCAAACGTTAACATTTCATAGTCATCAAACATACAGCAGAGTTCTTCTTATCTAACTCAAATCTTTCCTTTCTGTCAGACAGCTGCAGCTGATTCAGAGACAGTCAAGTCGTCACTAAGACCAAGTAAGACGATCATGTCACTCCAGTTCTCAGAATTTTATACTCCCTTCCTGTCTGTCAGAGGATAGACTATAAAAAGCTACTGTTGGGTAATAAAGCAATGAATAGTATAGGGCCAAAATACATTTCAGATATGCTGCTACTTTACGAACAATCCAGACCTCTCAGGTGGTCTAGGCCTAGGGAACAGGTCTGCTTTTTGTCACCCAGAGTCCAAACTAAACATGTGGAAGCAGTGCTCAGTGATTTAAGCTCCACATATCTAAACAAACTCCCAGGACATTGCTGGTCTGCTCCAACTCTCAGTTCTTTCAAATCACAGCTGAAGATTTTTCTGTTTGCGAATTAAATCCAAATTTTAGGGTTGATATCTTACATTGTACTGTTACTTTTTATTTTCCTGTTTTATCTGTCTGACTCTATTTTATTTCACTTTTAATAGTATTTAAATTTCTTTTTTATTTTGCCATGTGTTGCTTTTATATCCTGTCTTGATGCATTTATGTTTTATGGTGTCATGTAATAGAAATCATATGACTTTGTGGGTATGATATCATAAATGGGGGCAGGAAAATAGTCAAACAGGAAGTACCTCTTGTGAAATCCACTTAAAAGTCAGTGACATAGGATTTACACAAAATCAAGATTAAGGATATAAATCTGGCATGAATAAAACAATGTTCTTGATTATTAAATTATGTTTATGATGTATTAGAGCATCCAATGATGCCTAAAAACTAGTGTCCACAAAATCTGAACCCATTTGGCACAAGGAACACTAAAATATATGCCTTTTCCCCTTTGAGTACAATATCTAAAAAAAAAAAAAAAGAAAAAGTCTTCTGATTAAACTAGGAAACATCTTGAGGATTTCATAATATAAGGAGTTGATATAATGTATTGGATTCACACGTAAATATGGTACACAAGTCAGAATGGCAAGACATGTCCCACATTACCCTAATCCACCCTGTACAAATAAATTGGCCTTGCATTCCCTTGCCTACTTTGTTTTTAACTTTATTATTCAGTCAAATGGGCATCTCTGTCGCTTCACAATCTCTGCTATGAAAGAAAGACATCTCAAACTAACATTTAATTGAATTCTTAACACTTGTTGGCATTGTAGGTTCAGCTGTCCTCCATTTATTCTAATCATGACAGAAAAACATTAAGGCAATACCCTAAAGGCTTTTTGCTCATCACTTGCTGTTACTTGAAATTCATAATACAAATATTTATATTGTTTCAGTTAAGTCAATTAAGTCACTTTGACCAGATTGTACAGAGCATATGTGATCCTACCTTTTCCCCCTAAAGATTAAATGTAATAATTATTTTGACCTGGTCCCCAAGCCTTTCATCTCATGCCCATTACCAGGTCAAAATGTATTTCTCATTCATGGCCAAACCACTGCTATCATCTGCAGCTGTGAACTAAGATGGTAAAAATAGGAAACCAACTAAAGTCTGCATGTTAGCGTCATTTTGAGAATTTAGTTCAAAGCACTGCTGTATAGACTTTTTCCATTAGCAGCCAACTTCTGCTCTGTCCAATATTGCGCCAACAGTTTCACGATTTCCTCAGCAAAACCAGTTACCTCTGGTCCTCTCTGGGTCAAAGCAAGAAATGCTGAGCTCATGAATAGAAGATGACTCCCACATTTCCTCATATGAACTTAACCAAAGCAGAGGTGAAAGAAGTCTTTATCCAAATTGCAGTTCTTCCCTTTTTAGAGAATATCTTGAAATGTAACCACTTCATATCCACAAATTATCTGCAAATTCCCAGGAAACTTAAGTGTTATTGAAAAACAATATATTTTATACCTGAAAGCAGTCAGTGATCAAAATTAAAAGCAGCTTAATAATGAACAATCCTCTAGCATTCAGTGCCCTGTGTCCCCTGACTCAGATGTGTTTGTGTTGCTCTTCTGAAGATTTCAGAACCCCGGGGGACACCCCCATCCTTTTCACGTCCCTCTCGCTCCTGCAGAGGAACGTGTTCTTCACATGATCCCTGAAGTTCTTGGAGATGAAGTAGTACAGAAAAGGGTCGATACAGCTGTTGAGACTTGCCAGGCACAGGGTGGTGATGTAAAATCCATATAAGTTATTTTCGGCACCACCCAACAGGAGGATGTAGTGCGCCAACAGCATGATGTTACTGGGAGTGAAACAAACCACAAACATAACCAACACTGTGATGATTACGACCACAGCCTTCCGTCGCTTCTTGGCGATGGTAGCATCTGTCATGCTGTTCCTGAGAGCTCTGAGCATGAGGACGTAGGATATGATACATACGACAGTGGGAGCAACAAATCCCAGAGTTCCCATCGTCAGGAAGTAGCCAGCTGCTATTTTTGCCTGACTGAGCCTGGTGACATCATGACAGGTAAAGATGTCTGGATTGTGGGTTGATACTTTGACCTGTTGCTCATACAGGTAGAGAGGGATGGTGATAAGCCAGACCACCACCCAGATTGTGACAGAGACAGCAACAGGTACGCAGGTGTTCCTCTGCTGCTGGGACAGCGGGTGGACCACCGCCCAGTAACGCTGGACGCTTATGCAGGCGATGAAAGCGATGGAGCAGTACATGTTGCCATAGAAAAACGCCACCAGCACTTTGCACAACCCTTCTCCATAGATCCAGTTGTTGCCATTGAAGTGGTACGCTATCTTCAGAGGGACCCAGACGACAAAGAGCAAGTCAGCCAGAGCCAAGTTTGCCATGTAGATCGATGATGGGTGCTTGTTTTTGGTCCTGAAGAGGAAAACCCATATTGCCATGGCATTAGTAGGCAGCCCCACAGCAAATACAATGATGTAGATGATTGGGAGGAAGACAGTTGTAAGAGAACTGCTCAGGACTTTTCTAGCTTGGAGGGGAACATCTTTGTTCTCGTTTTTTATGTAACCTTGATGAGATGAATATGAAAACATATGAAAAGCATAAGTATACAGGTTAACATGCAGGAACATTTTATGATTTGATTACATCCGAAACTCAAATGTGAGATGGACTCTGCACCTTAGATGGAAAGATATTTCTCTTCATGGAAATTCATAGTGCACAATACAGCAATTGTCAGATAAATAGGCTACACATACAAAACAAACATCCACTACCATACTCTAGACACCCACAACCCCATCCCAACCCCTACGACATACATCAGTAATAGACAGTAGACACCAACAACACTGCTACCAACACAAACAAACATTAACATCACCAACAATTTACATCATCATTCAGCTGTGAGCACTTCATACTTCACTTATACAGTACCTCACTCATACCTTCACTTCACATATAACTTAACTATAAATTGTGATCAAAGCAATTATTATGCAGCTGATAGAGCCAAACTTAAACCAAAACATCAAACGAACAGGGTCTGTATTTGATATATATGTTAATGTAGAGGCACCTTTTGGCTGGACCAGTTCTAAAACCACAGTTGTCCATGATAAAGTGAGTGAATGAGTGTTGAAGTTTCACTATGGGTTGGCCAGCCAAATGTTAGAGTTTCCCAATTGGCCATTGCTACTTCAAAAAAACGAATTGGTGCAAAATGGTAGAAGTGGAAGGCAGCAGCAGGACACAGTGACCATTGGTGCTTTTCATTATGGTTAAGTCTCCTTGCTTTCCTTACTTCCCATAACTTCACTAAGGCTAGGCCCTGCATATTTGTTGTACTTGTTATACTATCCACTTTAAGATTTCACACTTTATGTCTGTGCCTTGAGACAGTTCAGTCAGTGTTTGTGAACTTGCACCACTCTTTCCCAAAGCTAGAAATCACAGAGTGAAACCCAAGCTCATAGTCTAGCATTGATGACAGGTATGAACCAGAATATAAACCTTATTTTGGTGCAGGAACTCACTCAAAAATACTTAGATACTGTAGGTGTCTCCTTTGTTCATTATTGTTACCTAAATGTCACATAAATGAATTGTATGTGTAACTCACCAAAAGTCCCAATAATTTCTCTGTAACTATCAAACCGGGTCGTCACATTTTGCTGAAGGAGCTGAGACATACCTGAAATGGAAAAGAATACGTTTTTGGCATTTGAAGAACAATAATAAAGTTACAGAAGCGAAGAAGAGAAGTGATACTGACACCAATTGAGTACTTAATTCGGGCGGCTGTTCTTATATAGGTAAAAAAAAAAAAAACTAGGTAAGGTAACTAGGTAAAAAATGTCCTTACTATTGTTTCATGATTCATAATAAGACTCCTTTCAATAGGGGCATGAACGAGAGACCATAAAGCACCCCAAATAACCATAACTCTGACAAAACACTCATACTGAGGAAAAATGAGAGGCATCCACAGAGTGAAACAGATGAAAGGGCAAGGAAAGTCAACAGATATTTAGAATAATTATAATTAGTATTAAAATAAGTACTCTTAAATCAAATATCCCAAGATATGAGTGGAAAATATTAGTTTACACTTTAGCAGCAAACATTACTGGGACCACAGATAAAAAGAGCAATAACTTACCTGCCCGGCAGAGACAAGTCTGGACGTAGCAAAAAAGGAGAAACAGGTGAAAACATTGTGTCCTCAAAGTCATGGCTGCTGAAGTAGGTAAAAATAGCTGTAATGTGGACCTTAATGTCCGCGGGTGTGACTGCGTTACTTCACTGCTTCACTATTTTGACTGCCATTCACTCTTCAAATATGTGATTGCTTAAGACGTGTTTCTTTTCATTTCCAGTAAAAGAGAAGCCTATCTGACTAACATTCAACTCCCACTTATCTGTGGGCTACACATCTACTGGTATAGTATCTAAAAATACTTATTATATTGTTAGTGGTGTGATTTTTTTTAAAGGTCCAAAGTTGTCCTTCTGTTTAGATTATGCATTGAGTTTTAGAAATAAGAATAACACAATATGAAATGATATAAATAAAAGCCATGCCGTCAAACTATAAATAAGTATATACTTATTGATGCAGTAAAAATACTCCTCATGAACATAGCCGGATTTACCTGGGGAAAAAAATGTGTTTAAGGCCCCCACGACAAGGAAGTAGGACTCTAGAGATGAAATTATTAGTTGATTAATTGATTTGCTGACAATTAATTGCCAGAAATCTTCATAATAGATTCACTATTTTTGTAATTGTTAAGGAAAAATGCCCCAAGTACCAGCTTCTTATATGTGAATATTTGTTATTTATTTATTTTTTTTATTACACATGTATGTATATTTCTTTTATATTTGGGTACTTGACTATAAGTCAGGCAAAACAGTATATTCAAAGACCAAGTTTTCAAGCCTCTCCTATCAGATTAAGAAAATGAAGACTGAAGTTGGTTTTGAAGTTTTTCTTGTCATAATCATTCCTCCTGTTCATACTGTCCATGGCAGCCAAAATCAGCAAGCCTCTTTCAGAGTTTCAAGAAATGTATTTAAAAGGTTATCTGAAGCTGTCATGGACTCTGTATATTTGTACTTTTTGTGTTTTGGGGTTTTTCGTTTTGTTTGTTACAGATGAGAGAGGTTGTGTATTTGGGTTATGTTTCATGTGTGTTCTGCTATGGTTGTATGTGTGTAAGTTTATTGGGAAAAGGGTTGTTTATTGGGATTTTGGTTTTGAGTTTTTCTTGTGTTTGTCCCTTGTGTCCTCAGTCTGCCTTTCCCTCCAACTTCATCCAACTTTTAGGATAAGCACCAGCCCCAACCTCCTGAGCCCAAGCTCCAACAACATCCTGTCCCTGCTGACCTGCAGCAACCCCCTGGGCATTTGGGTCCATCCTTTGCTACTCACCAAGAGGGAAATCGCAAAGAGGTAATTTGATGCTAAAAAGACTGTCAATGTGGCAGATATTCACTTAATAACTCAAACTGCTGAAGCCTCATGACACAGTCCGTCTTCAAGACCAGGACTACAGGATGGAGGACCTGTCAGAGCTGATATTTGGTGGTGCAAATGTCTAAAAACACACATGTATATGCAAATTATGTAGAACTGAATAATACAGGGTTTTCTGCGGGGTTATCGGGGGTCCAGTCAGTTTCTGCTTTGCCCTATTGCAATCCAGTCTTGCTTATGAATAAAGTATGCAGTAACCTGTAAGCAGCATTTTATTAGTCAACGTGGAGCTAATTTGAAGAGGTCAGGAAATGACGTAAACGGACCGTATAGCTATGGTTTGTTATTTGTGTTATTACGTTACGTGTTGGACTAAATACATGGACATATTGAGGAAAGTATTTCGGTTTTATGGAAACGGATTTCACAAGAATGGATACTTGGCGAGCTGTACAGAAAGTCCTGAGTCATAAGATGATCGTTGTGGATAAAGGGAAGACTTTGAAGGTATGTAGCATTATAGCTTTTCTTACTTAGCTCAGGGGCTAGCCGAGCTAATCGCTAATACTATTACGGCTGTGAGCAACCATATAAGTCGTGAGTGGTCTTGAATGAATCAGGACAATCTAAGCTTTCCAACGATGTACGGCACGAATATATATGTTTAAGGGTTGGTGTTTAAAACATCCAGAAGAACTTGTGGCTACCTCCTAACATCCGTCCCGTTCCGTAGACGGAACAGCGTGCGTAAGTGGTTAACACCATAATATACTGTTGGGTTGGTTTGACATTTTTGTCTTCATGTGGAAAGGAGCTCTGGCTGTGAAATAAATGTAGCAGAGTAAAAGGCCAGCTACATTAACATACATGAGTGGGGTAAAATAGAAAGAATTTCATTATCATGCACTCCAATACATCACCACCATTCATTACAGCCTCTAATAAACTAACTAATGGTAAACTTTGTGTAATAAAAGTAGAATTAACACTAACAAAAGGTGAATAATAAATGGAAATGTATAAACCTCATTAGATCAGAATTTATGGCAGAGCTGTTATATTGCATTAGATTGCACAGGTGTTGGTGCACAGTTCTCACCAGCAGGGGGCAGCATTAAACCAACTACGCCAAGGAGGGATGTTTGTTGATCACACAACTGTTGCTTCTTGGTTGCCTTGCATTATCACAATGATACATAAACATATTAAGACAAGAGTTTATTTTGTTTTAAAAGTGGTTTATATTTAAAGAAAATAGAAAAAATAATTGCAAGTCCTTGTTTAAAGAAAATACAAAATAAGACATGATTAAAGCTTTTCAGGGGTGAAACATAAGTGCATTAAAATATGCTTTTCAATAAATTACATTTATACAAATAACATAAAAATACACAATATGGAAATAATCGCAAGTCCTTGTATTAACTTGCAGCTTGTACACTTTTACGCTGTTACATTTACAGTGCAAACATAATAGCATTTCAAACATTCAGCAGAGTTCTTCTTATCTAATCTAACACTACCTTCCCTGCATTATTTTAAACTTCATTATTCACTCAAATGGGCATGTGTGTCACTTCAGCATTTCAAAGCAAGACTTCTGAATTAAAATGTGTTAAAAAAAATATTAAAAAATAGCAATTTGAACACTTTCTGTTGGCATCTTAGGTTCAGCTCTCCTCCATTTATTCTAATCATGACAGAAAAACATCAAGGCTAGACCCTACAGGCTTTGTGCTTGTTACTTGCTATATGATACTTTTATTGTTTCAGTAAAGTCAGTCACATCACTTGGATTCAGTGTAACTGTCTATCAGGAAATTTCTTTATTCAATATTGCACCAACAGTTTCACAATTTCCTCAATTTCCTTTTTAAGTGCTTAGCCAATTTGTACCAAATTGCACCACTTCATAAAGGGAAGTGCTTGTTCCACAAAACCCTTTCTACCTTTTCTAGGAAATGTCTTAAAATTGAACCACCTCCTATCAACAAATTATCTGCAAATTTTCAGGAAACTTCTACAAAAAGTAAGGGGTCTGTAAAATTAAGTTTTATACATGAGTGTAATAATTATCAATCCTCTAGCATTCAGTGCTCTGCATGTTCCCTGAGTGAACGCATTTGTGTTGCTCTTCTGAAGATTTCAGAGCCCCGGGGGACACCCCCATCCTTTTCACGTCCCTCTCGCTCCTGCAGAGGAACGTGTTCTTCACATGATCCCTGAAGTTCTTGGAGATGAAGTAGTACAGAAAAGGGTCGATACAGCTGTTGAGACTTGCCAGGCACAGGGTGGTGATGTAAAATCCATATAAGTTGTTTTCGGCACCAGTCGACAGGAGGATGTAGTGCACCAACAGCATGATGTTACTGGGGACAAAGCATACTATAAACATAACCAACACTGTGATGATTAAGACCACAGTCTTCCGTCGCTTCTTGGCGATGGTAGCATCTGTCATGCTGTTCCTGAGAGCTCTGAGCATGAGGACGTAGGATATGATACATACGACAGCGGGAGCAACAAATCCCAGAGTTCCCATCGTCAGGAAGTAGCCAGCTGCTATTTTTGCCTGACTGAGCCTGGTGACATCATGACAGGTAAAGATGTTTGGATTGAGGTTTGTTACTTTTACCTGTTGATCATACAGGTAGAGAGGGATGGTGATAAGCCAGACCACCACCCAGATTGTGACAGAGACAGCAACAGGTACGCAGGTGTTCCTCTGCTGCTGGGACAGCGGGTGGACCACCACCCAGTAACGCTGGACGCTCATGCAGGCGATGAAAGCGATGGAGCAGTACATGTTGCCATAGAAAAACGCCACCAGCACTTTGCACAACCCTTCTCCATAGATCCAGTTGTTGCCATTGAAGTGGTACGCTATCTTCAGAGGGACCCAGACGACAAAGAGCAAGTCAGCCAGAGCCAAATTTGCCATGTAGATTGACGACGGGTGCTTGTTCTTTGTTCTGAAGAGGAAAACCCATATTGCCATGGCATTAGTAGGCAGCCCCACAGCAAACACAATGATGTAAATGATTGGGAGGAAGACAGTTGTAAGAGAACTGCTCAGGACTTCTCTGGCTTGGGAGTTAATGAACACCCCATCACCGGTCTCCACCGGTATACCAGCGTGGCCTTTGTTAATTGAGTAACGTCCTGAAATCATATGAAAAGCACAAGTTTTTAGGTTAATATGCCCTCTCCCCACACTGGAAGAACTACACAGTTCCCGTTGAATCAAAAAAGCACAGAACATTATAAAGGACTCTTCTCACCCTGGACACTCTCTGTTTGAACTGCTGCCATCAGACAGGCGATTCAGATCAGTTAAAACAAGGACAAACAGATTCAAACAGTTTTTATCCTACAGACATTACTAGACTCAATACTGCTAATTAATACTATTTACAACTGACTCCAATAGGGCTGTGCAATGACAGGATGTAACCGTATATGGGTATACTTGGGCTGTTTTTATGTATCGTATTTATTGATTATCTTCTTCTTTCATTTTTAAGTACTTTAAAATGTTGTTGTACTTGTGACAATGACAGTAAAGGATCTATTCTATTCTAGCATTTTCTGATTTGACTACATCTGAAACTCAAATGTGAGATGGACTCTGCACCTTAGATGGAAAGATATCTATTTGTCTTCATGGAAATTCATAGTGCACAATACGGCAATTACCAGATAAATACACATACAAAACAAACATAGCATTGCTGACAGGTATGAGCCAGAATATAAACCTAATTTCTGTGCAGGAACAAACTGAATTCAAAAATTGGTTTACTACTTCCTTTAGTTGTCTCATTTGTTCATCAATGTTCCCTTAATGTCACATAAATTAATTGTATACAGAAATTTACTATTGCACAACTGATTTGATCAAATTTTACCACCAATGAGGGGGTCACAAACCCTTGAACCTCTCACCACTTCCCTTCCGTACCAGTTTGGGCCATAAGCCATGTATACCGCACGGAGACATCCGTCGAATTTTCCTGAAGGAACTCAGACATACCTGAAATGGAAAAGAAGAAAAGAAGCTTTTTGGCTTATGAAGAATAATAATTAAGTTACAGAAGCATTTTTTATGATTGATTCATAATTCAGTATTTTTTCATTTTGAGAATAAATATGATCGGCTGCTGTTGGTGCTTCCATTCCTCTTCCACAGATAGTTTTCCTGATCTGCTACAATCGTTTAAAAGCTTACGATACCAGTACCATTCCAAGTTCCCTTAAGGTGATACCGATACCAGTTGAGTACTTCATTTGATATTCATTACACATTTTGTGCACTTGCTTTTATCTGGTGTAACAGGCGTGTAGTGTAGACACACTTTAGAACGTTTATGTGGCAACTTGGCTGCTGGACAGCTAAGCTCGCTAACTAAAATTCATAACGACTTCACCACCACAGACAGATTGTTGCTGCTGTGGCAGTGGGCCAATCACGTCGCATTAAATCAAAGAACGCTTGCTTTGATTGGCTTTGTGAAAGTCCATACAAATAGTAATACTTTCTAGCTCTGGGTGCAAAAAGAATCAATTGCAGGTATCGTTTGATGGGAGACATTTCGATACTACTTTTCGATTTATTTCAGTCCATGTCTTAAAGGTATTGAATACCGATATCCAGCCCTAATTACAACAGCAGTCTACTGATCAGCTGACCAATGAATAAACACATTCAATCAAACTTCCGCAGGATACTCTTATGGCCTTTCTCATTTTTGCCCCCTCTCGAGGGGCGAGGATGTTTGCTAGAGGAACTATGAGCGAGGATGTACAGTTGTGTCCTTTGCGGTCACCTGTTTGGCACCCATGATGTAGGCTATAGAGGTGGTGTGACACACAGGTGGAGTAACCACCAACATTAAAAAGAAGCGGTCAGAAATAGCCAACCCTGTACTGGAGCAGGGTGGCATGACGCATTTTCCTCTCCATCCCTGGGAACATGCTCCTTACCTATCACACGATACAGCCATCTTAGTCTTAGTCTTTAGTTATTTGTATTCTTTCTCTTTCTGTCTGTAGCACAAACATTAGTTACTGGTGTGATGAAAATGGGAGGTGTACCTGTACTTGTCAGGTCCTTGATGATTTGTTAATTGCTCAATGTTTTCATATCATAAATGAAATGAACAGCATTAGTCCTGCAGGTAAAACATAAGACTCTTAAGTTAATTTTAGTGTGAGGCGGCTGTTCTTCTATAGGCCTAGGTGTGCTTGATTTGACTGGAACTGTGGTAAGTGCATGGAGATAAGCCTCCTGAATTTGCCCATAGGTTAATAATGTCCACTGCAGCCTCCATGATCATTAACAGGTGTAGAATTGTCTGACTCCCCTCAAAATATCTGCCCCATTGCCATTGGTTACAAATAACTCTTAATACATGGATAGTAGAAGTCCAGGTTAGTCAGAGTGAATTTAGTGTGTGTTGCAACTTGCATTTTCTATTATAAGAGGGGAGTCAGATTTTCTTGAATGAAAAAAGGGAAGGGAAAACAAATTCTGACTCCCTCCTAATACTTGTTCTGTTAAATAACCACTCTGACAAAACAGATGGAAACAGCAATTTAAAAAAGCAATACATAAAATAAATCAAACATCCCAAGAGTGGAAAATATTAGTTTGCAATGCAATAACATTTTTTGACTTTTTTGCATGAGAGAGCACACATAGTTTAAGCACCCCAAATAACCATCACTCTGGCAAAACAGAGGCATCCACAGAGATGAAAGGGCAAGGAAAGTCAACAGAAAATTATAATTAGTATTAAAATAAGTACTCTTAAATCAAATATCCCAAGATATGAGTGGAAAATATTAGTTTGCAAAATGCATTTGTAACATTTTTTGACTCAAACGCATAAATAATAAATAACCATGTCATATATGCAACTTCATTACACTTTAGCAACAAATATTACTGAGACCACAGAAAAAAGAGCAAAGCAATAACTTACCTGACTGGCAAAGACAAGTCTGGATGCAGCAAAAAAGGAGAAACAGGCGAAAACGTCGTGTCCTCAAAGTCATGGCTGCTGAAGTAGGTAAAATTAGCTGTAATGTAGACTTAATGTCCGCCGGTGTAACTGCATTGTTTCGTTGCTTCACTGCTTCCTACTGTATGTGGTTGCAAGACATAGCCTAAAAAGGAACAGCCTGTCTGACGGTAGTTTATAAAAGGAAACATTTAAAACCGCATTGAGTTAAAGAAGTAACTAAACACAGTATACAATAATCTATTAGTAAAGTAAGTAAGTAAAAGTTGTGCATTAAAACTAATACTTACAGTAAAAATTCATACTTATTGATGCAGTAAAAATACTCCAATATTGCTTCTAAACCTAATCTGCAGCATGCTAGTCACTAGCCTGCTAAACTTCAGTCTGCACCTTACTCTCCCTGCAACCAGCCTACTCTTCAGTCTCCAAGGTTTGGGATTGTGAACCTGCAGCCTGCTTGTCCTGAGCCAGCTCCAGCCCTTTTCTTTGGCTTTTGACACCATGTAGAGTGTTGATTTTATGTGTATACGTGCATATTTTTATCTTGTGCGAGCAGTGCATTTTATTTATTGTATTGCTTTTATCTTTCTATGTGTACTTCACCTTTTATTGTGCTTCTATTGTGTTATCTATTTATTGAGTTTTATCTTGTTGTGCAGAACTTTGGAAACCTTGTGTTTGTTAAAATCAGGCTATATAAATGAAGTGGATTGGATTGGATTGGATTGGATTGAATACCTGGCGACCCACCTGGCTCTGAGAGGTCAGAAAAGTGGATGTGTCAGCCAGATTTCCTGTCTTCATGGCAGATGACAAAACCTCTCCTTGGATTGCATGGCCACCATACCTGTCCGGGGTTAGGGTTAGGGACTCCTCCACTACTGCCCACCAGCACCACAATGGCTCACAGCTTGGTTTTCTGCTTTCAGCATAAGCATAAGCACCACCCCCAACCTCATGTACCTGTCCCTGCTGACCTGCAGCAATGTACTGGCTTTGCTGGGCTGCAGCATTTGGGTCCCCTGCTACTCACCTGACAGAAGCTAATATGAAGCTTTAGATAAAGTACTTTATTTGGGAATACAAAAAGAGAGAATTTGATGCTAAAAAGAAGTCAACATGGCAGATATCCACTTAATAACTCAAACTGCTGAAGCCTCATGACACAGTCCGTCTTCAAGACCAGGACTACAGGATGGAGGACCTGTCAGAACTGATATTTGGTGGTGCAAATGTCTATAAACACACATGCATATGCAAATTATGTAGAACTGAATATACTGTTGGGTTTGTTCTTCATTTTTGTCTTCATGTGGAAAGGAGCTCTGGCTGAGAAATAAATAAGAGTAAAAGGTCAGCTACTTTAACATACGTGAGTGGGGTAAAATAGAAAGGTTTCATTATCATGCACTCCAATACATCACCACCATTCATTACAGCCTCTAATAAACTAACTAATAGTAAACTTGGTTTATTATAAACAAAGTGTCAATTATAACTGTTATGGCAGAGCTGTTATATTGCATTAGATTGCACAGGTGTTGGTGCACAGTTCTCACCAGCAGGGGGCAGCATTAAACCAACTACGCCAAGGAGGGATGTTTGTTGATCACACAACTGTTGCTTCTTGGTTGCCTTGCACTATCACAATGATACATAAACATATTAAGACGAGAGATTATTTTGTTTTAAAAGTGGTTTATATATATATATAAAAAAACAAAATAAGACATGACAAAAACACTTTTCAGAGGTGAAACATAACTACATTAAACAGGTGAAAAAGTGCATTAACATATACTTTTCAGTAAATATACATACATACATATTTATATACACAAAATCATGAAAATACAAAATATAGAAATAATCGCAAGTCCTTGTATTAACTTGCAGCTTATAAACTTAAGCTCTTACATATACAGTGCAAACATAATAGCATTTCATAGTATCAAACGTTCAGCAGAGTTCTTCTTATCTAATCTAACACTTCCTTCCCTACATTGTTTTTAACTTCATTATTCATTCAAATGAGCATGTGTGTCACTTCAGTGTTTGTAAGAAAGACTTCTGAAATTGAAAGGCTAGACACTACAGGCTTTGTGCTCATTACTTGCTGTTACTTGAACTTCATGATAAAGATACTTCTATGGTTTCAGTTAAGTCAGTTGCATCACTTTGATCCAGTGTAACAGTCTATTAGACCAGTAGTTTCTTGTATTGACTGTTGAGATTTGCTTGGAAAGAGTCCATTTTGGTGGTTGATGAGTTTGTGTTTGAACTTTCTTTGTGGCTGGACTTCAGAATCGTTCTGGCGCTGGATCTGTATGAACCAGAAGATGAATGACTGCTGCTGTTGACCTCTGTAATCTTCTGACACCTCAGTGCTTTGGACAGTTGTTTCTGGCATTGGGATGATCCAAAGTAGTAGACCAGGGGATCCAGAAGGCAGTTCAAACTCCCCAAACACAGGAAAACCAGATAGATCGAGTAGGAACCATCAGGGGCCTGTTGGGGGTTTTTCATTCCCTCGTTGAATTGTAGGTAGTGTGCTAGCAGCAGGCAGTTTGTGGGCATGAAGCACAACACAAAGATCACCAGCACCGTGAAGGCCATCACCACTGCTCTCATGCGTCTGCGTGAGCGTCCAGGAACCCCGCGTGGGACCCTGCTGAGTGACCAGATCACCCGAGTGTAGGACACTACTGTGATGAGCAGAGGCAGGAAGAAGAGGAAGCAGCAGAGAATGATGAAGTAGATCTTGTAGTGCCAGATTAGTTGATCAGCTTTCTGGATGTCGTGGCAGGTGGTGATGTCCAGCTGAGTTAGGTGAACAGTCTGTTCGGAGACCACTAGGGGCACTGAGCCAGCCAAGGATAATATCCACATGGTGACACAGGCTATGATTGAAGTCCGGGGCCTCCTCCAAGCCAGGGAGTCAATGGGGTAGACTACAGCAAGAAGCCGATCCACACTGATGACAGTTATGAGCAGAATAGAGCAATACATGTTCCAGTAAAAAGCTGCAGTGACCACACGGCACATAATCGGGCCGAATATCCAGTTGTTGCCGCCAAAGTGGTAGGAGATCTTGAAGGGGAGCAGCAGGGCAAAGATTAGGTCAGCGCAGGCCAAGTTCAGCATGTAGATTGCTGCTGGTTTTTTTGGACGGATCCTTCGAGCGAAAGCTATCACCGCACAGATGTTAATTGGCACGCTGATGAGGCAGACCAGCGTGTAGAAGGACGGTATGAGGACAGTGGACACAGGGCTTTTGAGAAACTGCAGTGCCTCCTCCGATATAACCTGCCTGGTGTGTGATACATTATGAGCCCGAACTTGTGTAGAATTTGTGTCTTGTTGTTCTCCATATTCATCTGTATATTCAGGCGGTAGTAGCTCATCTGTGGCCGGATAGTGAAAAAGGGAAAAGGTCCTCCCATACATACTTCCTGCAAAGAGAAAAGAAAATGACTCAGTAGGATCCAAGAGACAGAAAGCGAAAGATTTGTTTGTTTATTTCGTATAATAATTTAGACTGTAGAGCTGAAACAAATAATCAATATTTAGTTTAGGGATGAAAAGAGGCAATTAACTAATTTGTCAATCCACAGTAAAAATAATGATAATAACTGTTTTGGTGATGTCTATAAAGGATGTTTTATTTTTAGAAAGGTTTTTTTTAATTCACTGGTTTGAGATTGTGAATATTTTTTAATTTTTCACATTTTTCTGTTTTATTGAATATCTTATCTAAATATCTAAATCATAGACATGAAATCATATCAGACAAAAAACAATAAATTACATGTCAATCTAAAAAAATATGAAGGCCAGCTTTTACTATTTTTCGACAGACTAGAGACCAAACGGTTTAATTGTTATCGAAAATTTAGTTAATTGACAGAACAATAAAGAGTAATCAATTATTTTGATCTAAAATACAGAATCCAAAACATTCTCTGGTTCCAGCCTCTCAAAGTGAGAAGGATTTGCATTTTCTCGATGTTTTATATTACTATGACTTTGTGTTTTGGACTTTTGGTTGAACAAAACAAGACATCAAGGCTCAGAGAGGTTGTAATAGACTTTTACAGATTATTTTTTATAAGTTTAATAGACTAAATGATTAATCATAATCCGCCAATTAATCGACAATTTATTTTACTTTATTTAGGGGTATAGAGGTTGTCGAGACCCCACAGTGACGTCATCAATTAAAAAACACAAAGATTGTTCTTTATTATTATTATTATTATTATTATTATTTATTAACATATGATAAAGAAAAGCTGCAAATCCTCACATTTGAGAAACTGGAAAGTGACAGTATCTTTGTTTCTCCTTCTTTTGCTCGATAAATAACTGCAAGAACAAATGTATTATAAAGTTGCTAATTAATTTTCTGACGATAATATCGATTAATTAAAAATCTTTTTCAGCTCTATTAAGTGCAGATTACATCATAACATACATGTTCTACCATATTTTATGAATGTAGAAAACATCTGTAGTGAGAGGAGTATGAAAATGCTATTATAAGACTGTTTCCTGCTTAAAGCATTCACCTTATGTAACATACAGAAAACAGTGGAAGTTTTCTTACCGTTTTTGCCTGCAGACGCAGCACATGCACACAACAAAACCAACAGCAACGTTTTTGGAAACATTGAAAACATTTTGCTGCCGAAATGTGAAGCCATGAAAAAACAGGAGATATAATCCAGATGCGTATATGTCGGTGTTTCTCTCTTCTCTCTCACGGTCTTTCTGCTGCTGGTCACCGTCTCAGCCAATGTGAAAATGTTTGGGTTCCGCCCAAAGTTCAGAGGGGTCTGAGTCGCCCCCGTCCACCAATGAGCAACCGCAGAGCAAAATTCCTTTCGTCTGATGTCACCTTTCCCGTCACACAGCAGGCACATTCAATCTGATTGGAGGGACAATTAATTTACCAGCTCTGAATGAACCATGGCAACAGTCCTGGGGAAGCTACCCTAAAAAATGCAATAATTTCATTCTGGAAGAAGTTGAACTACAGCAAAGGAAGCCTATGGGGGGGGGAAAGTAGGTTAGCCTAAATAAGAAAAAGTAGCTCCTAAATCAACCAAAAATCAACAAACCTCTTGCAGTGTAAGACATGTATTTAATAGGTTATCTGAAGTTGTCATGGACTCTTGGACTTTTTGGGTTTTGTGTTTTTTCGTTTGGTTTGTGGAAGATGGGAGTGGTTGGATTATTTCATGTTCTGCAAGGATTTTGTGTGTGTAATTTTATGGGGAAGAGGACTGGTTATTGGGGTTTTGGTTTGTACGTTGTGTCCCCAGTCTGTCTTATATCAGTCCCTTCACACTTCCCTACACATCTGGCCTGCATCAGCTCTGTCAGTCATACCTGCTCCCTGTGTTTCCCCCAACTAGACGGCCGACTGTTTTTCTTTTTACCTCACTCCTATCTCCTGAACTCATCTGCCTTCTCCTCACCAGAATCCAACAGGTGAACTACATGTGGTGACTTTCAATCTTTTGTGCTTTCACAGTGATTGGAAGAATGTCTCCAGTAGTGAGGGCAGAGAGGCAGTTTTACTTCCCAGCACACGGGGAAGTGACAGCAAGGCCTTGGCTAAAGATATTGCTACCTGGTTGGGTAGAAGACTCTTTGAACACTGGTGAATCCCAGCCTATGAACTTAGATCTGTCAGATGAACCTCCTAGCCTGTCAGCTACCAGCAGCCATGCTGTCCTGTTGCTTCTAAGCCAGCTAACCAGCAGCATCCTAGCCACCAGCCTGCACCTCAGGTTTGTAAGCCTGCAGCCTGCTCTTCCTGAGCTGGTTCCAGCCATAAACCACTGCCTGGCTCTGGGAGGTCCTTGAAGTGTCAACCAGATTTCCTGTCTTCATGGCAAACAATAAAACCTCTCCTTGGGTTGCATGCCCACCATGCCTGTGTGGTGTGGGGCTCCTCCACTGCTGCCTGCCACCACAAAGACTCACAGCCTGGTTTTCTGCTTCCAGCATAACACCAGCCCAACTCTGACCTCCTGTCACTGAGATTTAATGACTCAGGTCAAATAGTTGAGGCCAGAGTTCAAACTTTACATGGTGAAGCAGCATTAAGCTGTTATGCTGAACACAACTGGAACAAGCTACCAACAGAACTGAAATCATATGAAGCCAAATCAAGGTCATGTGCTTTCTTCATTCAAAAAAAGATATTTGAAACTGAAAGTCCAAGTTTTGATACTGAAATTTGAAAAACAAAAATGTATTTCAAAAAATCATTTTATTTTGAATTCATTGTTTTTCATCCATACTCTTTTTCTTACAGTTTCAGTTATCTTATTTTTTTGGTTTCAAATCTTTTTTAAGTGTCATACTTTTGACCCTGATATTGTTTTGGGGTCGTGATATGAAGGAAGAGGGGTGTGAAATAATGATAGACAGCATAACAGTGAAGGAGGGCGTCTTCTCTATCACCTTAAACTTGGTTGGTAATGGTTGCTATTCCCTCAGGAAATGCTGCTGGTGTCTCCTGAGGGAACCGGTAAGAAACAGCTGTCTGTTTCAGAGACGATCCGTGCTAGTTGGGTGATGTTTGTAACACAGGGACATACATCGAGGTAAAATAGATGTGTTTAGGTGGAGGATTTGTCAAAGTTACGTTAGAAGCATATTGATAGCAATCGCTAAATCAGCTTCAAACTACAGCTGTTTTTATATAGTTTATGTTGCAGCCAAGGACTCAGTCACAAGCAGGACTGTAACTAACAGTGTCTTTATTTCCTGACATGAAGTAGGAAATCCTTACCTTCACAGTCCACCAGTATGTTTCCTTTGCTGATAAATAAAAACTATCTGCTTCTCTCAAGCTGTGTGCAACACTGAGCATAGTTTTTATTCTTCTCTCAACGCTTCCACAACTCGTTTCTGACTCTGTATCAATGGCTCTGGACTGACTCTACAGCACCACCTGGTGGCGGAATTCATATAACGATTAAATCCCGAATGAACCAACTGCAATGCAAATTAATCAGGGGTCCAGACACACTCTGCTTTGCCCTTTTGTAATCCAGCCTTGCTTATGAATGCAGTATGCAGTAACCGGTAAGCAGCATTTTATTAGTCAAGGTAGAGCTAATGTTAACATACTTATACTGTTGGGTTGGCTTTATATTTTTCTTGGTCTGCTTTCACTATCACAATGATACTTTAACATATTTAGATGTAAGTTAAATTGTTTTTTATGAGTTTTGCTTTTTCACAACAAAACAGAACACAATAATATAAAAACAAAACAACACACTGCCAGCTCACGGTAAATATGCACATGCATGTCAATGCGTTAAATAAATGATATCTCCATAAGTGAATGGAGCATCAGGAATTGAGAGGGTGTACCTAAAAGCAAGGTTGAAGAAAGCCAGGAAAGAAAAATAACCTGGTGGATTACAGCACATTACATTGCAATGCAATAAAACAAAATACAGTATAGTAAAATTGAATTAGTTCCCAGTGAGACACTTCTCAATTCTAATATGGTTAATAAAGGGTCCTGAGACCTTAAGAAACTTGGGGTGGGAATTAGACAAGATGTAAGCTTACTTTGTTTTGAAAGTGTTTTTTATTTAAAGACAATACAAATTAAGTAAGAAATCAGAGGTGAAACATAAGTGCATTAACATATGCTTTTCAGTAAATATACATATATATTTATATATACATACACAAACACAGGAAAAAGTGTCAAAAAAAAAGAACGTCCTGGTATTCACTTACTGCTTATAAACCTTTAAGCTCTTACATATACAGTTCAAATAGCATTTTATAGTATCAAACATTCGTTCTTATCTAAATTCAAACTTCCTTCCCTGCATTATTTTTAACTTCATTATTCATTCACAAGGGCGTGTGTTTGAAAGCAAGACTTCACAAACTAAAATACATTTAGGCTAGTAGTAGTATACAACTTTTTTTTAATACTTTATGTTGGCATCGTAAGTTCACATGTCCTCCATTTATTCTAATCATGACAGAAACATAAAGGCTAGACCAGGCGGGGAGTTCCTGTCCTCTGAAAAGAAGCCAATGCGGAAGTAACTTAGAGCTGCATTCTATCAAAAGGCCACCAGGGGGCGATCGTTTTGTGTTCAAAAAGACTTCCGGCTCTATACAAGTCAATGGAGAATTCACTTCTCACTTGATTTCTAACCTCAGTAAACGTTTTCAAAATGTGTTTATGGTCTCAATCGCTAGTTTAAAGCCTTCTTCAATGCAGTCTGATGTTCATTTGTGAAATTTTGGCCTCTCTGATTTTATATTTGACGATAAAGCAGGCTACGTGGCTACGTTGTGATTGACAGGTTGATTGACCAATGTCCTTGAGATCTAGCCCTCGCAACCAATCGCAGCCTCCCAGCTCCGCCGTTAGTCCCGCCCATACTTCCGTCTATGGCCCCGCCTCATGCCCATATAAGTAGAGTCCGTGTTCTTTTTTTCCCAGCATGCACCTGAAATTTTCAAGATGGCGCTGCCTAGATTCGATACTATTGGCTTCCGAGCAGCAGTCCACAAACCAATGGGTGACGTCACGGATGTTACGTCCATTTCTTATATACAGTCTATGGGCTAGACACTACAGGCTTTGTGCTCATTACTCGCTGTTACTTGAACTTCATAATAAAGATATTTCTATTGTTTCAGTTAAGTCAGTTACATCAGTCTGATTCAGTGTAACAGTCTATAAGACCAGTAGTTTATTACATTGGTTGTTGAGATTTGCTTGGAAAGAGTCCATTTTGGTGGTCGATGGTTTCAAAAACCAGTACATCTGTCTATCCACTCAGCGCTGTTTTTAGTATTGCTGACACTCGGCTGATGCACACACACCAAGACACTTAAGGTGGGTTAAACACTGTCACAACAACCTGTTCAGGACATTATTAACTTACTGAAACTTTATGTTTCTGTCTCTACACAAACTGCTGAGTTAGCAAACTGTTAAGAAGCGCTAATGCTACGTTAGTAATAGTGAAAAGATGAGGAGGTGGTTAGTTTTTATTTGGTTGTTACTGTAGAGAGGACTGGTCTGTTTTTGGCTGTCTCTTGGTTTGATGTTTGTTCCCCCAGACAACATGGACATAAAGTTTTTTCAAAGAAGAGTAAAGTAAGTCATCACTGGTAATAATCACATAACCAGCTAACTACAGCTGAGTCTCTTATGGACAGTAGCTGACTAATAAAAGCCTGGCTGACTCATTTATAAACTGGCTCATAAAACTGACAATTATTCTACTTTTTGATGAGTAATCTTTGGCCTGCTGCTGAAACCTTTGGGCAAAATTCCAGTTTCACAGACTGACACCTTAGAGTAAGTTGTATTTATATTCAGTGTCATTTGTTCTGATTATAAATGTGAAAGAATAGACACTGCTCACTAAATAATGATCACTCCTCCTCCTCTCCTGACATCTAGGACCAAACAAATCTCGCCTAGGGCACCAAAATAGCTAGACCTGGCCCTGTTTGTATGAATCAGAAGAATGACTGCTGCTGCTGACCTTCTGACACCTAAGTGCTACTGTGATGAGCAGAGGCAGGAAGAAGAGGAAGCAGCAGAGAATGATGAAGTAGATCTTGTAGTGCCAGATTAGTTGATCAGCTTTCTGGATGTCGTGGCAGGTGGTGATGTCCAGCAGAATTAGGTGAACAGTCTGTTCGGAGACCACTAGGGGCACTGAGCCAGCGAAGGATAATATCCACATTGTGACACAGGCTATGATTGAATTCTGTGGGGTTCTCCAAACCACAGAGTCCATAGGGTAGACTATAGCAAGAAGTCGATCCACACTGATGCAAGTTATGAGCAGAACAGAGCAATACATGTTCCAGTAAAAAGCTGCAGTGACCACACGGCACATAATTGGGCCAAATATCCAGTTGTTGCCGCCAAAGTGGTAGGAGATCTTGAAGGGGAGCAGCAGGGCAAAGATTAGGTCAGCGCAGGCCAAGTTCAGCATGTAGATTGCTGCTGGATTTTTTGGCCGGATCCTCCAAGCGAAAGCTATCACTGCACAGAGGTTAATTGGCACGCTGATGAGGCAGACCAGCGTGTAGAAGGACGGTATGAGGACAGTGGACACAGGGCCTTTAAGAAACTGCAGCGCCTCCTCTGAGATTTCCTGCCAGGTGTGTGTTACATTATAATCCCAATCTTGTATAGAATTATTGAATAAAGTAATAGTAAAAGAAACATCTGAAGTCGAGTCAAAACTGGCAAGGACCATCTCTGGTGAACTGTCTGCAGAGAGAAAAGAATATGAGTCAGTGGGATCCAAGAGACAGAAGTGAAGGATTTGTCTGTGTTAGAGCTCAATCAAGTAATACATTCATCAATTTAGACATGAAACTTTCCAAATTTGTCAATCCACAGAATAATAATAAAAGTAATATGTTGATGATCTCTAAAAAGTTTTTTTTCTTTTACAGAAAGGCTAATAATTCACTTGTTAGTTATATTGAATATCTTATCTTAAAATCTAAATCTAAATATCAGACAGAAACTATTTAATGCTTATCAATTATTGATAAATTGATCAACAGAAAAATAAAATTATATTCATATTTTTAAAAAAGGAGTAAAAGTGACGTCATCAATTAAAAAACAAATATGTTTAATTATGTATATAAACATATGATAAAGAAAAGCAGGAATTCATCACATTTGAGAAACTGGAAAGAGACACTATCTTTCTTTTCTTTTGCTCGATCTTTTTTCGCCCTATTATGTGCAAATGATATCATATCGTACATTTTCTACCATAATCTATCAAGGTATAAGATATCTGTGGAGAGATGAGTATGAAAATGTTATTATAAGACCGTTTCCTGCTTGAAGCATTCACCTTATGTAACATTCATTTTCTTACCGTATTTGGCTGCAGACGAAGCACACACACACACAACAAAACCAACAGCAACGTTTTTGGAAAAATTGAAAACATTTCGCTTCCAAAAAATGAAGCCATGAAAAAACAGGAGAGAGAAAACCAGTCAGATATGATTCCGACGTGTATATGCTGTTGGTGTTTCTCGCTTCTCTTTCAGGATCTTTCTGTTGTTGGTTACCACTCAGTCAATATGAAAGTGTTTATTTTCCGCCCAAATGTCCAGAGAGTCTGAGATTAACCCTCAATTAACAGCCGCAGAGCCGATTTTCTTTAATCTGATAACACTGACTCATGGACTTTTTGTGTTTTGGGGTTTTTTGTTTGGTTTGTTGCAGGTGGAAGATGTTATGTATTTGGGTTATTTCATGTTCTGTAAGGGTTTTGTGTGTTTACGTTTATTGGGAAAATGGTTAGTTATTGGGGTTTTGGTTTTTGGTTTTTCTTGTCTTTGTCCCTTGTGTCCCCAGTCTGTCAATTTCAACTTCAATTTTATTAAGATCCCAAAGGACAAATGGTCTTGCAGGCCAAAGACAACAATTAAGACAACAGAAAGGACAGTACATGGAACAATATCTGACAATATCTGACATAAAGAACAGGACTATAAAATTTCAGGTGCATGCTGGGAAAAATAAAAACATGGATTCTACTTATATGGCCATGAGGCAGAGCCATTGACGGGGCCAGCGGGGGAGGTTGCTATGGTTGCAAGGGCTGGATTTCGAGGACATTGTGCAATCAACCTGTCAATCACGACGTAGCCACGCCCTAATACCCTGCTTTATCATCAAATATAAAATCAGGGAGGCCAAAATTTCACAAATGAACATCATACTGCATTGAAGAAGGCTTTAAACTAGAGATTGAGACCATAAACACATTTTGAAAACATTTACTGAAGTTAGACATCAAGTGAGAAGTTGGTGAATTCTCCATTGACTTGTATAGAGACGGTCGCCCCCTGGTGGCCTTTTGATAGAATGCAGTTCTAAGTTACTTCCGCGTTGGCCTCATTTCAGAGGACCAGAACTCCCCGCCTGGTCCAGACACACTCTGCTTTGCCCTTTTGTAATCCAGCCTTGCTTATGAATACAGTATGCAGTAACCTGTAAGTAGCATTTTATTAGTCAAGGTAGAGCTAATTTTAACATACTTGTATACTGTTGGGTTGGTTTTATATTTTTCTTGATCTGCTTTCACTACCACAATGATACTTAAACATATTTTGACAGAAGTTTTTGTTTTTTAAAAATAGCTTTTATTCAAAGTTGGACAACATGGAGAACGAAATAGACAAAGCGACACAACAAAACAGAACAAAATAAAATAATAATTTAAAAAACAAAACAAAACAACAGCAAAAAACAACACAGCTCACAGTAAAGATGCACATGCATGTCAATGTGTGCAATGACTGAAATATCCATAAGTGGATTGACTGTCAGGATTGAGTGGGTGTACCGAAGACGGAGAGGTAAAGCCGGGAAAGAAAATGAACTTGGTGGATTACAGCACATTACAATGCAATGCAATACAACAAAATACAGTATAGTCCAATTGAATTAGTTCCCAGTGAGACACTTCTCATTTCTAATATGGTTAATAAAGGGTCATGAGACCTTAAGAAACTTGGGGTGGGAATTAGACAAGATGTAAGCTTACTTTAAAAGTGGTTTATATTTAAAGAAAATACAAAATAAAACACGACTGAAAGCTTTTCAGAGATGAAACATAAGTGCGTTAAAATATGCTTTTCAGTAAATATACATATATTTATATATACATACACAAAAACAGGAAAATACAAAGTATCAACAAGATAGAAAGTCCTAGTATTCACTTGCTGCTTATAAACCTTTGAGCTCTTACATATACAGTTCAAATAGCATTTCATAGTATCAAACATTCGTTCTTCTAAATTCAAACTTCCTTCCCTGCATTATTTTTAACTTCATTATTCATTCACAAGGGCATGTGTGTCACTTCAGTGTTTGAAAGCAACACATTTAGGCTAGTAGTAGTATTTTTTTCAATACTTTATGTTGGCATCGTAAGTTCACATGTCCTCCATTTATTCTAATCATGACAAAAACATAAAGGCTAGACACTACAGGCTTTGTGCTCATTACTTGCTGTTACTTGAACTTCATAATAAAGATATTTCTATTGTTTCAGTTAAGTCAGTTGCATCAGTGTGATTCATGTAACAGTCTATTAGACCAGTAGTTTATTGTATTGGCTGTTGAGATTTGCTTGGAAAGAGTCCATTTTGGTGGTTGATGAGTTTGTCTTTGAACTTTCTTTGTGGCTGGACTTCAGAATCGTTCTGGCGGTGGATTTATATGAATCAGAAGATGAATGACTGCTGCTGACCTCTGTAATCTTCTGACACCTCAGTGCTTTGGACAGTTGTTTCTGGCATTGGGATGATCCGAAGTAGTAGACCAGGGGATCCAGAAGGCAGTTCAAACTCCCCAAACACAGGAAAACCAGATAGATCGAGTATAAACCATCAGGGGCCTGTTGGGGTTTTTTCATTCCCTCGTTGATTTGTAGGTAGTGTGCCAGCAGCAGGCAGTTTGTGGGCATGAAGCACAACACAAACATCACCAGCACCGTTAAAACCATCACCACTGCTCTCATGCGTCTGCGTGAGCGTCCAGGAATCCCGCGTGGGACCCTGCTCAGTGACCAGATCACCCGAGTGTAGGACACTACTGTGATGAGCAGAGGCAGGAAGAAGAGGAAGCAGCAGAGAATGATGAAGTAGATCTTGTAGTACCAGATTAGTTGATCAGCTTTCTGGATGTCGTGGCAGGTGGTGATGTCCAGCTGTTTTAAGTGAACAGTCTGTTCGGAGACCACCAGGGGCACTGAGCCAGCCAAGGATAATATCCACATGGTGACACAGGCTATGATTGAATTCTGTGGCGACCTCCAAACCAGGGAGTCCATAGGGTAGACTATAGCAAGAAGCCGATCCACACTGATGCAAGTTATGAGCAGAACAGAGCAATACATGTTCCAGTAAAAAGCTGCAGTGACCACACGGCACATAATTGGGCCAAATATCCAGTTGTTGCCGCCAAAGTGGTAGGAGATCTTGAAGGGGAGCAGCAGGGCAAAGATTAGGTCAGCGCAGGCCAAGTTCAGCATGTAGATTGCTGCTGGTTTTTTTGGCCGGATCCTCCAACCGAAGGCTATCACCGCACAGATGTTAAATGGCACGCTGATGAGGCAGACCAGCGTGTAGAAGGACGGTATGAGGACAGTGGACACAGGGCCTTTGAGAAACTGCAGTGCCTCCTCTGAGACCTGCCAGGTGTGTGTTACATTATCAGTTCCATTATGAGCCCGAACTTGTGTAGAATTATTGACATCAGTAAAATCTTCATCTGAACGCTGGTTTATTGGCTTATGTGTGACTGTAAACTCAAAAATGGCAAAGGCCCTCCCGTGTGTACTGCCTGCAAAGAGAAAAGAAAATGAGTCAGCAGGATGCAAGAGACAGAAGTGAAAGATTTGTCTTTTTATTCGTAAAATGATTTACATAATAGAGCTGAAACAAGTAATAAGTTCATCAAATTAGACATGAAACTGTGAGTCAATTTACCAATTTGTCAATTCACAGAATAATAATAAAATAACTGTGTTGATGAGGTTTACAAAGTATTTCTTCTTTTACAGAAAGACCGATTATTTACTTGTTCAAGATTGTACATTTTTTAAATCTAAAGTTTTTTCCTGTTATATTGAATACATTATCTTAATATCTAAAGTAAAATAGAGTAAAATTATATATATTATTATGTATATAGTAAAAACAATAATTATTAAAAGTGACGTCATCAATTTAAAAAACTCAAACAAAGATGTTTAATTATCTATAACATATGATGAAGAAAATCAGCAAATCCACACATTTTAGAAGCTGAAAAGAGACTATCTTTTTTTTTTTTTTTTGCTCGATAAGTGACAGGAAGAATAAATGTATTATTATAAAGTTGCTGATTTATTTTTCTGACGATAATATCGATTAATTAATTATTAATTAACCCTTTCAGCTGTATTATGTGCAAATTACATCATATCATACATTTTCTACCATCATCTATACAAAACATCTGTAGTGAGATGAGTATGAAAATGTAACCTTATGTAACACTCAGGGAAAAAAAAGTTATCTTACCGTTTCTGGCTGCAGACTCTGCACACGCACAAAACAAAACCAACAGCAACGTTTTTGGAAAAATTGAAAACATGTTGCTGTCGAAAAAATGAAGCCACGAACAAAAAAGGAGAGAGAAAACCAAATATGATCCAAACACGTATATGATGTCGGTGTTTCTCTCTCACGGTCTTCATGCAGCTGGTCACCGCTCACTCAATGTGAAAGTGTTTAGCTTCCGCCCAAAGTCCAGAGGGGTTCTGAGACGCCCCCGTCCACCAATCAGCAGCGTTACTGCAGCACGCCTTTCATCCGATGACACAGCAGATACATCCAATGTGACAGGAGGGGCAATTAATTTACCAGCTTTGAATGAACCATGGCAACAGTGCTGGGGAAGCTACCCTGAAAAATGCAAATGAGTTCACACCAAGGAAGCCTCTGAAGAAAATTCTAGTTTGGTTAAATAAGAAAAAGTAGTTCAAACTAGGTTTAAGATCAAATTGACAATGTAAATGTGACACAAAATTATAACACAAAAGGTCACATGCCAGCAAAAAACTTGAGTTTATGCAAAAATGACCCTCTTGTTCACAGGTCATAAGCCTACATAAACCAATAATGGGAAAGTACATTTTGTCCATCAGTCAGACACCTGCCTTTCAAGAAGCCGGAGTCCAGTCAAGGTTGGGGTATTGCACCAGGCAGGATTAATCATTTAACCGCTACAATAGCTTGCAACAACTTATATGAGCATTTGGTCACGAAATTGTAATGACAAAGACCATGACTCATCGGTGGAGGCTGTCTGAGCATGCCGTCACAGTGATAAGGATGCAATAGGAAGGGGGTGGGGGTGGCAATGGTGAGCTAAAAATGAAAAATGATTCCTTTTCTTTTACCGCTCCAAATTGGTTGTAATTTTAACTACACAAAAATTTCCAAAAAGTTACCCACGTGATTCACTATGCAAATATTAATGTAGTTGAGCAACCAGTATAGGCTATTGCAAAATGTAGTTAAACTATTGGTTTGATTACAGATAGTTCAAACTCCTCTTGCATGACACTGCATGACAGTCACTAAAATTAAGGGACCCCTTCCTGCCAAGTACATTTGATGGTGTTTCTTTGGAAACTAATTTAATACATCAACAGACAGTTAATAGTAGCTTACTTTTTTCCAATTGTAACACAAGGTAGATTAAATATTATTTAATGTACATTTAACAAAACATTTACAAGCAACACAGCAAAACTCCAGTTGATAGGAAATATAAGTGAGATTTTTTTTCTAATTTCAGTTGAACTGGGTGATACAAGGGGAGGTAAACAATTGCAAAGTTTGTTGGTAAAAAAAAAAGCAACTGCTCATTTTTCAAGAGGCTGCGATATATTGCACAACAAGCTATGCTCTGTAAACAGAACCTCCTTCCCGTAAATGCTCAGTGGTGTCTGCCTTACACAGAACAACTCTCCAGAGACTGAAAATGTAATCACTATTATTAGTGGTTGGAGTTATTTCTAAGCAAACTAAAGTGGCCAAACTCTTCACAATAAAGGAACATGTTACCCAGTGCAACAGAGAGACTCACTAATAGATTTTGGACATCAACAGAGGTCTACGACACAGAGGGATAAGACATATCAAGCACACAATATTTGCAAGTAGGTCACTTCATTGTTGGTTATGCTCTGCACATGATTTTGGTTGACAATAAGAAAGATATAGAAAACATGCAGTAGATAGCTGATTATACTTTAGGTTACCATATGGTCAGAAAAAGTAACTAATCAGAAGCTTCACCTGTGTAATACCTTATGGAGAATGGGGTTGGTAGTCACACTTTTTACTTTCCTTTTAATTCCTCATAAACCATATACTGAATAGATTCCCTTTTAATGTGTGATGGAAGCCTAAAATATTGGAATAAAGTCGTCTTATTCTCCTTAAGCTGATTCTGTTAAAAAAGATGTGAATAGTTAAAATATGTCTTGTGCACTTGTGACAATGATTCTCATCGTCGGGTTGATCAGTCATTATTTTAATGGAAGAAAAGCAAAACAAAAACAAAGGTAATCTAATCTCTTTAAAATCTGTAGTTTCATTGAAATACAGCAATCTAACACATCTCCTGCACCAAGAGAACATAAACAGGAAAAATCATTTCTACAAGTGCATTTTTTGTCCTTATATGGCAATATTATACATTTTCACCTCTCTGACTGCTCTGAGCTTCACATCTGGAGGCGCCTGGCTCTTGTTTGGCTCCTGGTCATTTTCCAATGTTTGACAACCAACCCCAAAGAGAAGGTGACAAGCATCCCTAACTAGGATTTTTTGCTACCAGCAAAGCTAACAACTTCATGTTTAGGCGTAGCTAAGAGAAAACCTACTAACTATCCCTCTCTCTTCATACTT
This sequence comes from Scomber colias, assembly GCA_021039105.1. Taxonomy (NCBI): domain Eukaryota; kingdom Metazoa; phylum Chordata; class Actinopteri; order Scombriformes; family Scombridae; genus Scomber; species Scomber colias. The sequence goes on along the minus strand of JAJDFG010000461.1, from coordinate 43,179 downwards.
TTTAATGGTAATGATTGTTTTATTATAAACTTATTGTGTAAAAGCCTCGAAGACAAACACTGAAGAGCTGGATATTTACATTTTCACATGAAAAACACTAAAGCAGTTTACTCCAGAAATAAACTTGGAACTTGGAAGTAACATCTCACCCAAATTATGAACATTTCACAGCAGCCTCGAGGGACCGAGATCTAATGAATGTGCCAAATAACCCCGTTCTCCCTTAATAAGAAATATTGTTGTGGAGCATGCTCTTTGTAACATTAATTCAGGCTGTTTTGCCATAGTTGAGAAATGGTTGATGTGTGTTGATGCTGTTGCTAGTCTGACTATAAAGTTTTTTAGAGCTAAGCAACATTATTATTTGCTTAAGTAACACCACAAATTAGTCAGGTGTTATCTAAAAGTTTTTGGTGAATCCTAAACTGCACTTGGAAAGACTAAAACTTCAGTCACTTGGTCCCATCTGGCTTTGCTTTGGTTTTGAAGATAAGCTGCAACCTTTTGAACCATCTGAAAGCCAAGCTACTTCTCCTGGGCTGAGGCAGGATTGAGCTCAATGAGTCATGATAGTCTAGTCATACAGACACACAAACCTGGGCCTATTTCTCAGCATCTGGCCGTGGAAAAGTGGGAAAACATCTGCGTTACCATAACATTCCAATTCCAATTTACAGATGTCATAAAAACATCCACGTGTCTTTCATTCCTTCATGCATTCAGTCATTTTGAACAAAGTAGCTGAGAAAACAGAGCTTGAGGGTTGAACTCACAACAGGATATAACAACGTGATGGGTTTTTAAGTGTGGTTAGGTAGAGGCTGGGTGAGGTTTTGTCTTTGAGATAAAAAATACAACCAAAGTGTCAGAATGAAGCGTTCACATTGTATGTTTCTGCAAACCATATGTTAAATATATCTGTTTCATACATTTGATCTGAGCTGAGTAAAATTGTTTTATGATGTGACGTGGTTATAGTCTTGTAAGGTATAGGCACAGAAAACACTGAGTTAGGGTTCAAGAAAGATCATAGTTTGAGTTGAAATTTAAAAAAAAGACAACAAATAAATAAAAACAGCTGAAAATTCTTTGACGTCTTGCTGGAAACACCCGGTACTGTTGCCAGAGAAACAGCTGCAGAAACAGCAAGTAGGCAGTAGTCTCCAAGTGGTCTTTCTAGTCAACAACCTCACCCCTCAGATAAATATAATCTGAACTTTCACTTTAAATGTTTATATGATACATATTGTAGAAATGTTGATATGCTATGAAGTACTACACATATTGAAACATAGAGATTCAACATATCCATGGTTTGCAGAAACATACAACTCCAATATTTTACTCTGACTACTGTGCTAAAAAAATATCCACCAACGCATGTCCAGAGGATGTAGCAGAACAGCTTATGTGAAATAAACACAACTTTGTTTGTCTCAAAGCTACATATCCCTGGAGATGCTAAAGTGCTTCCTCTGTTTGTAATGGTTAGATGCATAACGATCACATAGACGGAGGTCCAGAGAGAGCAGTTTAAATAGCCTATTTTAGAGCAGATTACAATTTTGGATGCTGAAAAAGTACTTTCTGATATGTTTTTTTTAAATGTATTTCATCTAAACATTTGCTTGAAAAATGTGTCCAGATGTTGTCAGTAGCTGGTTCAAGTTTTGTTGTTTTTTATCTCTATGTGGTTAAAGTCTTTGTGCTTTCTCATGCACACTAACTGTTCAATCTCTACTTGCTTCTCTGGAAGATCACATCTATTTATTTACTCTTTTGTATATGGTGAGACAGTTCCCAAACAAGGTGATGAGTATTATCATGTGTCTGTCTGACTAACTGAGGACACATCTGGAAAACAAAACAACTGGGAAAGAGAAAGTATGTGTTAGAAAGAAAGCAAGAAAGAAAGCTAGAAAGAAAGCTAGAAAGAAATAAAGGCACGAAGGAAGGAAGGAAGGAAGGAAGGAAGGAAGGAAGGAAGGAAGGTAGAAAGAAAAATACACTGGTTCCTTTCTTTTGTGAGATGAATGGAGAGTTTCTGACAGAGGGTGAGGATGGGGGCAGGATGGGTGGGAGCAGTCTGACTCATTCAGCCTCAGCTTTAGCTTAATATCCTTGGGGACTCTGCAGCTGAGCTCACAGACAGCCAGACTAAAACCATTTCCACATAATAATATTTGTCTCAAATGGCCTGCTACTTTTTTTTAAAAATTCAAAAAACAATGTAACTAAGTAGATGTTAATTTGCTTTGTTGAGCATTAGATAAGAAAGATTGGTATCATACCAAGACTGGGGGAAACAGCTAGCCTGACACTGTCTGACTTTAACAAAATCCACCCACCAGCACATTTGAAGCCTACTCAACACATTATATCCTTCCTGAAGTCCTGTCATCACCATGAGTTGGCCAGAAACCAGCAGACTGGAGGAAGTCATTGCACTTGGTCATGAAATAGTCTGGTTCATGTGTCAGCAATAGCAGCTTATCATTTTTAATCTACAGGGTTTGTAAACTATGAGATATAACTATAAATAACTCAGCTGTGAAGGTGATGGTAGGTGGATTTTGTTGCCTTCAAACAGAGCCAGATTAGCTGTTTCCAGTCTTAATGCTAATCTAAGCTAACCAAGTGCTGGCAGAAGGTTCATATTTATTGTACAAATAAGTGGAAATGGTATAAATCTATATCTCTAAATAAATATATCTCGACAGCAGTCAAATGTAAGTCCAACGTTCACTCTCCTTTTAGCTGTGGTCTCCAATAAGTACTGAGAAGACTATGTGGTTCTTTAGCTTCCAATTTGCTTAGCATGAAGCGTACAGTGTTCAGAGCTTGTCACTAAGATGCTTTTTAATTGAAGGCTGAGAAAAAGGATGTGAGAATGAACAGAATAGCTAAATTGTGAGCTGGAAAAGCAAAAAAAGAAGCAGAACAATGCTAAAATGATGCGTTGACCTGAGGGGAACTTCAGGGTAATCATTCTCTGGGGATTCATCACTACAAGCAACACTTTTCACATGCAAGTACTGATTTAATATAATAAAGAAAATATTTATAATAGCCACTTCAGTGACAGAAAGTACAGCTGGGCATGGTCCCAATTATAGAGGTCATGTTGTTCTTGTAGTGTGTTCATCTTGGGCGTTCCTAGACTAACTTCAACTCATTCCTGCTTGAAGGGGAGGCAGGATACAGACTGTGGGAGATTAGATCCAGAGTGAAGCCAGTGGTGTTTTCCAAGCCAGTGTTTCACAAGTTTAATTCCTGTTGTTTTCAGTGTGCACTGTTTTAGTGCATTTTATCGTTCTCTGGGTAACGTCAAGCCAGGATAGGCGTTGAAATTCAACAATAGTGTGTTTAAACTCTTGGGAAAAGGAACAGACGAAAACACAGAGATGAACAATGAGAGAAGCACAGAGGATTATGCTGACAGAGAATTTTCAGCATCCTGCAATACACAGAACAGGCAGATGAAGTCATTTCTTAGAACAACATTAGCTTTATCAGTTTGTGTATATGGGCAATCTGACCACTTTCTTCTACACTGAGCATCTGGTGTACAACAGTGTTAACTAAAACCAAATGTCAGCTATAGATGCATCAGTGTGTGAATGTGAACAGTGAGACAGAATTAAAACACTTCTGAAAGAGGAACTGTGTATTTTCTATCAGACAGCGGGGTGTCTGGTATTAAATAGCTCATATTAACAACTTGCAAATTCAGCTGCAGCCTTGCAGTATATCAAGCTCATATGCTCACGAGACAGAAAGCTTCACTCACCAAAGAAAGTAAAGAAAGAAAACACTTCTCCTTTTGGTGGAAGTATAGTGAAAAATGGATTGACAACCTGCAGCCTTAATGGAAGAGATAGAAGAAGGTTAGCTGCACTTTTGTCTATATAAACTGATATACACACTGTATATTATTTTATATACTGTACTTATACTTGTACATTACTTTAGACAACAACATCTGCAAAAAAGAATTCATGTTAATGATTTTTGCACTATAATTAGACAAATCCCCATTTGTACTCAAATTTCAAGGTGCTATGATTAGTTGATTATCGAATTGACAGAAAATTAATCAAACAATCATTTTAGTCACTTTTTGAGAAGTATAATGCCAAACATTTGCTGGTTGCAGCTTCTTAAATTTAAGGATTTAATGTTTTTCGATGTTATGTATGACAGTAAACTGCATATCTTGTTGATCAGACAAAACCAGACATTTGATGACATCACCATGGGCTATAAGTAATGATCACAGGCATTTTTCAGACATTTTATAGACAAAATTATTAATTGATAATGAAAATAATAATTAGTTGCAACCCCACTCAAATGTGACATGGAAAACCACTGTATAGACACAAGTACAAAGATATGGGACGAAAAATGTGACTTTCGCTTTGGGACTCACAGATCATTTTGTGTATATACAGGAGAAACCACAACCTGATGAGCTTTTCCAAATAAGCACACTCTTTTTTAAGATTGACGTCATTGGGAGCAGCGATTTTTCCAGTACTGTGGCTGTTTGGTCAGTTTAGAGAAACAAGATCAACAGAAATGTCTTGATCTTAACATCAGCTACAAATCAGGGGCAGTGCATGTAACAACTAAGTCTCAGGTCTTGCCTTTGAGGTCCTGAGTCAATCTCTAAATCAAGACCAACATTTCTCATAGTGTAGTAGTGTTTCATTTAAATTTGGATGGTAGAGAAATGTCCCTCAAACAGTCTTGCCATTTTAACACCTCGTAGCGTTATTGATAAAGTCCATCTGCAGCACTGGAAGTAACACTTTTTGAAAACAGAATGCAAAACCAATATTTTAACAACTTTTCACACGTCCCATTTTTGCTGATATGATCATTGAACATTTGCACATTTTGATCCATGAGAAAATCTCAATGTGTGCTTTTCCACATACGCCTCCTCTTGTAATAGAGCTGCATCATTGGGAGAAGTGAGGTTGTTTCCAGGGAAAAAGTGACTGTATTGAAAGGAGGCCAATGTGAAGAGGGCCAACTTTGGCTGCTTGGTCAGTCAACAGATTTGCTGTGATGATAACAACAGCACTGTATAAAAGTGAAAGTGGGACAAAATAATCTTATCGTATACCTTTCTACTTTTCCAACCATTCAACGTGCTTTACAGTGCATGCCAACATTGACACAATGATGCCATCGGTAGCAGTTTAGGCTTCAGTATCTTTCCCATAAAAACTTCAACATGCAGACAGCAATCTTTAGCCACAGCTGCTGTTTCCCATCTCTCACATCTTGGCTGTAAAGTACAATCTCAAATCCAAGTCCTAAACAGGTCATTTTCACACAGAGGAACATAGAGTGCTTCTCAAATGAATGCTAAGTTGTATTGCTTTAAGAGTTGTATTTAATACTCTCAAACTTCATATCAAAGCAACATATACATTTACAATCATTTGTGATCTTTGAACAAAATGTAAATAGTGGACTATGGCCAGAGACATTGTTATCAGTCATAAATACGATATCAGGATCTCCTTGATGACATTTCTCCACTGACACAATCTTCTCCGCTATCTTAGACAATATTAAGTAGTTAAAGCTGATCATACAGTATGTTTTGTATGTAAAATATTTACCTGTTCATGTTATTGAGTGGAAACCATTTAAAGTTCATTCGCTGATGCTGTCTGTGCTCCACCACAGACTTTAGTGTTTGTTTTTCTTCATGCAACATAGCACTATTCCTTCGCTCAAGCATGCATCTTCCTAGATTACTCATTGCAGTAATTTTCATGTTTCATATTCTTTGTAAATTGCATGTTCCACCCATAGACTGTATAGAAGAAATGGACGTAACATCCGTGACGTCACCCATTGGTTTGTGGACTGCTGCTCGGAAGCCAATAGTCCATAGGGCATGAGGCGGGGCCATGGCGGAGCGGGGAGGTTGCTATGGTTGCGAGGGCTAGATCTCGAGGACATTGGGCAATCAACCTGTCAATCAGGACGTAGCCACGCCCTAATGCATACCCTGCTTTATCGTCAAATATAAAATCAGGGAGGCCAAAATGTCACAAATGAACATCATACTGCATTGAAGAAGGCTTTAAACTAGCGATTGAGACCATAAACACATTTTGAAAACGTTTACTGAGGTTAGAAATCAAGTGAGAAGTTGGTGAATTCTCCATTGACTTGTATAGAGACGGTCGCCCCCTGGTGGCCTTTTGATAGAATGCAGTTCTAAATTACTTCTGCGTTGGCTTCATTTCAGAGGACCAGAACTCCCCGCCTGGTTCCACCTACCTGCCCAGGGACAACAGGCAGAAAATACCAACTTGCTAAAACCCTGGGCAATGCATCTCCTACACCTCAAATGTGTGGCCTTCCTTCTTTTGTCTGAAACCTTCCAATTCATGACACAGTGAAATTAATGCAATGGTGTAAGAACTACAATATCTCTCTGAAGTATACAATACCATCAACATACTCAAGTAGAGTACAATTAAAACTGTATTTTTAGTGGTTGAGTAGATTTAATTTGTCCCATTGCTAACAGGATCACATCATTGTTTGTTCTACAGTTGTTTCTGTCCCACCATCTGTTCTGCATGGTTCTGTTGAAGATAATTCATTTCATTGCATGACATCAACAATGAATACTTTTTTACTGTTTTACAAAAACAGAAAAACAAAGAGTGCTGACCTCAGTAGAAATGTTCCTTTTAAAGAGGAGTGATTTACTGGTAGCATGTAGCTAGAAATGTTGATTTTCCATTAATGCCTGACGAGCTACTCAGCAGAGACAAATGTAATGTTGTACAAACTAACATTACTTCATCAGGAACTTGTGTATACGGTTGATTTAATAATTCATGATGATGGGTATAAATATTTAAACATAAATAGACAGGACCACCCATCCTCATTTAGGCCAAGTCCACACGTACCAAAACGATCTTTTCCCCCTCCGTTTTCCCTGGCATCATTTCAAGAATATTTGTGTACAAACGGATCCATCTCAACACGACTCAACACGCTACTTCATATTCCAGGCCTATAAGCGGCGCTGTTTCAGTTTCAGAAATTCACCAAAAATGGAGAGGAAGAGGGATATAAGAGGTGGAAGGCTAAGCTCGAGGGATGTGGCCATGATGACATCATCGAAACGCAGGTATGCGTCTTCACCATCCAAACGAACACTCAAGGGCTGCGTTTGCGAATTTTTTCACCCTGGGACCAGGTTTCAGAAAGCTTTGTTTTCAGGCAATGCGTTTACAGTATTCGTTTGGACAATCGGCCAAAACGATGCAAAACATCTGCATTTAAACCAAAAGGCGTCTCCATGTGGATGGCCCCTTAGTTTTATGATGTGGTGTCTTGAATTTATTGGATGTTCATCTTGCTTTCTTTAAATTCCAAACCTCACACGCACACACTTCTTCATAATCCACATCACTCTTAATCAAAAATGAAGCAAACAGATGTTAAACAGACACAAAACCACAGTCACACAAAGTCACTGAAATTATTTGATGGATTTACAGGGAGAAGCTTTATTGCAAATTACCAGTAAATTGTTTACAAATGGATGTGCTGAGTGAGATCAGCGATTATATTTAAACTTTAGTCTCTTGTTTCTTACTTATTCGTGCTTCTTTTAATAGAGGAGCTTCTGCCTCTGTGTCCAATTGCTGAGAAACTGGAAGTTGAAGGTTGAATCTCACCACTTCACTTCTGATTTCGTTTGCACACCTGTTAGGAAAACCAGCAGTTGAACATTTTCTCACACAAGGAGCAAAAAAGAAAAAGTTTCCCCCTGTGCACATAGTAAGAATAAGATAGAATAACATGAGATAACAGATTCCTACACTGACCCACTCATCACTCTCACTAATCAACCCTGCTTCAGTTACAGTAGCTTTGTCCCTTACGTATTTATACAGAATAATGTGGAATGGACAGAGCAGAAAACTTAATGGGTATGGAAGGTCAAAGCAGCAAAACAACACATTATTATTAACATTTGGTTGTGAGGGCTGGATCTCAAGGACATTGGGCAATCAACCTGTCAATCAGGTCGTAGCCACGCCCTAATGCATACCCTGCTTTATCGTCAAATATAAAATCAGGGAGGCCAAAATGTCCCAAATGAACATCATACTGCATTGAAGAAGGCTTTAAACTAGCGATTGAGACCATAAACACATTTTGAAAACGTTTACTGAGGTTAGAAATCAAGTGAGAAGTTGGTGAATTCTCCATTGACTTGTATAGAGACGGAAGTCCTTTTGACAGCAAAAAGATCGCCCCCTGGTGGCCTTTTGATAGAATGCAGTTCTAAATTCGACATTTGAAATGATGTCTATGCATTTGTTAAAAAAAATAAAATATATATCAGTTTGTTTTTTTAATGTGTCATAGTAAACAACATCACAAATATCCTTCCTTTTTGAATTTACTTTGAGATTACATTAAATTACAAGCAGAAGCAATATACTTTATTGTTAAAGTTTTTGGGCAGCTATGAGATTTTAAAATAGATTTTATGTATCTTGTATATGATTAATTGCAGCATTATACATTCACTCACTGGCCTCTTCAATAGATACACCTGTGCAATCTAATTCAATCCAATATAACAGCTCTGCTTTAAATTCAATATTTATGAAGTTTATACATTTTTAGCTTTTGTTGACATTATCAGGAAGGTGATGATTTTACTTTATGTTTATTATTGAGATCATAGTGGATGATGGTGGTGTATTAGGGTGCATTATATTGAATGGTGTCCCTAATATTATTGTGTCCTCTCCATTAACATACATGAGGGGGGCAAAATATTAAGAACACCAGTCAATAAAATGCACCCCAGTACACCACTGTATCAGGTACGGATCAGGGGCGTGAACCTAACCTACTCGCTGGCAACTAACCCTGAGTTTCTCCTCCTTTTTAGTTGAAGCCTGCAGACTGAAGGAGGTGTCAGACATGGTGTGTCCTTCTCTTAAAGAGTCAATTAATATTGAAGCACAAATACGTAGCAGAAATCTCCGTCAGCGGGTGATCGGACCCTGCTGGGATGTTTTATTATTCTCTGATGATGTTCTGTTTGAGTGTTTCCATTTTTTTGTACAATCAATAATTTATCTGAACAATATTCTCAGCCCTCGTATCGTCTGTACGACACCACATGGACATGCTCTCAGTTCAGAATAAGTTCTCTGTTCAAGTTCATGTTTCCAAGGCAACCGTCTGTCGGGCTGTCACAAAGGCAATATTTGAAGGTGATTGATAGCCAAGTGGTTACTGCGCATGCTTCATAGTGACAGTGTTGCTGGTTCGATACCAGTGAGGAACTTTCTCTATAGAGTTGATTGAACTAACTGTTAACACTTGTTCTGAAACCGAAAACTCTGAGTTTGACAGCTCAGAGTTGGTCAACCTAAAGTTAAGGTTTTAACTCAGAGTTAGTTAAACCTGCTTCCTGAAACAGGGCCCAGGACACAATGAAGGAACCGATGGGCTCAGGCTTACTCAGAGTTGTTTATTGCAAGCGGGGGTCAAAACCAGGTAGGCAACATAACAGGCAAAGGTACAATTAATCGGCTGGCTAAACTCTATGGTCGGGGAATCAAAACTGTTGACTCACAGGAAGATATTCAAGGAAATAATACGCTGGAACTCAAAGGACAAGACGATCTGGCACAGAAGGGAAGGGAAACACAGCTTAAATACACAAGGAGGGGGAAGACAATTAGACACAGGTGAAACACATTAGGGCAGGGAAAGCAATCACACAGGCGGGAAACTTGACAGGAAGACAGGGGTAAGACGAGGACTTCAAAATAAAACAGGAAGTGGCACAACAAGAATAGAAAATCAACTAAAACCCTAACAGACCCTGACACACTACCACTTAATACAATCTCAGTAATAAACTTAAAGTAGAATTATCACCTTTTTGACAATGTTAACAAAAAATGAAAATGTATAAAGTTCAAAAAAGCAGAATTTATAGCAGAGCTGTTGGATGGGATTGAATTAGATTGTGCAGGTGTATCTAATGAAGTGTACATCCTTTATTTAACCAGGTAAAAGTCTAATTGATAATAAACTTAAACTAAACTATACAATAAATGCTAATATTTACAGTATTATATTATTATGTTGGTGCCAACTTTCCTGCCATGCATTCAAATCACAAGCAGTTAGTGACATGTTTTTCATCACCCAGTGGTTGATCTGCCAACTTTAGAAGGCGGTCATAATATAATAGACTCACTCTTCACATTTGCATTTGTTAGTGTGACATCAAACAGCCAAACTGTTTAGATCCCTGGTCCAAACACATGCTTTCAATTACCACTTAATGCCATACGGCGCCGCCAAAGAGAGTGAAACACAGATCTCAGAGAGACTGTTTTGACTGTTTCTTCTTTCCTTCCTCCCTTTCTCCCTCCCTCCCTTCCTTCCTTCCTTCCTTCCTGCCTTCGTTCCTCCCTTCCCTCCCTCCCTCCTACCTTCCTTCTTTCCTTTCCTCCCTTCATTCCTTCCTTCCCTCTGTCATTCCTCCCTTCCCTCCCTCCTACCTTCCTTCTTTCCTTTCCTTTCCTTTCCTTTCCTTTCCTTTCCTTTCCTTTCCTTTCCTTCCTTCCTTCCTTCGTTCCTTCCTTCCTCCTTTCCTTCCTTCTTCCTTCCTCTTTTCCTTTCTCTCTCTCTCCCTCCCTTCTACCATCTTTCCTCTTGTCCTTCCTTCCTTCCTCCCTCCTTTCCTTTCCTTTCCTTCCCTCCTTCCCTCCTTCCTTCCTTCCTTCTTTCCCTCCCTCCCTCCCTCCTTCCTTCCTTCCTCCCTCCTATCCTTCCTTCCTTCCTTCTTCCTCCCTTCCTTGACTCAAGGACAACAGGAGGGTTAAGAGAAAAAGATAAATTAATGCAGCTTTAATCTTTTCTTATCATCACATATCTACACTACTATTTTCCCTCCTAAATTAGTTTGTAAAAAAATAAATAAATAAGTGAGAGTGCTTTAAAGTCAGTCTGAATTCAGCAAAACTTGAAAATGAAAGTAAACAGGAAAAAGAACATTTGTCATTGAAATCTTTCCCAGAATCATTATTAGACATTATGCTGGTGTTACATAATCACAAAAGTGAAATACATGGAGGGGCACAGGAAAACATCCAAATTGTTCTCTTATCTAAGCGATCTGTGACTAACTGCCAATGACCCTCAAAGCTCAGAGTTTAATGAGAGAGGGTGTACAGATAATACTGGCACAATTTCTCCCACATGCCAATCTAATTACTGTCCTTTAGAGCTTTTTGGACAACAGAACTGTGTGTGAGATGACATGAATTCATAAAATGTGCCAAAAGCCATGTAATGAAACAGAAAAAAGAAACCATTGTTCTTTAGTAAAGGGAAATATCGCCGTCTTGTGGTGGAAAAGTAGGAGTTCTTTCTACAAATTTCACTTCCCAGTTTTTAAGCATCCTTTTTCACAAACAACAAGTGAATCTAACATCTTTTTAGAGTTAGGGGGGTAAATTATTATGTCAATTTGTGCCCCAAAAAGCAGAAAGAAGTCCTCTGGGACATGAAGCGCCTGTGTGATGTCAGTGATGCGAACAGGAAACAGATGCTTGTGGCATTTTTGATGCATTGTTGCCCTTTGATGGACTTAAACTGAACGGAAGGAGATGACGCGTCTTCTCTAAATGGCCTGAAATAGATATGTGATTTCTGTGTATTTTTACAGGAAGTTGATTTAATTTATGTGTTTATATTTAAGTGTTGAGATCTTTTAGTTAAGTAAAAGTAGCAATGTACAAATATTAAAACAAATTAGATTACAAGTAAAAGTCTTGCATTTAAAATCTAACAGAAGTAAATATACATAAATTTAAGTAAGTATCAAAACAACACATTTGAGATTGTTTCTTGGGCTTTAGGAAACAGTCAACAACATTTTTCACCATTTTCTGGACCAACACACCTCAATTAATTAATAAAATTACCAACAGATTAATTGATTGAAGTGCTCATAGTTATATTATTATATACACTATACAGTATATACACTCATTGGCCTCTTATTAATTCCACCTGTGCAATCTCATTTAATCCAATACAACAGCTCTGCTATAAATTCTACCTTTTTGAAGTTTATATATTTTCAGTTGTGGTTAACACTGTCAAAAAAAAAGTGATAATTTTATTTTATGCATTAACATAGGCTACATGAGGGGGACAAAATATTAGGAACACCAGTCAATATAATGCACCTCAGTATGTCACCACCACTGAGTGCGACCTCAGTAATAAACATAAAGTCAAATTATCACTTTTTTTGACAATGTTAACCACAACTTTCACCCCCATTGAATGTGTTCATGTTTTAATGTCTAACAACATTGAATAAAAGGCTTTAATGTAGCTTTAATGGGATCAGCAGAAAATCACATTGATATTAGAATCAAAGTGAAAACAGATTTCTACAAAATTATATAAATGAATGACAAATATATAAAAATATATGTTTTATATGTAAAATCTGAAGTAACCAGTAACTATAGTTGTAAAATTAGTGTAGCTGGAGGGTAAAAAATATAATATTTCCACTTGAAAGGGAATGAATAGTAGCATAAAGTAGCATGTAATAATAATAATAATAATAATAACACTTCAAGCATAAGTAGGCCTACTTCAATGTATTACTTAAGTACAGAAATTGAGGAAATGTAGTAGTAACTTTAAACCACTGCTTGTGTGTTGAAAGCTGTCCTGTAATAAATATGTTTAAGAGAGTCTTGAAAAATAAAATAAAACCACATGAAAAGTTTTTATATACTAGTAAAATCATAACTGACTTTCATGTGTCGTGCATTTGGGCCACGACTAGATGGTGTTAGATTATGAACCGCTGCTGGTTTCTCGCTGCCTCTAACCACACAGGGAAACAAAATGTTTGTATTTATATTTTGTCTATGACTATAATGTGTTTGATCTCAGTTCTGAGTCATTGGTGGTGTTTTTAGCTGCACGTCAGCTTGTGGGAGGAAAATGTCTGTTAGGGGGAACATCATCATTTCCTGCACACAACTAAGACAGAGGGCACATCTGTGCTCAGCTGGATGTTAGGACTCAAACAAAGCTCAAATAACAAACTATCAAGTGGAACTAGCAAATAGAAATACTTCAGTCTGTAAGTTATGACCCTCATTTGATGTCTCACGAATAAAAAAAGCGCAAGAAAAGAAAAAAAGAAAACCTGAACTGAAGTGATCATAACAGACTTATTAGTACCTGATAAATCCAGTATGCCTTCACACGCGTCTCATCCTAACTGGATCCTCGTGTGAGAATACGTCACATATTTGCCACGCTTTTATCCCAGCTGCTGCACACGTGCGCGCCACGTTTTGTCAACTGGAGCCTCATAAACACATTTTACTAAAGGTAGGCCTATTGATGAACCAAAATATGAGATGAAATACAGCATCTTCATGGAAACACAAAAAATATAAAGAGTGGCAATGAAGACTAGACTATACAAAAACTTGCTCATGTGTAGACACGCTTATCATCTTTAGACAGGCATTTCCTCCGCAACCCTTCAGCAGTATTACCTCACCTCTTATCTCTCAAAGCATCAGGTTTCTGAGGGGGGAAATCCACAAGTTTCCTTAAACATGTGGACATGTTTCCATTAGTTCACTAGTGCATCTTGGTGGAGGTTTGAATCTGTCAGTCATGCACCCTAAAGTAAAAAAAAAAGTTTGTCTGAATGGTATTATATGATATTATAAAACAGTGTGCAAAAGGAAAGTTTAAGTCTACTTTAGGAGGAATGTGAGAGGAAAAGATTAACCTTCCTGTTGTCCTCGAGTCAAGGAAAGGAGGGAGGAAGGAAGGATGGAAGGGAGGAAGGAGGAAGGGAGGGAGGAAGGAAAGGGAGAAGGAAAGGGAGAAGGAAAGGAGGGAGGAAAGGAGAGAGGAAGAAGGGAGGAAGGAAGGATGGATGGGAGGAAGAAGGAAGGAAGGAAGGGAAGGGAGGAAGGATGGAAGGGAGGAAGAAGGAAGGGGAGGGAGGGTGGAAGGAAAGGGGGAAGGAAAGGAGGGAGGAAGGAGAGAGGAAGGAAGGATGGAAGGGAAGGGAGGAAGGAAAGGAAGGAGGGAGGGAGGGACGGAGGGAGGGAGGGAGGGAGGGACGGAGAGAGAGAGAAAGGAAAAGAGGAAAGAAGGAAGGGGGGAAGGTAGGGGGAGGACAGAAAGAAGGAGGGAGGAAAGAAGGAAGGGAGGAAAGAAGGAAGGGAGTAAGGAAGGAAGGAAGGAAGGAAGGAGGGAGGGAAAAAGGAAAAGACGAAGGAAGGAAGGAGGGAGGGAGGGAGGAAGAGAGGAAAGAAGGAACAGTCAAAACAGACAGGGTCAATTTGAGTGTGGTAGGCTACCATGTGGTTCACAACTACAACCGCTGCATGTTAAAACAGAAATTGATAATTGATCATTTAAATCCCTTTTTAAGCAAAAGTGCCAATCTCTCTCCTCCCCTCTTCCTGCTTCTCAATAGTGAGGGTTTATTTGTGATATATGATGGTAAACTGAATCAATCAAACAATCAAACTTTATTTGTATAGCACTTTTTGTATGGATTAGTAAAATTCAAAGTATTTTACAGACGATAAACCGATAAGAAGACACGATCGGTAATAAAATCAATAAAATAAATTTCAAAATAAAATAACTAAATAAAAGACAAATACAATAATTAAAAGGAAATATAAAATACAACTTGAACACAGTAAAATAAAATAAGTAATGGTCATAAAAATATTCTAATTAAAAGCCAGGTTGAAGAGGTGTCGCCTGAAACATTAATGTGTAAGCTGCATTTTACTGTTGTAGCTGCTCGAGACAAATACTATGTGGTTCACAACTACACGCGCTGCATGTTTAAACAGAAACCACCGATAACCCGCATAGCCTTCAGCAAAGGCGTCAAGATTTTTTTGTTTTGGTTTGCTTAGGCTTTGGGGTGGCGCATTGAGCAACTGCAGAGAGAGAGAGAGAGAGAGAGAGAGAGAGAGAGAGAGAGAGAGAGAGAGATGACTTCAAGCAGAAATCCAAATTTAGAGCCGAGTTTAAAGAAGTGAGATGTGCTTGAGTCAAGTGCGTTTCAAAGATTAGACATTATGGGGAAACTTTTGTTTTTTATGGCTTTTCTTCTCTGTGTCAGCGGTACACTTCAAAACACAGGTAAGAGATTCTTATACGAGTTTAGTTTAAGAATGTGATTATGTGTTTAATCATGATAAACTCACTTATTGATTTTGTTAAGTGTAGAATATAATGTATTTGCTTTGCTGACATCTATCAGTAACATAAGTGAGGAGTTGACTATATTGTTTTATTATATATTATATATCAGACTGTCATAGATTCACTTTAACACCAAATAACACATTAATGAAACAGGGGCAAGGTAGTTTATCATCTATCTGTCATCCTATTAGGACTAAAACAATTGGTTGATTAATCAGTTAGTCAATATGTTGATAATTGATCCTTTAAATCCCTTTTTAAGCGCTAATCTCCCCTCTTCCTGCTTCTCAATAGTGAGGATTTATTTGTGATATATGATGGTAAACTGAAGTGATTTTAATCAATCAAACAATCAAACTTTATTTGTATAGCACCTGTTGTATGGGTTAGTAAAATTCAAAGTATTTTACAGATGATAAACTGATAATAAGACTGAACATGATCGGTAATAAAATCAATAAAATAAATTTCAAAATAAAATAAGAACTAAATAAAAGACAAATACAATAGTTAAGAGGAAATATAAAATACAACTTGAATGATTAAATTAAGTAAGTAATGGCCATAAAATATTCTAATTAAAAACCAGGCTGAAGAGGTGTTGCCTTTAATAAAGTACACTGCGAATACTGAAACATTAATGTGTAAGATGAATTTTACTGTTGTAGCTGCTCAAGATGGAGATCATTTTAATTACTTTATGCACAGTTTGATAGTTGAGTCCAGTGATTCCCAATCTAAGGGTTGGGCCCCTCCAACGGGCCACAAGTTCAATCAAAGTGACAAATCCCTGAAGCTGCAATACCTCCAAGTGGAAGTTACCTCACACTCCGCAAGCCTCAACTTCTCCATAGACATGTGAAGTCAGTCCAGTGTTGCAATAATTTCACTCAGTTTAATGTTACATGTGATTCCTGCCCTGTTAGCACAAGTAAGTTCAAGTATAGCTCATTTTATCCTAATTACGCCAATAATCACTTCCGTCCGAGGTCTTTCACACTCATGAAACTTAGAAACGAGATAAATTGTGTATGTACTAAACCTGACACCTGATCCTGATACTAAATTAATCATCAAACTTATCTCGTTATAACATGAAACCCATCACGTTAAGTTCATTTTCAATATGTTCCTGTAATGAAATGACTGTAGTTGAGTATATTCAGTAATTCCCTTTGAAGTATCAAGCAGCATAAAATGATAATACTCATGTAAAGCACCTCTAAATTGTACTATTTAAGTACATTAATTGAGTAAATGTACTTACTGTATGTACTGAATATCATCAATATAGGCTAATTGTTATAGAATTGTTGTTAACTTTTGTGTTTTGTTGCTTTTGTTGCAGATAAAAGAAGTTCAAAAGAGACAAAAATCACAAGTCTTTTAAGTCCTGTGCTCAGAACATTTAACGGAAGGTTTCGGCCCAGTCCTGTAAATGGGACACTCGCTCCTAATTCAACTCATCCCCCCCATCTAGTACTAGAGTTACTAAGCAACAGCACAGTAGGGTACCTCAGCGGCACTCTGAGCACAAGGGTCATCCCCATTATTTATATGTTTGCCACCTCTGTCGGGATCCCAGCCAACATCGTCATTCTGGGCACCTTGGCCACTAAAATTCGGAAGGTGTCCTCGGCCATCCTCTACTGCAGCCTGGCTGTCTCCGACCTCTTCCTTCTCGTCTCCCTCTTCTTCAAGGCTCACTATCATTTCCATGGAAACAACTGGGTGCTGGGAGAGACTGCCTGTCGAGTGGTCACGGCTTGTTTCTATGGCAACCTCTACTGCTCGGCCCAGACGCTGGCCTGCATCAGCATCAAACGCTACCTGGCTTTAGTGCACCCGTTCATGTACAGAAGCCTTCCCAAGAGGATGTGCACGGCTTGGGTCAGCTTGGTGGTATGGGGGGTTTTTGGTGCCGCCATCATCCCCGAGCTCCTCGTCCAGCAGACCTATCAGGTCTTTGAGCTGGGCACCATCACCTGCCATGATGTACTGCCTCTGGATAAAAGCTCTCATAACTTCCTGCTCTACTACAACCTTGTTCTAACCATCTTTGGCCTCCTGGTGCCGCTGGTGATCACTGTTGTGTGCTACGTTCGGATCATCTGTGAGCTCAACCAGTCACACCTCGACTGGGCGATATACATCAAAGCCAGCTCATTGGTGTTCGTCATCTTCCTGGTGTGTTTCACCCCCGCTGGACTCCTGCATTTCCTCCATTACGTGCAATTGTCTGTGAATAGAGAAGGGAGTTTATATGTGTACTTCAATGTGGCAGTGTGTCTGTGCAGCCTCCATGCCTGCTTGGACCCCTTCCTGTTCCTCATCATGTCAAAGTCTGCAGGCTCCAGGGTTCACTTTAGGCCCTTTAAGGGAAAGACTGTGAGCATATCGATCTGAGACGGATAGCTATGTTAGTGTAAAGGCCCATTTATGCTTCAAACGATGTTACCGTCATTGCTCACATACTTCCATGCGTCCTTTACGTTGGCATGGATGTTAACCAATACATCCATCCATCAGCACAGAGTCAAACGTTTACGACAACAAAAACTCAAAAACAAACATGGCGACTCTGGAGGAGATATTGATAATGTTCCTCTTGCATAAAAGACAAAAACGATATGTTTAAAGTGTCTAACCAACTCGCAAAACCTTTCCTCAAAAAGTTCCTCCAGTGTTATTTCTTCTTCTTGTCTCGCTAGACCTACGTATCGAGTAATGACAGCAACACTGCCTCCCCGTGGTTCCCGGTGGTACTGCTCCGTTTGGTCCGTATCCGTAAGCTTTATGGAAACTTGCAGAAATACGGACGAAATGAACGCAGAGCGCGGACAGAAGGCTCCGTCTGTATCCGTATTTAACGTTGAGCATGAATGGGCCTTATGGGTGAAGTTATGTTTTATGGGTGAAAGTTATCTAAACATAAGTTAAACCTGGGATTACTGTGTTACAGTGTTATTGAATTACTGTTCACTGTGTATGTATTGAATTATTGCCCATCAGTTTTACTGCATGTGAGTATCTACTGAGACTGCTGGGAGTAATGGGAAGTTGAGGAGGGACAGGAGAAGAAGAGATGGGACAAAGAAACGTAAATATTCTCTGTGGCTGGAATCCAAAGAGAAAGAAAAGAGTTATTACTGCATTGATTGTCAATAAGCAGAAGACAGACATGTTCTCTGCTTATTGAGTCAATATTTTTACATAGCAATACAGTTTTTCTTGCATGCGAGGGAAGGAATGATTTTAAATATGTCGACATATATGTGAATGTACATAAAAGATAAAAGGAAAGTATATTTATTCTAAAGTAGTTTGTGCTTTTAGTGTATATTTTAACGAGACTTTGTTGTAATAACATTATTTTTGAGCTAATTGTCTTTGATATCAGTATTGCTGACAACTGACTTTGGAAAATGAGTCTCCTGTAAATGAGCTATAATATGTAATGATTAAAGCACAAATTGAATCAGCTTTTTTGTTATTATTTTGTGTCTTAAAGCGTTATGTTTCTTTAAATCCCTCTTCCAGCAAACGAAACTCAACAACGCACATTTTTCAACTGTATACAGAACAATTTGGAGCCTTGATTACGTTATCATCTAACTGCTCAGGAAGAGCGTCTTTCCTGCACCAGGCTCGGAGTGAGTGAGACATTTCCTGCCTCGCCTGTGACAGGATGCACTATGACACATACAGTAACACACTGGATCACTAGCAAAAAAAACCCATACACATACACACACACATTTTAGTGCTTAATTTTCCTCCATGTTTGCTGCTCTGCTTGCCGTCCGTCATGTTGTCTGTCAGTTTATTAATTGTCTAGCACTGTTTGTTGCTTTTTGTGCATGGCTTTTTATAATGTGTTTATTGTCCTGCTTTCTTGTGGTCTGCTAGTTTGTTAGTTGTGTCTGGTGTAATCAGTTTTGTTGATGTTGGTGTTGCTGCTTAATGTTGTGCTGCTGTTTGAGCCTTGTTTGAGTCTTTGGCTGCTTGTGTGTGTATGTATGGATTTTTGTATTGTTTTTTGCTTTTATTCAGATTTAGTCTTCTTATTTTTTTAATGTATTATTTGTATGCCTCAAACCGAAATCTTTTTATATTCTTTTAGGGTGACTATTTAACATCAGTCCAGGGACAGCAGATGTAAAATATCATTTAAACCTTTAAATAAAAACACACACACACACAAATATACTGTATGTGGAACTGGAAAAGAAATATAAAAAGTTCCTGTAAAGATTTAACAGTATGAAAAACAAATATAAAGTCTGATATAAAGGCTGATATCTGTTCTATTATTCTGTATATTAGTGTGGTACAGTTTTGTTAGTATTGTACTAAAATTTCAGGGGTGGATTATATGTTTATCAAAATCACTTATACCTGCTAATAGGGTACCCCACTTAAAAAGATTTATGTTATTATCATAAAGTCTGCATTACAAACCGGAGGTGAGGGATTTAAACAGGATCCACGCAACGTTTTTGGAGCTTGAGTCACTCTATTTGTAAGTCACTCAATTTCATGGAAGTGCAATTGTTAAATCACTTGGGTGCAATTTAACTAGACTCATAGTTTGCTTTTTAAGTCTGTCATCCGCTGCTGATATGAACATCAAATATTTCAGAATCAAAGAGTTATAGTATAATATAATCATTCTTCCTGTTCATGCTGGCTATTAAAAGATCAGCTTCTAATGTGCTTCCGCTGCCCTCGTTTTATCTGAATCTTATTTTAGACTCAACACATTTATGTCTTTTATTATTATTATTACAGAAGTCTCTTGTGTCTCTTTGTGTTTGCCTGGACAGTGTTTCACTATGGAGCTGTTTACTATCCAACACATGCTTTGACTCATTTAGATGACTGATGACAGAACGATGCCTGTGGATTTTGTACCCCATTATTTAAAAGCACAATATGAAAGGATCTTATAATGGACAGTATAAACAGTAGAAGTAATTACAGTGAGCAAATCCTGTTTCAGTGTTCATTTGGGCGTCTGACTTTCATTTTTAGATAGAAAAACTGTGAACCGGTCCTTTAAGCAGGCTTCAGGAGCAGCTTTAGGATGATATTCTGTCAAAAAGTGGTTGTGGATTTGACTAAAAAGACTCAATTATTGGATAGATTCTTTGATTTAGGACCAAAAACCAGCAAAGCTAATAACACTCCCATCACCCAAAACCCTTAAACAGGCAACGTGCAGCAGGACAGTACATATATACAATTTTTATACATTAAAAGGGGCAATGTTTCCTGCTGGAGATACAACTCATAAAATCCAAAATATACAAAATATTTTAAAAATTATTTGTGGAAATGTTAGCTTGGGTGCAAATGTTACATCAACTAATTACACCAAAGTAAATAAAAAGAATACTTTTCCACTCCTGCCTGTTTAATGGTTTTAACTTTAGTGCTAATTAACTTTAACCCACTAAATTAAGATGATAAACATTATATAAAGTGGTCACTGTGAGTATGTGAGCAGCCTTACAAGACCTGCAAGCTGGAGAGCCTTAATCTTGTTTGTGTAGGAAAGTCAGGAATTGGCCAGCGTCGTTTGTTTTGAATTGCTTCAACTAATCTCTCCCCTCATTGTTTCACGGTTTGTGGGAAAGACATTTAAAGTTAAGAGCAGAACACAATAAGTTAGTCAGGGTTGTGTCTGGCATGAAACCAAGAACACATTTTGGCAAACGGCAAAAGTCCAACAACTCAAGATTTGACCTCGGCCAGAACTGCTGTGAAGTGTCAAATAAAACTAAAGACCCATAGCGACCTTTGACCTCAAAACAAACATGAAGACTCAATAGGGAGTGTTCATAAAGTGATTCCTAATTTAGTAATAACATGAGTCACCATAACAGTCCTGACAGATGTTGGGTCCTGTCTTGATAAATGTTAGTGCCATCTGCTGGTGTATTGTATTGTACCAACTAACTCCAAATACCCCCATCCACTCACTGCAACCACTCAAAAGGAGAAAAGAAAGAAAATGTGCCAAAAAATGAATAAATGAATACATAAACTAAATTAAACAAAAATAAAAAATAAGAGCTGTAACAAATATAACAGAAAGAAGAAAATGCCATAAGATGGATGTTCAAGATGCCAACCTCAAAATAAAAATATATATGCATTAAAAATAAGTAAATAAAGCATCAAATTAGGTCCAGAGAGTTTTTACATAGGAGATGAGGTAAAAAATTGGCAGAAGAGCCATTAAAGGAGTATTTCACCTTTTAATTTCACTTTTCATGTGGTTCAAATCCTCCAAAAACCTCAGTCACGTTGTATAAAAGGACATTAAAACAAAAACAAATATGATAACTGTATCTCATAAGGGTTTTTCTTGACACACACACACACACACACACACACACACACACACACACACACACACACACTGCATTATCAAGAGATGAGAGACCAAAACAAAAGGCAGGACAGAGCAGCAAATCTTCCAGCAAGGTTTGGAAGGAGAGACGGGCTCAAATGGAGAGAGAGGAACAACATTTGAGAAAAGAGTGGGATCAGCTGAAGATGAATCACATCTATCTCAAGTGTCATCAGTGTATGGAAACAACCTGCTCAGCTTGGCTTTCGTGAAATGAATCTTATGCTTTATCAGTTTGTGTATCTGGACTGAAAAAAACTGAACAAAAGCCCAACAGCTGTTCAAATGAAACTCTTTATTCAATATGTGTAGACACCAGAGGAATCCACCTTTACATTGCATTCACTTGAGCCTTTTCTTATCAAAATAAATCATATCAAGGACAGGTAATTGTTTTTTGTTTTTTTTAAACACACACTTCCACATATTGTTTGATAGCGGGGGTTTTCAAATCTGAAAGTCAAACCATTTGGGTAATTTATTGACTAAGATGATGATTAATTTAATTGGAAACCTTCCCAAAAAGCAGATTTGACCCCCCCCCGCTGCTGGATACAGTCATCTCACCACTAGCATGCCCTTTCACAATGACCTACAGCAGAAGTCAACTCATTATTAACGAACGAACACCTGTCCACAACAAATCTGACAACACACGAGAATGATACATTCACCTTTTGACCCGGAATCACATGTCTGTTTCCCCCCCAAGCAGAGGAACAGCGAAGACACCGAAATGGAAAAAGCGCGCACACACAACAACAGATAGAGAAAGAGAAAGAGAAAGAGAGAGAGAGAGCGAGAGAGAAGGACTTCAGTTAACAAACATGCAGGATTTTCTTTTTTTTTGTGGTAACAGTGATGGGTGTTTGAGTTTGTTCAGCACAAGAGTTCAGAGGAGGGGACGAAAGCAGACAGAGAGATAAAGCATCAGACAACAGGAAACCAGATTCACATCTTCAGTCGCATTTCAGTCACAAAAAAATGTAATCTTAAAAAGGAAATAGCTGCGTGTACTGTATGAGGTTATGTGCTGCACAGAAACATCAAGAACATTGACACTAAGTATCTAAGAAGTAAAACTGTTCTAGACTTTAACTTTTATGTTAATTGACTCGTATGACTGAACAAACCCAGAAAAGAACATGTTACAGGTTTTTTTTTTTTTTTACTTTGCAAATTACCAATGCTAATACATTTTAACATCAAAGCACTGACATTGTAGCAGCAAGAGTTCTCTTCATTGGAGGTTTTAAAGGGTCTGTTCACACAAATCACAAAAAAAAAACATATTTTACTTTTAGGGTTATCTAGCCATGCAGATGTTTTGTTTTTGTTGCAATATCCATTTCAGAGATTTCTGCATATGACCAAATAGAAGGAAGGTCTTTCTCAGAAACACTCATGAGTCTGATGCAAGAACCACTCCTATTTACAGATTTGTTCTTAACAGTCACGTACAAGTCATGTAAGAGAATTTGAAGCATTCCTCAATTTTCTCTTCATAATAACAACATTTACACGTGGTCTAGTCTGCTGTAGGAGTCATAAACAGGCAGTTTCTGACATCTATTACAAGAGCAGGAAGACTTGTTGTTTTGATGAAGGATTACAATGTTTGAATCTGAATGAATTTAGAGTTTAAATGATACTGAAATCCACTAAAATAAAACGTTACTGCTGCAACTGTAGTTTGGTGTCTAACTAACTAACTAACTAAATAACTAGCTAGCTAACTAACTAACTAGCTAGCTAACTAACGAACAAACTAACTAGCTAACTAACTAAATAGCTAGCAAACTAACAAACAAACTAACTAACTAACTAACTAACTAAATAGCTAACTATCGAACAAACTAACTAACTTTCTAACTAGCTAACTAACTTTCTAACAAACTAACTAACTTTCTAACTAGCTAGCTAACTAACTACCTATAGTGAACAGAAAATGTATTTTCTGTCCGTCATATTATCATCATCATGGCTGCCAAGGTTTTTGAGTTTTGTTTTAGATTTTATGATTTTTGTTTTTGTGCACAGCAGCTTCTACATTTCAGTGGTTACTGTAAACAGCTGCCTCTTTCTGCAGGTTTTCTGTCCAGTATCATCTTCTGTTGCAGCTGACAGAGTAACATAATCTACTGTAGGCTGTAATATTCCCTCCTGTAATATTTCTGACTGTCACATGGCTGATTTTTTGTTTTTCAGCCTCTTACTTCACATCAAAGCCATTCCTCTTTATTTCTGTCACATTACATGGTGGCACTACTGACACCCACAATTTCTGATGTCTTTGCTGGTATCTGACTTGAGGCTCTGTGGTGTGAAATTCTTTTTTTTTTTACTCTTTGAGAACATTTTTTGTGAATGAAACTTGCCCACAAACGTTGATTATATATGCTAATGATTAAATCTCATAAATGTTCACCACCTCATGAACTGGTGACATTCCTCAAACTGAGACACTTTGAGATGCACAAAAACAGTCTTTTGCACACATGGGTGAAACTATCTGAAGCATGGAGGTTAACTTTGACCTAGTTTTTCATCACGTTGGACATCAATCTAACCCTAACCCTAACCCTAACACCTTTAGAGGTAAGTAAGGAAATATGTTTTTTTGTGATTTGGCTGCACTGACCCTTTAAACATGGCTTTTAATTTCACTCTTCATGTGGTTCAAATCCTCCAAAAACCTCAGTCACGTTGTATAAAAGGACATTAAGACAAAAACAAATATGATAACTGTATCTCATAAGGGTTTTTCTTGACACACACACACATACACACACACACACACACACACACACACACACACTCATATACACACATGCATACACACTGCATTATCAAGAGATGAGAGACCAAAACAAAAGGCAGGACAGAGCAGCAAAGCTTCCAGCAAGGTTTGGAAGGAGAGACGGGCTCAATGGAGAGAGAGGCACGACATTTGAGAAAAGGCCTTTGAGTTTTGGAGGGAGCAGCAGCAAGGCAAGAGGAGATAAACGAGCGAGAGGACGAGACACAATGAGGAGACCGAGGTGAGACAGATAGAGGAAACAAACAAACAAAACAAAAGAAAAAGAGAAAAGCACATTTTTTAAAATTATTTAACAGCACAGGTTTCCTCTAATGTAAATTCTTCTTGACGGATTGGATTGCAACGGAGAGCAAAGCCCTTCATGGTGAGCTCGGCGCCACAAGACGAACACAACACAGACACGAGAGAGGGAGAGAGGAAGCATTCAGACAAAAGGTTTCCAATCTCAAAAGTCTCTTACTGTAAAAAGCAGAAAATGTAAACTTCTTTTCACTTTTAGAAATGTAGCTGCTGAAGTTGCCCGTTTTTTAACTAAACTATTATATCATTATTGATTTCTTTTTCTTTTCTTTTTGTTTTTTTCACTATGGCCTTGTCATTCTTGCAAATTGCAGCAAAAAGCTTGAACATCATCAACCATTCATGGATTATTGATCGCAGGTTTAGAAACAGAGGAGACACAATTTCTGGCCTCGAAACATTAAAAAAAAAAAAAAAAAAAAGACGCTGGTGAAGCTATAAATAACCAATGTAAACAACTAAATAAATCAATATAAATAAAAATGAATAAATACAATCACAAATACTCAACTGTTGCAAAAATGATTTCAGCAGGATTTCAGAAGGGAAAGGTTGTCAAAAGTTCAAGCCTTTTGCAGCCTGGACACATGCATTTGTGGATTGCATGTGTGGATCAGCCCATGGTAGACGATGAGCTGTTGATATACAGAGTTTTATCCATCTATTTATATCCTAGCTTGTTTCTTATAAGCATCCTGTCCAGCTTGAAATCCTGCAAGACTGTGCAAGGCTTTAGAAAGCAGCCTTTGCCACTTCGAAGACTTGTAACCATTGATATTTTCCGATTTATATCTCTTACTCTCTGTACATCTACAGCTCTCTGTGAAGTTAAAAAGCATCTCATAATCTTGCTGTACCAGGTATGTACTCAGAAATAACAGCAATTACTTGTATATTTGAGTTTTTCTTCAACTTACAGTATTTATCAAATAATCATGACTGCAATGTTTGTTGTCAGCGATATTTACTGTAACCGTGAATGCATCATTATGCAGTAAACTGAGTAAACACCTGGTAAACAACATTGTTCTATGTTGAGGTTTACATGAGGACATTGGCACGTGTGTCTGGCAGTCGGAGTCCCACCAGCCCGCCGCCAACCAACACGGCTGATGCCAGCAGGATGGGGATAGCCTTGGTGATGCCAACCAACGAGCCAAAGATCAGGTTGCCCAGCACCGCTGCCAGTTTACACATGGCATTACAGAAGCCGAAGCCCGTGCCCCTGAAGACAAGGAGACAAGAAAGAAAGAGCAAAGAGAGTCAGATATGTCGGCTGTTTTACTGAATACCTTGATAAAGTTACTGCATTGCAATATTTCCTTTGAAAATAACTGAATTAATTATTTTATAAGATTAAAAGTTCAAACCTTGACTTAAGAAACACTTAACAAAATGATTTCACTGCAAGGTTCACTCAGTAGCTTAATACATTTTTTTTAATCTAACTTTAATGATATAGCAGCCTGTCTTCACAAAAAAACTACAGTACAGGTTTAAAATTCTGGCTGTCAAAAATGAGCTGTAGTTACGTTTACGCCATCTAGTGTTCAGATGACGTCTTTATCAGGAGGAGGTGGGTATGACTAGAAAAAATTGCCTTTTTTTCAGGAACTGTTTACTTACCTGCTTTCTGAAAAAAACTCCTGGAAATTACTTTTTTTTAAAAAAATTAATTTAAATTTGCATTTTATAAAACTGTGTTACAGACATAACCTAATAAAAGAAAGATAACAGACAAGAGACAAAACAAAAGAAAAAGCAAAAATCACACACACGAAAAAAACCCAAAACAAAAGAAAAAGAACAAGAAACAAACTATAACAGTTCATCGGATATATCAGGAAATAACTTCTACATATGTTTACATCATTATTTGACACATGAGCCACTTTTAACATCAACATCCAATACTGTGACATTATATATATGTCTGAAGAAGGAAAAACAAAGCATTATACTAACCCTTATATAACTCTATACCTTTTAATCATGCTGGATTAAGATAGTGAAAACTTTTGGTCAGGGATAAAGCACAGATTCTTTACTCTGTTACAGTTTAAATCTAACTTTAAATGTTTCATATATACTTTATATGCAAGCATGCATCAAAGGTGATATGCAGTGAGAGCAACACTCACCTCCTGTCTGTTGGGTATAGCTCAGCGGTGACGACATCCAGGGAGTTCCAGGCAGAGATACTGAGGCCGTTGTAGAGGCAAAGCATGAAGATCATCATGGACTCACTGGTGCCGAACCACAGGAAGAAGCAGCTGATGCCTGACAGCACCATGGAGCCTCCTGCAGGACACGACACGACACATCTTTTACATCTCAGACACAAAATAAGCCTCATTTACGTCACCAGAGGCCACGCAGATACAAGGGTCGAAATCAGAAGACATCAAGACATTTTGCAAGAGGAATGGATGCTATTTATAGCCAAAACAAAAAGTCAGAGCAGGTCAGCAAAGACCAGAGTATGGCATCTCATACCTAACATGCTAAGGCGGCCTATTTTGTCCATGAGGAGGGCAGAGACGATGTTTCCAGGCAGCACGGCCAACGTTCCCAGGAAGTTGACGAAATAGACCCAGTAGGCGCTGTAGTCGTCGTCAAATGTCATCTGGCAACCTGTCTTGTTGTGGTGGAAGGAGCTGTTGATCACCATCGAATTTGTTAGCTTGGCGTCGTCAATATCTGTGCAGGTGGGAGACAAGAGAGACAGTTTTTACATTGTGTTTGAAAAAAAAGAGTGAGAATGAGCTTTAATTATCTTCTATAGATGTAAATGTGGTCTCTTTCTGTGAATTCCTCTGCTGACGTTTTAGGGTTTATTGAAATTAGGTTGGGTTTATCTCATTAATTTACTTTTTGTTGGTGTTAAGTTTGGTGTTGTTCATTTTTATTGATGTTTTAGACTCCTCTTAGGTTGTCTTACCAACCAGGCAAAGCAGGTAACTGCCACAAGCCCTGCAAACATCCTGTGTTCCCTGCATGTAAATTGGTTTTGGTAATTTGATTAATTATAATTTCTACCACAGCTAAGGTGGCTCCAGCATTACTAGATAATCTGGTGATTCTGTCTTTTATTCTGTCTTTTTGTCCACCCATTTTCCACTGCTTATCCAGGCCTAGTAAAAAACCCAGACATCCTTACCCCCCACCAACACCCTCCAGCTCCTCCTGGGGAATCTAAAGGCATTCCCAGGCCAGGAGAGATAAGTACTACCTCCAGCATGTCTGGATCTGCCCCTGGGTCTCCTACCACCTGAAACACCTGCAGGCATCCAGGAGGCATCCAAAACAGATACCAAACCACTATATGTGAAGGAGCGTTGGCTCGGCTCCAAGCTCCCTCAGGATGCTCGGTCTCTTATTGTGCTCAAATGTAACTGTGTTTAATTAAATTACCACGAACTAATTTGAACAAGAAAAAATCTGGAACCAATCTGGTGTATGAGCACATAGCGAAGTTGTCATTCAGATACCTTATAGCAGTGGTATCAAACTCATTTTCATTCAAAGGCCACATAGAGCCCAATTTGATCTCATGTGGGCCGGACCACTAAAAAGAAGGTACGGAAGGAAAAGAAGGAGGCGAAGGAAAAGAATACAGGAAGTACAGATGGAAGGAAGAAAGGAAGGAAGGAAGGAAGGAAGGAAGGATGGAAGGATGGAAGGAAGGAAGGAAAAGAAGACAGGGAGGAAGAAAGGTAGGAAGGACAGACAGAAGGAAGGAAAAGAGGAAGAAGGAAACTGGGCCAGATTGGACCTCTCGACGTGGCGGTTCTGGCCCACGAGCCACGTGTTCGACACCCCTGCCTTATATTTACATTTAGTGTGTAATAATGCTGCTTTAGAAAACAGTCTACAGTTTTAGAGAAAGTAACTTGAACTGATTATAGTATGTGGACATTAAATGTCTTGATTTAACTGAAGAAGTAAGAAGGAAAGGAGGAAGAAAGGGAAAAAGGAGGAAGGAAAGGAGGGAAGAAGGAAGGAACAGTCGAAACAGACGGGGTCAATTTGACCCGGGAGGACGACACAAAGGTTAAACGTCTCTTTGCTCTGTTGTGTAATAATAGACCTGAGCAGATGCAGGGATGAGGAAACATTCACCTCCGCTCTCTCTCCTCCCTCTCTCTCTCTCATTATGTCTCCCCTTGTTTCTCTTTATCCTCTGCTCTCGAGAGACACATTGCTGGGGGCAAAGAGACTTCATTTCCCATGGGGCATTACAAGCAACCTGACATGCCCTTACTGTTTCCATGTTCAGCGCTTTCCTGAGTGCTGGAGGGAACTAGTTTTTTCTACCATATGCTCCCACAAGGTCTGAATCAGCGCCAATTCTCTCCGAACATTAAAAAATGCCTCTCTGTATTTCTTTTGCTTCCTCCTTTGATTTTTTTTTTGTCAGGTCTGAAATAAATGCCTTGCACTTTTAAAGCACAGCCTGAATTTATTAAGATGTTTTGGATGCTTGTGCAGACGTCTTGGTCCCATGGTCTTGAGTTCGTATCGTTTTTCTGCCCAGAGAGAATCATGTACATCACGTACAACAAAAGCATCAGTCCGGGAGTCTTTGTGCGGTTAGAAATGGCCATTTTCTGTTCTTTTCAGCCCAGCCTGGTTCAGTTTCTTTGTTAACTACAGTCACCTGAGTTGAGAGAGGCAATCTGCGCCGGGGGCAGGGAGGTTAAGCAGTAATTTAGTGGTATAAAGCAAAGCCATAAATGCTCAAACCCATTCTTTCTCCTCTAAGCCTGGACGTTAGATCCAAAATGAACTGTCAGAGGGAGACAGAGAGACTAAGAGAGACTTATGTGTAAGGCACCTACAGTATAATAGGATTTTCTGGTGTAGAAAGGAAATACCTCAGTACAGGAAACCCACAGGAGAAGAATGCTTTGAACATGAGTGAATCTGGCAGGTGTAAACTCACCCGTGTTGTAAAAGAAGGAGTCTGCAAAGGTACAGTTTTTGAAGAAGGATCCGACTGAGGAGACATCCTCAAAATAGCAGTTGAGGAAAGAGGAGTCGATGAAAGTGACCGATTTGAACCTCATACTGATAAACCTAGGAAGAGGAAGGAGAGGAGAAATGGAAGCGGGAAATTAGATTAAAGAAAGATCATAAGGATCAACCAGTAAAAGCAGTATTTTTATTTCTCAATTTAATCACTATTTTCTTAATTTAATCATTATTTTTCACTGAATGCACAGGGCAGTTTTGCAGCTTGCACACTCTGCAAACATAGATCTCTTCTTCTTGAGACAGATTCTGCCAGATTGTAGCAATAAAGTAAAGTGGAAGGCATGTACATTTATCCCTGTGCTGTACTTAAGTTCCCATTGCACTTAATATTCATACTCCACTATAAGAGGAACATATTTTATTTTTTAATCTACTACATTCATCCGACAGCGACATTTACAAGTTACTTCACGGATAATGTTTTGCATCCAACATTATAGATTCGACAAAGGGAACAGTATATAAAGAAAAATCACCATAAAGTGAATTAATTAGTTGTGAATGAATTAGCTGTGACTTTAAAATGCATAAAACATGAATCTCGTGGTGATATATATACAACAACATGTGGAAAAAGAAAATAAAACCCCCAAAGATTTATAGTAGAGAACTGTTACATATCAGCTTATCCCAATAAAGAGCTTTTTACTCCTCTCCTGGGCTTTCTCCAAATGACTGGCTATTTTATCTCAGCTGGGAACATACAGATCTTTGCTTTTTAGACATAATTCTCAGCACCGTATTTATTTTCTATCATCCTAAATATACACAGTTATGGTTACGTCTATAAATCACCAGCCCACTGCCTTTTTTGCTCTGACCAAACACAGATTCTCTGAATAAACAAATGCTGAGCTCAAAAAAGGAAAAAGCCTCACCAAATCAGGAGTTACAGAAAAATGTGTACACGGCTTATAGACAGGGAACCGCTAAGGGCCCATTTATGTCTGTTTCAAACGATGTTACCGTCACTGCTCTCATACTTCCATGCGTCCTTTACGTTGGCATGGATGTTAACCAATACATCCACCAGGGGGCAGCACAGAGTCAAAAATTTACGACAACAACAAACTCAAAAACAAACATGGCGACTGTGGAGGAGATATTGATAATATTCCTCTTGTATAAAAGACAAAACCGATATGTTTAAAGTTTCTAACCAACTCGCAAAACCTTTCCTGAAAAAGTTCCTCCATTGTTATTTCTTCTTCTTGTCTCACTAGACCTACGTATCGAGTAGTGACAGCAACACTGCCTCCCCATGGTTTTTCGGTGGTACTGCTCCGTTTGGTCCGTATCCGTAAGCTTTATGGAAACTTGCAGAAATACGGACGAAATGAAAGCAGAGCACGGACAGAAGGCTCCGTCCGTATTCTTATTTAACGTAAGGCAAGGCAAGGCAGTTTTATTTATATAGCGCATTTCATACACAATGGCAACTCAATGTGCTTTACATAAAACAGAAAAAACATGTAATTTGAGAAACATTAAAACATACAATTACCCCCCACCCCCCACACTAATAATAAAAACAAAGTACAGAAAAATAGAAAGAGAGAAATAAAATGCTAGAGAATAAAAAATGTAGAGCATAAATGGGCCTTAATTTGTTCATCTTACATAGTACTGTTGTGGTCTATGTGTATGAGTACTTCTTCCACTGCTGCATGTCCTTTCTTGAGCATATCTAATATGACAGCGTTAACCAGTTTGTTATTGATCTGTTGCACAGCGGCATTGGTATTAGTCTTGATTCAATCTCTTAATAAACTTGCATGCTGGTCCGCAGCGAGAATGGAAAAGAACAAAAACAGCATATCGATGCGTCTTTTCTCTGGCCTTTGTGTAAGTGAGAATCATCACTGGGCAGGAGAAAGAAGTGTGTGAGTGCGTAAGTGTGTGTGTGTTAGTGCATGTAAGTGGGGGGGGGGGGGGGGGGGTGTAAGAGAGTGAGAGAGAGAAAGCAGAGAGACAGAGAGAAAAAGGGGGAAAGAGAGAAAAAGAGATAAGCCTTTTAATTTCCTGGTGGCTGTGGAGATAAAGGAGGCAGGATTAATATTACCGGCAGCAGTGTGTTGTTTGCGGGAATGACGAATAGTGCTGCTATCCCACAACGGGACGAGCAGCTTTGACCACAAACACTGCGCCTGGGGAGGCTCACAGGTCTGGATCTCAGTATGTTAACATCACAGCTGGTTTTAATCATTTCACACGTCTGAACACATTTCTTATGGATTAATCCCTTTGTTGTGGGACAACACTGGGGGTCGGATTGAAAATTATGCATGCATCTAGTTTTACCTGTCATTCAGAAACACTCCATTTCTGTGGATCTGGTTCTCCAGGGTGAAGTTGAAGGTGAAGTCTTCGATACGTTCGTTGTTGTGGATTTTCACTCTGGAGGCGTACTCATCGGCCTGGAGGTGTTTGATGACGTCCGGAAACCACACAGACAGCCCGTAGTACCTGCACACAGCATCAGCTTCTGTAGTAAAGTGTGTTTAACATCATCGCTGACACAGGCCAAACTGGTACTGCTCACTATGAATTCATCACCATGTCTAACAATGGAATAGGCAGAAGATAGTAGACATGAAGGCTGAGGTGGATTTTTCTATTTCATGTGAAGTGTTTGGTTTGTTTTGTTATTGCATTTGTTTGCTCTTGTAGTTGTTAGATTCTACTCTGAGAAATGAAGTCATCAGATGCAAAAAATGTCAGAAAAGATGCTCAATATGTGCATGAATACAAGCAATTGCATGAGGAACACAGAAAAGGCTTCAGCAGCTACTCTGGACTGCAAGGTGTTTTAAGCTTGGCAGTCTTCCTCTTATTTGTCAGCATATTAAATTCTCTCACTTGTTTGCATCTAATGGAGTTATTTTTTCTTTTTTTTCACTGTTTATTTGTAGAAAGTAATATGAATGAACTTTTGGTATATGACCTGAGGCTTATTTAGTTTAAATTGATTACAAAAACATTACACAATGATAATGATAAATATATTAA
Organism: Scomber colias; assembly: GCA_021039105.1. NCBI lineage: Eukaryota > Metazoa > Chordata > Actinopteri > Scombriformes > Scombridae > Scomber > Scomber colias. Next base: position 10,267 of record JAJDFG010000461.1, on the reverse strand, counting down.
TAATATAAATAACATGTAGTCTGAAAAAAAGCCGGACACGTAAAAGCATTACAGGAAATGGACTAATAAGGAAAACATTTTCACATTTTCACAGTGGGGATTATAGTAGCCAATCACAGCTCTTCTGGTTGAGTCATTTTAGGTCACATTATGTTTCCATTCAATGATATTCCCCTTCACTCTGCCCCCCCTCCAAAAAATGCGGATAAGAAAATGTTGATCAGAGGAGTCACAAACTGTAAACAGTGTGTGAGAGTGATGCTAAATTTTGTAGTCTGGTTCTGTAACAACATACCAAACATGCTGATGAAAACGTCTTCATTCCCAAATATACAAATATAATATATCACTGTCTAACCCAACACATGCATTTAGTCAAAATCTGATCTGAGTGGAGATTTAACAGGGCTCTGTTATCCTCACTCACTCCAAACAGGTGCATATACCTAAAAACACTGCATGCATCCAAATTAGCTAGATATAAAGTTTGTGGTGGGCGAAAAAAGTCTGCAAAGGTTCAAAAGTCTTTTGTGTTTGCTGCTGTTTTCTGTCTGAATTTGACTCATTACATATGCAGTGCACATTTTCAGTGTCTTATAAGCCTGAGGTGAATCTGAGCGACACATTCATAGAAAAAAAGTTATCATTCTGTGAGTTTCAAAAAGCCGAAGGTTTATTATAGCACTGTATTTAGGATCATCTTAATTAACTTGGGTAATGAAGCAGCTACCTGTGCGTGTGTGTGTGCATGTATGTGTGTGTGTATTTGTGCCTGTAAATATCTGTATATGTGTGTGTTTCTATGTATTCATTAAAAAACAAGGAGCAGAGGGTCAGAGAAATGGTGTAATTGGTCGTGCTGTACGTCTCCAGAGAAGAACGGAGGGCAAGGTAATGTCAGAAGTGAAGCTGGTTTATTCTTATTTCTGAGCTGAGAAAACAACAAAGAAAACAATCCTGCATGTAATTTAGGGTGGGGGAAAAAGAAGATGTGACAAGAAGACAAGACATTAAAAAAACAGGAGCCAAAAAATGGAGGTATAATAATAAAGTTGAGACAAAAAGACTTTGACACAAAATTAAACCAGACTAGAATTAATCATTCTCCCTCGTAGTACGCCACAGTCTACTTTTGTCCTCAGGGCTGAACATTCCCGACATGTCCGTACTGTAATTCATTAAAGCAGCCGGTAGAAAAAGTGACACTCTTTCTCAAATAGGCTCTCTCTTTACAATCTAACCTGTCAGCATTCATCATGAGGGTGTAAATGAGAGAGCATCTGCCTCAGCACTAAGTATTTCATTAAAACTCTGTTATTAAAGCTGGAAAATAGTGGTGACTCAGCTAAGTATCGCCGACGGCACTATAGCGTCATTTAACAACGATGGAAGTATATTGTATAATAATACCATGAAGAAGAAGTGTAGAAGAAGAGCTGGAGGTGACGTCAGTGATTGTGTGTGTGTGCAGAAAATCACCCCAAAGTCTTACCCAAAGGACAAAGTGAACCAGACTGCTGCCAGTTTCACAGTGTTGTCTTTCACTGGGTAGTTGAAGCATCTCATAAAAGTCAACCAGATCTGTTAGGGGAGAAAAAAAAGGGGGGAAGACTTATATCCAATTTAAAGCTTAACAACCATGAAAAGTCAGTGGAAAGACAAAAAGAAAACAACAAATTAAAAAAAATGCATCATACCCCTCTGAGCTCAGCCTTGATCTTGAAGAGGACCTTGAGCACAGGGTTGGCTGACTCATTCTGCATCTCCACCAGCTCGTCCAGCTGTTTGGGGATCTTTATCCTGTTCACCTGCAGGGGGAGACACTGATCTGTCACCTGCTGGGTGGCACTGCAGCAATAGGAAAGATGCAAAGTGGAGTGGAGGCGGCGTTGTACTCACAGTGAACACTCTCTCAGGCTCCCCACGGGCGCGCATGTTGGTGTCGTGGATGTGTTTGAGCACCATCCAGGCCTCGTCATGTTTACCCATCTATGAGAGGAATTAAGTGGAAATATATGTATGCATGCACATTAGGAAGTCCCATTCCTGAGTCCCTTGGATTTTAACTTCTCTTTATACCTCTATTATGCCATTACTCAGGTTCAGCTTCTATATTTGACTATTAACTATCCACAAATGCTTTTATACTCTCTGATACCATTAAGAGACATCATAGTGCTACCAGTAAGATGGCAACTTATACAGTCTCTCTCTCACTCTTACCTCCAGGAAGAAGCGAGGGCTCTCAGGCATAAAAGTGAGAGCGACCACTGCAGAGACACACGGCAACGCGCACACCACCACAAAAACTCTCCAGCTGTGGAACTGGTAGGCTGAACCCATGCTGAAACTCCAGCCTGCATAAAGAGGAGGAGGAGGAGGAGGAGGCAGGAAAGGACACACACATACTGTACAGTCAGAAACTAATGTGGTGCGGCATCAGGCCAGAGTTCAGAAAGCATAAAATGAACACAGAAAATATGATATCTCCTGTGGTTTCAATCTGTTTTCATTCATTTATTTTCTTTCACCCCCTAAAGGTTGTTGTACGGACTGTAAGCTTTATGTTTCAGTCGGTTACACTTGTGGACAAATATACGTGATGGCAAAATGAAATTAAATAACTGACGAGTCAGCAACTTCCAGAGTTTCACTGTTCAATCTTTGGCATCTGTAGATACACGGTATATAATCATTTATGTCTCCTGTTGTCTCTCTCAATAACACTCTGTCTTTATCTCACTTCCATCATTTATTGATTGCAACAGAACTTTAGAAAAGGTGACATTTTCCTAAGCAAGAGGAGTCCAAAGCCTTCTTGGATGGCTACATAGCTGCTAGATACTTTCTGTGCATTCAGATTGATGTCTTCAGTATCACCAGGTTGCATCTAAATGGTTGCTAGGTATGGCAGATGGTTGCTATGGTGTTTTGCATGATTGTTAGGGCATCTTCAACTGGTTGCTAGGGTGTTCTGTGATGTTGCTATGGGATGAAGTGATCTGAATGGGGTAAAGGAGCATGAATCTTTCAGCACCATGGAGAGAGACATAAAGAGGACTGAAAGGTTGTATTTCATTTTCAAAAGCAGACAAGAAATGCAGTTTTTCTTTGCCAGAATTTAAAGGATCCAACTCCCTTACAATCCCAAAATCAGTTGTGCTAATTAGTTTAATGCTGTGTTCAGGCAATCCTCATCTGCTTGGAAAGTTTGGGGACATCACTTAACTATAGTGTTTATGTGGTCGTTTGTTACTTGATGTAAATAAGACATTGACACTATTGCTTTTAATTAACTAGCCAAACATACATAAACTACATGCTAGGCCATCATGTGCTGATTTTTTAAAATACTATATTTGTCATTTTTAGATTCATAAGAAAGTAAATTCATAATATGTAAAGCTCAAATGGAGAATACAAAGAGCAAACAGAAATAAAAGACAGGTAACAGAAAAGGAAAAGGAAAAGGAAAAACCAAAGAGAAAAGAAAAGGCTGCCAGACAATTAGCAAAATAATAGACAAGCAGTTGCTACAGTAATGAAATAATATGCGTGTAATAGTCGGATCGGGTACCACACTCTAAGTCTAAGCATATCAGAGTCAATGTGAGTCTATGTGACTATGTGCTGAAGTTAAACACCAAACCTGAAGGGCAGGGAAGAAATAGTATATGTTCTCACTGATAAGCACATACCTGTACAGCAGATGAAGCATAATGTGGCAAAGAAGCAGTGGAAATGGACTTTAGAAGCTTTCCATGAATCAAAAAGACCTGTTTTCTGCCATTTTATGTGAGTTTCCAAATTCCCAGTGTAATATGTACTATACTATACTATAGTCCTCTCAGAAGTTCCCATAATGAAAGAAACTTCTAGATACTACTATTTAATGTGTGATGTCTCTGAAAGTATTAAGTCTGGTAATTCATGCTGTAATATCAGGAACAAATATCCCTTCTGGCTCAATTTCATCCAGTTACAAAGAACCTAAAAAAAACCTAACAACTTTAAATGTGATTTATCAGAAAGTTGTTCGAGTGGCTTTCAGCAAAACTTACAAACCTACCTATTATTCTCCAATTTATAGTGAAGTCTGTGGAATTGATGAAGTGGATTGTTGCTCACCGATCATCAGCAAGTTTTATATAACAGCAGTTTGAAAGTGTTTGGGGGGCCAACTCAGTTTGAATTTCATTCATACAGCCAAGTCTGTATCAGAGAATCAGTATCAAGGAAGTATGTTAGAGTGTGTGTGTGTGTGTGTGTGTGTGTGTGTGTGTGTGTGTGTGTGTGTGTGTGTCGTTAGGGGGATTATAGCTATAATGGACTGGAGGGTATGGTTGACTGATTCAGATACTCAACAAGATTTATGTCCCTACTCTACAGTAAGTGAGCACAGCTAACACACGCACACGCACACGCACACACACACACACACACACACACAGTCCTTGGCCATCATTCAGTGCTGTGACACAAATTTTAAAGCATTGGTGTGAGCAGTCACGCACAGGGAGACGCATACAGACAAAACACTGTGACACACACACACACCACATGTAACACTGCTCAAGGCAGGTTTCCTTGTAATTCTTAATTTCCTTTTACTGTATCATACTCGTAAGACCTTGAAATACACTCAGGTACACACACGCACACACACACACACACACACACACACACACACACGCACACACACAGCTCTCTGGCCTTTGTTCAGCAGTCAATGCAAGGAGCACTGCGGCGGAACCTATTACCCACACACCACTGCATCTTGGGAGAAAAAATGTGTTAAAATACTGGCATCTAATCAATTGACCTCAATTATGAACCTCGGCCGGCCCTCTCACACTCACTCGCACAGATAAAGTTTGTGAGGACAGACGGAGAGAGCTTTAAGATGGACTGTTTTTATCTTTAGATAGTACTACTGTACAGAGCCAGCTACGGCACAGGAGACATAAACACTGTGTGATTCAATTCAATTTATACAGCTCCAAACAGAAGTTATCTCACAGCACTTTTCACACACAGCAGGTCTAGACTGTACTCTTTAATTTAATTTAAATAGACCCAACAGTCTCCCATGAGCAAGCACTTGGCAATAGTAGCAAGAAATAACTCCCCCTTTAAACAGGCTCTAGGTGGGGCGGCCATCTGCCATGACCGCGCACAAACATATGAAACATTACATCCTTATTTTGGTGTTTACTGCTAATTATTGAAGTCAAATAACCCAAATAAAAGGGAAATACTAATTGAAATAAATACAGTTTGGTGTTAAAGTTTCTGTAAAGGGCAGAAATTATTTTCACTGGAGCTCTTTCTACCCCAGAGATAGTCTCTAAGAAAACTGTGGAGGTCTTGGGATTACCCAGAGACAGAAATCCTGCATTTTGAACATATTTCAAATATAATTTTGCATCAAAACTATGAGCAAAAAGTTTTTATGTATCTTTTAACCCTCCTGTTGTCCTCAGGTCAAGGAAGGACAGGAGGAAGGGAGGAAGGAAGGAAAGAAGGAAGGAGGGAAAAGAGGAAGGAAGGAAGGAAGGAAGGAGGAAAAAAGGAAGGAAGGAAGGAAGGTATGAGGAAAGAAGGAAGAGAGGAAGGAAAGGAAGAGAGAAGGAGGGAGGCAAGGAAGGACAGACAGAAGGAAGGAAGGAAGGACAGACAGAAGGAAGGAAGGACAGACGGAAGGAAGGAAGGGAGGAAAGAAGGAACAGTCGAAACAGACGGGGTCAATTTGACCCGGGAGGACGACACAAAGTTTAAAGTGAGAAACCATGGCGATGACCCCAGAGTCATCCTGCACTTCTCGCTGTGTGGTTCACCTGTCTCTCTGCAGGTGGATCATTAGAGGTAACCTGAAACACCTGCTGTGTTCCCAGGTTGTTTAAGCATCGCTGCAGTGCATATTTCTATCTCTGCCACTTTGCTTTGTGCTGTTTGCAGCTCTCTCTCTCTCTACCTCTCTCTCTCTCTCTCTCCCTTTCCCTTTCCCCTTCACGCACCTGTTTGCTTGATTTAGTGTTGTAAGTTATTCTCATGCCTTTGTTTTTCACCTTAAAACACCCACACACATCTTACACTCATGCACATCAAACACCCCTGACGCTGCTGATATCGGCACCCTTTGCTTCACCTTTAGTTTTTTTGTCTTCATTATTAGGACAGTTAGTAGCAGAGAGGCCGACAGGAAACAAGGAGAGAGAGAGAGAGAGAGAGAGGAGAGAGAGAGAGAGAGAGAGGAGAGAGAGAGAGAGAGAGAGAGAGAGAGAGAGAGAGGAGAGAGAGAGAGAGAGTAAGAGAGAGAGAGAGATGGGTATGACATGCTATAACACGCACTGCAACCACTCAGCTACAGGCGCTTCTCTCTTTTTCACCCTTACATACTGTTCAGGGGTCATATTTTACCCATTTTCACTTTTTAGAGCTGTAAAAACACCATAAAACACATTTCTTTTAGCCAGACTCTTCCTAATGTGACCATAAAATATACAAAAATGGAAATAAAATACATCTAAATACACTTGTATTTTTGTCTTGTGCAATGTCTAAATTTGACCTAAAATTCAAAAATTGTCATTCAAACATGTATAATCTATTAAAAAAATGTTCTTTTGGATCATAAAATAATGCTTAATAAATAGAATATGTTTCATTAAGGATTAATTAAACATTTATTAATGACTGATGAATATGAGTTAGTGTAGAGGACTTATTATGAGTCAGATTATGAACAGTATGTAAGGGTTATATATATATTATGTTTAAATGTTATGAGTCCTGTAAATGGTGGCTCGTCCAGGATTTGAACCCATGACCACTCACATGATTTCAGGTCCTGGCTGATTTAGTGACACCTGTGTATTCATTTACAGCACAGCCAAACAAACTCATGTTTATTTTAAATAAAGAAGTCAGTACAATAAGTTGCCTTTTTCATCATGCCATGAAAAACTGAGACCTGATTTCCCGCCTCACACCAATTACAAAAGATCCACTGTGAAAAACATAATACAATGACTTCATTAATTAATTACATTTGCTGTAAGTGCTAACCTCTGCTTAATTAAATAAATAGATAAATTACATTTCCTGTGGCTGCTTCACATCAAAAGCCATCTCATGTTTTCACCAGCTGAATGCTTTTAATGTGAAGCAGCAGCAGTGGTTGTAAGTGTTATTAACGGTAACTTAAATACAGGCTCTGATTCAGTGTAGAGTGTAATGCTCATAATGCTCGATTACCATGCTGCATCATCTCCTGTGAAGGCAATCCACACGGGAAGGGAGCACTCTGCCACTAACAATGAAAACTACACCACAGAGAGGTAATTACTCGATGGAGATACGTTGAATGGCTGCTGCTGAACAAATGCCAGCCGTTACTATAAACTGTACTATCAAAAACATTTTATTCATGAGAATGATGCGAAGGAAGACAGACTACGTTTAAACTGTGCAGCTATTAACCCTCCTGTTGGTCTCCCGGGTCAAATTGACCCCGTCTCTTTTGACTGTTCCTTCCTTCCTTCCTTCCTTCCCTCCTTCCTTCCTTCCTTCCTTCCTTCCTTCCTTCTTCCTTCCTTCCTTCCTTCTTCCCTCTTTCTTTAATTTTTCCTTCATTCTTCCCCTCCTCCCTCTTTCTTTGCTCCCTCCTCCTTCCATACTTCTTTCCTCATTTCCTTCCATCCTTTCCTTCCTTCCTCTTTTCTCCTTCTTTCTTTCCTTCCTTCCTTCCTTCCTTCCTTCCTCCTTTCCTGCCTCCCTCCTTACTCCTTTCCTTCCTTCCTTCCTTCCTTCCTTCCTCTTTTCCTCCTTCCTTCTTTCCTTCCTTCTTCTCTCCTTTCCTTCCTTCTTCCTCCCTCCTTTCCTTCCTTCTTCCTCCTGTCCTTCCTTCTTCCTCCTTCCTTTCTTCCCTACTCCTCCCTTTCCTTCCTTCCTCCCTCCCTCCTTTCCCTCCTTCTCCTTCTCCCTTCCTTCCTCCCTCCTTTCCTCCCTCCTTTCCTTCCTCTTCCTTCCTCCCTCCCTCATTTCCTCCCTTCCTTCCTCCCTCCTGTCCTCCCTTCCTTGACTCGAGGACAACAGGAGGGTTAAATAATGAACTTTAATAGAAAAACAAACATTATCAAACCCTCAGAGGAAGCCACTGCACCAGAATCTGACTTTGTCCACATGCTTTTTTTTTCTTTTTTCTTCTTCTCTGCACAGTATGTGATGTCCTCTTTATTAGCTTCAACTCAGGCAGAAAATGTGAGCAAATGCAAATTAGTAATTAAAAAAAAAATGAGTGTGCTCAAGCTTGCAGACATTTTCTTTATAGTCTTTTTTTTTATTGGTATATTAAAAGTTATAGTTGTTTTCTTTCTAGTTTTCTTTACATGTAGTGTAGTGAGGTTTGTTTTGGTCTTTTGACTTTGTCCTAGATAAGTACAACCTCACGGTCGGTCGAAGTACATCTCATCAAACCTGGTGCCGAGACATTATAGAGTCACACACTCCGAGCTTTGTCCCCAGGAGAGATTAGTGTCCTGATGGCCGGCGTCCAAGAGTAAACTTCATTATATCTGATCAACATGTTCCTGAAAAATGGCAAACAAAGAAACCCTCCTTCTTCTTCTTCTTCTACTCTTTCTTGCTTCCTTTCCTGTAATACTAGTTCTCTCTGTCCCTTTCTCTTGTTGTCTCTCTCCACCTCCCTTTCGCCCTGCGCTGTATTCTTTCACCTTTCGATTATCCCTGACACAGGCCACATAAATCAAGTGCACTCTCCACCTCTCCTTCTCTCTTGTCCTCATAATCTCTTTCTCTGCTCTTCTTTCTTTCGTCCACACCCCTCCGCAGCAGATTGATTTCATTTCGCCCCATTTTGTTCTTATCCTCTGACATTCCCTCTTTGTTATCCTCCAGCTCACGCTCGCTACACGTTATGAGATATCAGCCAACCTTTTATCTTTTTCATCATCTATCTTTTTTTTTTCCTTTCTTTTTTTTTCCTCCACTGCTTCCAACACTGTTACATTAAAGTCCACAGAATGAGAACAAATATTGATTATGCAGATGATGTGATGTGGACACGAATTATGAAAGATTGCTGTAGATGGCTCCTGCAAGATTTTCAGAGTAAAAAAAAAAGATAAAAGATGAAGAATAAAGATGACAGCTTGCCTGCTACACTGCTGTGTCTCATTGCATTTTACTGAAATAGAGTTAAATACATACAGTTACCTAAATACTGATTATCATTATTGTTACACCTGAAGTCAGACCTTTAAGATTTTTTTCAGGAGGGTTTTTTCCCTCATTTTTTAATATTTAACATGTTACTGAATACATATATTACTGTTTTTAATTCTTTAAAAATCAATATTTTTTGATATTTTATAAATAAATCATGACATGGGACAAATTGTGTCACAGTCCATGCCAGACTTTTGACTTAGGAAAGAAGGCAGAGAAGGAAGGAAGGAAGGAGGAAAGGAAGGAAGGAAGGAAGGAAGGAAGGAAGGAAGGAAGGAAGGAAGGAAGGAAGGAAAGGAAGGAAGGAAAGGAGGAGAAAGGAAGGGAGGGATGAAGAAGGAAGGAAAGGAGGGAGGGAGAGAGGGAGGGAGGAAGAAGCAAGGAAAGGAGGGAAGAAGGAAGGAAAAGGGAGGAGGAAGGAAGGAGGGAAGGAAGGAAAGGAGGGAGGAAGAAGGAAAGGAAGTAAAGGAGGGAAGAAGGAAGGAAGAAGGAAGGAAGGAAGGAGGGAAGGAAAGAAAGGAGGAAGAAGGAAAGGAAGAAGGGAAGGAAGGACAGGAGGAAGGAAGGACAGATGACAGAAGGAAAGTAGGAGGGAGGAAAGTAGGAAATAAGGACAGAGGAGAGGGTGTTAGGAACGGGGGAGGGGAAGGAGAGGGAAAGGAAGAAGGAGGAAAGTGAGGAAGGAAAGAAAGAGAAGAAGGAGGGAGGGAGGAGAAGGGACAGACAGAAGGAATGAGAGGAAGGACAGACGGAAGGAAGGAAGGAAAGAAGGAACAGTCAAAACAGATGACACAAAGATTAAAACCATTAATCTTCTCATCTAGAATCCTTTCAGACAAAACATGAAAGCAAAAAACACTTAATCACATCTTAACCACCCTCACTGAGAGAGAGAGAGAGGGAGAGAGAGAGAGAGAGAGAGAGAGAGAGAGAGAGAGAGAGAAAGGCAAATAACAAATCATAACACCATCAGCAGCCGCCTCTCATCATTTCCTTTTTAGTAAATCCCAGAAATCCC
>JAJDFG010000460.1:132500-174919 GCA_021039105.1 Scomber colias | reverse complement strand
ATCAAAATGTCAAAATGAAGAAACTAAAATCATCAAAGTTTAATTTGTCTGCTGAGAGAACGATTAAATAAAAACCAATATCTCCTCTCATGAATCTACTCTGGATTACTTTTATTCTTTTTTGATGACTTCCTGGTTTTGAGTTTATTTAACTTCCCAAACAGCCGTAACCATGACGACGGAATAAATCTAAACTCATGTCTGATGGTTCATTTCACACCAAACAGAAAAACCCTGAGCAGTAATCAGGACTCAAAGTGTTGTTGGCTCTGTGTGACTCTAATCACAGTCTGATCTCTTGAAGGAAGGAAGGAGGGAAGGAAGGATAGGAAGGGAGGAAGGTAGGAGGGAGGAAAGAAAGAGAAAAGGAGGGAAGGGAGGAAGGAAGGAAGGGAGGAAGAAGGAAGGAAAGGAGGGAAGGAGGAAGGAAGAGAGAGAAGAAGGAAGGGAGGGAGGAAGGAAAGGAAGAAGGAAGGAAAAGGAGGAAGGAAGAAAGGAAGGAAGGAGGGAAGGAAGGAAGGACTTCCATCCTTCTTTCCCTCCTTCCTTCCTTCCCTTCCTTCCTCCCTCCTTCCTCTCCTTCCTTCCTTTGCCATTCCTTTCCTTCCTTCCTCCCCTGCTTCCGTCCTTCCTCCCTCTTTTCCTTCCCTCCCTCCTCATTCCTTTCCCTCTTCCTTCCTCTCTCCTTTCCTTCCCTCCTTCCTTTTTCCTTCCTTCATCTCCATTTCTTCCATCCTTCTGTCCTTCCTCCTTTCCCTCCTTCCTTTCCTTCCTTCCTTCTTCCTCTCCTTCCCTCCTTTCTCATTCCTTTCCTTCCTTTCCTTCCTTCCTCTCCTTCCCTCCTTTCTCATTCCTTTCCTTCCTTCCTCAGTTCCCTCCTTCCGTCCCTCTTCCTCCCTTCCTTTCTTTCCTTCCCTTCCTCTCTTCCTTCCTCTCGTCACTCGGCTCATCTCTCCTCACATTCCTCCCCATGTTAACGTCTCTGATGTGTCATTTGGTGTAACCCTGACCCTCGGCTGCAGCGTTTGTGAACTTCTACAAACATCTCGGCTGTAATGACCCCGACGTAAAGAAGAGACCTGACAGGGAAGCTTTATGATGTTTGATTTTCCCATTCATGGGGGGGCAAGAAGAAGAGAGGGGGGGGGGGTGTGTGTGTGTGTGTGTGTGTGTGTGTGGGGGGGGGTCGGGGGGTGTTAGGTAGGAATCTAACAAAAGAAGCTTTACATTAGAGAAATATCATACTGACCAGAACAGAAGATGATGTTTTAATACAGGAAGTAGTAGTCTTCTTATATTTGAGGAATAATGAATAATAAGTTCATGAGTTCAAACATGCGGCCCGTGGGCCAGAACCGGCCCGCCGAGGGGTGTAATCCGGCCCACTTTCCTTCCTGTGTTCTTTTCCTTCCTTCCTTCCTTATTTCCTGCCTTTCTTCCATCTGTCTTTAATACCTTTCTTCCTTCCATCCTTTTGCCTGTCTTTCCTTCTTTCTCTTATTTCTTTCATTCCTTCCTTCCTCCCTTCCTTCCATCTGTCCTTCCTACATTTCTTCCTTCCTTCCTTCTGCCTGTCTTTCCTTCTTTCCCTTCTTCCTTCCCCCTCCTTCCATCTGTCTTTACTACCTTTCTTCCTTCCATTCTTTTGCCTGTCTTTCCTTCTTTCCCTTCTTATTTCCTTCCTTCCTTCCTTCCTCCCTTCCATCTGTCTTTCCTTCCTGCCTTCTTTCCTTCCATCTGTATTTCCTACCTTTCTTCCCTCCTTCCTTTTGCCTGTCTTTCCTTCCTTCCCTTCTTATTTCCTTCCTTCCTTCCCTCCCTTTCTTCCATCTGTCCTTCCTTCCTCCCTTCCTTCCATCTGTCCTTCCTTCCTCCCATCTGTATTTCCTACCTTTCTTCCCTCCTTCCTTTTGCCTGTCTTTCCTTCCTTCCTTCCCTTCTTATTTCCTTAACAGACAGTATGTTCTCACCAGTAGCATCAGTCTCTATAAAACTACACAAAACACAAAACACCTAAAACTAACTAGAATATAAAGACATGAAGTTTCCTCTTTAAACTCGTTTTTCTGCCGTGGAAGAAATAAATGAATGACAAATGAAAGACGAGTTGAAACATCATCAGAAACGAGTTCGAATCAACCATAAAAACAGCCAAGAATTAACAGCTGTCACAGATGTTGAAGAGCTCAAAAAGACAAACAGACTGTCTGAAATAAGTTCACTGCCAGAAGAAACTCCACGGACTTCTTCCAAGAGGCTGATAGAGAGCGTGCGAGTGTGTGACTGATGGATAAGCGGCACTAATGTGGGATTTACACTCCGATTTAACGCTTTTTATTACAGTTTTATGAGAGAAAACCTTCAAGGATGAGGACTTTCTTCTTCTAGGATTAATAATATTTTAGAGGAATCGTCCCCCCCCCCCCCAGAGAACAGCTGTTGGAAAAAGGGGTGTGGGCTCATATTCAAGCCAATACGGTAATTACAAACGTGAGCCTTTTTCCAGGTGGAGTCCGTCATGTCTTCTCATTTTACTTGTTTCAGAGAAGAAGAAGAAGAAGAAGAAGAAGAAGAAGAAGAAGAAGAAGAAGAAGACAGTAGGTGTAAGCTGGATGTATTTAACCCTCATGTTGTCCTCAAGTCAAGGAGGGAAGGGAGGAAGAAGGAAGGAAAGGAGGGAGGAAAGTAGGGCGGAAGGAAGGAGGGAAGGGAGGAGGAAAGAAGGAAGGAAGGGAGGAAGAAGGAAGGAAAGGAAAGGAAAGGAGGGAGGGAGGGAGGGAGGAAGGGAGAAAGAAGGAAGGAAAGGAGGAAGGAAGGGAGGAAGAAGGAAGGAAGGTAGGTAGGAGGGAGGGAGAAAGGAAAAGAGGAAGAAAGGAAGGAAAGAAGGAAGAGAGGAAGGTAGGGGGGTGGAAAGAAAGAGAGAAGGAGGGAGGGACCAAATAAGGAAGGAATGAAGGATGGAAGGAGGGAAGGAAAGAAAGAAGGAGGGATGGAGGAAGGAAGGACAGAAGGCAGGAAGAAAGAGGGGATGGAAGAAGGAAAGAAGGAAAGGAGGAAAGTGAGAAAGAGGGAGGAAGGACAGACGGAAGGAAGGAAGGGAGGAAAGAAGGAACAGTCCAAACAGACGACGGGAAGCTGAGACAGATTGTGTGTTTGTGTGGAGCTATTTTTGGTGGGAGGTGTCACACCCTGAGCTAAATGAAGGAGGGAGGAAGAAAAGAAGTAAAGAAATGTAAAGAATAAGAGCATGTTTAACATCTACACACAGCTGGCAGACAGGAAGTCGTTACGTAGGAGGAACCACTTCCAAATCACAACGGGACAGACGGAGGAGCAGACTCTTCTTACCTCTTCTTCTTCTGGGAGGTCTGTGGATGTGGACGCTTCACCGTGGAGGCTTCAGGCGCTCCGAGGTGACGGAAGCGGCGTTTACGGCAAGGCGCCACGTCTGTGATGTCACTCAGGCTGTCGTCCAATGGGCTCGGAGTAGAGGAGCCTGAGGAGAAAACATGAGTCGGTCATGAAAGTGTGAGTTACAGCTGGACGTGTGTGTGTGTGTGTGTGTGTTTGTGTGTTTGTGTGTTTGTGTGGGACGATATATTGTCTCAGAAATAATTGCAATAAGGGAGGGTGGAAGGAAGAAGGAAGGAAAGGAGGGAGGAAGAAGGAAGGAAAGGAGGAAGGAAGGGAGGAAGAAGGGAGGAAGAAGGAAGGGAGGAAGGAAGGGAGGAAGAAGGAAGAAAGGAAGAAGGAAGGAAAGGAGGGAGGAAGGTAGGAAGGAAAGAAGGAAAGAAGGGAGGAAGAAGGAAGGAAAGAAGAAATGAAGGGAGGAAGAAGGAAGGAAGGAAGGAAGGAAAGGAGGAAGGGAGGAAGAAGGAAGGATGGGAGGAAGTAGGAAGGGAGGGAGGGAGGAAGGAAGGGAGGAAGAAAGAAGGAAGGGAGGAAGGGAGAAAGAAGGAAGGAAAGGAGGGAGGAAGGAAGGAAAATGTCAAATGGTGTAACCACAAAAGAATGATAAATATTAAATATTTTATCACCTACAGTGTGTTTAAGCGGACTTATACTAATAATGACTTCAATGTTTCCTGATCTCCATGGTAACCAGATGAAATGTAATATTTAGAACAATAGTATTCCATTAGCTTTATTTAATATAAAAGTTATAATGTAAGATCATGCCACACTAGTTGATATGGTGTTAGGTAGGAAGGAAGGAAGGAAGGAAGGAAGGAAGGAAGGAAGGAAGGAAGGAAGGAAGGAAGGAAGGAAGGAAGGTGTTTTATTGACTATTTACTGTTTTTAAGCAAGTTGAATTATTTGGTACAAAGTTTTTATGGTTACACCACTTAGACATTTTTACCATAATCCTCTAATATATTCTCTCTAAATGGATTAAAAGCAGAAATGTGAAGTTATTCATACGTTTATTTTCACATTTGAACCCTTTAAATTTAAACTAAACCACATGGAGACAGTAAAATAAGTCATTGACGTCTCTTGTGTGGAGACGTTACGACGGAGTGATGTAATTAACTGATTAAGAGTGTGGGTTGTACCAAGGAGCTGATTGGTTCCAGCACCCATGCATGCAGCTTAAAGACCGGCCTCTTCCAGCTTTCAACCAATCAAGCAGACAGCATGAAGTTGTGACGTGTGTTGTTATTGGTGTAATGAGAGTCAGGTCAGGTTTTGTCGGGGTGGGTATATACCAGGGGTGTCAAACATGCGGCCCGTGGGCCAGAACCGGCCCGCCGAGGGGTGTGATACGGCCCACTTTCCTTCCTGTGTTCTTTTCCTTCCTTACATCTGTCCTTCCTACCTTCCTTATATCCTTTCTTTGTTCCTTCCTTCCTTCCTCCCTTTCTTCCTTCTGTCCTTCCTCCCTTTCTTCCTTCTGTCCTTCCTCCCTTTCTTCCTTCTGTCTTTCCTCCCTCCCTTCTGTCCTTCCTCCCTTCTTTCAATCCATCCTTCCTCCCTTTCTTCCTTCTGTCCTTGCTTCCATCTGTCCTTCCTCCCTTTCTTCCTTCTGTCCTTCCTTCCATCTGTCCTTCCTTCCTTCCTTCCCTTCTTATTTCCTTCCTTTCTTCCTTCCCTCCCTCCATCTTTTTAATGATCCAGCCCACATGAGATGAAATTGGTCTGTATGTGGCCCTTGAATGAAAATGAGTTTGACACCTCTGGTATATACCATCTTTTTGTTGGTCTTGGTTTCTGTCACATCAGGAGGTGACTTCAGTGATTAGTCTTTTGTTTGTTGTTTCTTGGGGAAGTGTAGCAGGGTTGAGTTTGAGTTCCTTTTGTTTGTTATTTTGCTTTACGCCCACCCTGAAGTCAAAATACAAGGGCTGAACATCGTTGGTGGGTTAGTGGTGGTGGTGGTTGTACCAGGGTTTCCCCTAAACTGGGGACATTACCAGCTCAACGTTCAACACATTCCCCAAATATATAAAACTATGGACCAATGCACAAAGACTAAAACTCTACAGTAGGGGTAGTGACGATACACTCAGCTCACGAGACGAGACGAGACACGATATTGGATTTATGAGACGAGATTTTAACAATAAGAAAACTTCACTGAGGAAATACAAATCACAGCCTATCAGCGCATTGTTGCCATGGAGACCAAAACACACACGGTGAAGGACTGGAGTCACACATCCATACCAGCGATAAAACGGATCATTCCGACTCACGCAAACACTCGTATTTAATAATAATAATATTTTATGCAAGATTTTTCTCTTTTTAAGATTAGAGCAGGGTCCGCAGATAGTTGTCCCGCGGTCCGGAGTCCACCGTTTGAGGATCCCTGTTTTAGGGGGTTATTTTAAAATCACCTGTAGGTTTTCCAGGCATTATAGGGTTAATTAGAAAACCCCCTTTTTTTGGTTGTTGTCCTATTTCTCTAAGCAAACAGTCCAAAACCCCCCAAAAATATCTAATTGACTATAAATGTGAGAGAATGAAAAGAGAACGTGGAAGAAAGGCTGCAACTAATGATTATTACCAATATTGATTTATTTCTTCCATTAACTGATCAGTCCTTTGATCTGAAACTAAAGAACAATGCAGATTGGTAAATTGCGACAGTATAAATGGGTGAACTTGCTTCCAGGTGTGCAGCAGAAGACTTTTAAAAACACACCAAACACTTGTGTCATTCTGTGTAACCAGTTTCAACAGTGTGTTACGTAACTCACAGCAGGAATGACTTTTTTTCCCCTTTCTACTGTTTCAAGGCTGAGCGACGGCGGCCGGCATCCTGCCAACATCTGACTGTGCTTTCATCACCTCTGCTCCCGTCTGTCTCTAAACGTGAGGAAAGCAGGAACGAGTGTGTGGAACAACAGAGCAGTGAGCTGGCTCTAAACCTGCAAATCAGTCCCGCTCATCGGATCAACCAGCAGAAGACACGATGGTGGAAAGTATGGAAGTGTCCATTAAAATGATGTGTTCTTCCTTTTTTTTTTTTTTTGCTGATATATTTCTCTGTGCTCGGTTTGGTGGCTGCTCTCCATCTCATCCTCCCTGTGTGAATGACTCAGGTCTCTAAAACCAGTCTGTAAAAGCTTTTCAGTTAAACTCAACACAAAAGAGAACCAACATGTAAAACTTTAACAAAGCAGACTAAGTACACACACGCTGATAAAGGTTTTCTCTGTGGTTTGTGATATCTTATTGAAACATAAATGCCCTCTAATCAATATTTTTATATTCACAATTACTCTTAAGACAATTTTCTGCAGCTCCTCCTCAGCTTTATGGAGCTTTATAGTTGAGTTTCAGTTCATTGTTTAGCTGTCTGTGATGTAACTTTACTGTTCTGGTTCATTCTCAGTGCTCTCAGAGTAGTTTTCTAGAGTAAAAGCCACTGTTCACCACCTGCTAACAGACCCAGTTATCTGTATACTAGCTGGTGAACATAGTGGAGCATTTAGATATTTCCCTCAGGAGTTGGTGGAGAGTAAAAACAGAGCTAAAAGAGAGAGAATATTAGACTTTACATTCAGCAGATGGAATGGTAAATGCCTTTCTAGTCTTTACAACCACTCAAAGCCCTTTACATCTCATTCACCCATTCACACACATTCATACACTGATGGCAGGGTGCCAACCTGCTAAACAGGGGGGATTTACCCATTCATTCACATTCATACACCGTTTGCGCAGCAACAGGAGCAAATTTGGGGTGTCTTGCCCAAGGACACATCGACATGTGGACTGGAGGAGCCGCCAATCTTCCAATTGGAGGATGACCGGTCTACCTCCTGAGCCACAGCCGCCCCGTGGACAGAAACGCGATGAACTAAGAATGTCTTCTTCCATATTCTGCTTTTCGTAATTTCCCGTTATTTATATCCTGTTATATGATGTCGGATGTTAAAACGTGGTCAAAGATCCAAAACTTGAGGTAAACACATGTAGAAAACTCAGCTTCAACCTGCTCTGAAACACTTCGTTAGCCACATTTTTTATCTCGCTGACAAGCTAACGTAAACTTGGGGCTCTTAAAGAGACAGGAGCTAAAACGGCCTGTTTCAGACAGAGGCTGAACTGAGCGGCTGCATAAAGGACCAGTAGAAGATAAATAAGGAGTTTTTAACTATAAGTCTTGTAAAGATATTCCAGTACAGACACAGAATATTAATACACAGCTGGAGATGTAAAGAATATGTCCTCTATAAGATTGTGAACTGTTGGCTGGACAAAAAGAAGCAAATGAAAGACTGTCATTGTGAACTTTAAGAAATGGTGAATGCCAGTTTGTCACTTGTTTTTTTTTTTTACATTTCACAGACAAACCAAATATTCGACTCTTCACCAGAATGAGCTCAATTTGACATCATGAATATATTGTTTTGTTGTGTGGATGAAAACACCCCTCTCTCCGTAGTAGCAGTCTCTATACACAACACACAAAACACACTCATGGACACAAATATCGAAACCACAAATGTCCTAAAACTCACTTCTTTGCCCCCTCCTCCTCCTTCCCAATCCCCTCTCTCTCTCTCTGTCTCTCTCTCTTTTCTTACTCTATCTGTTGGTCCTGACTGGCAGCACGTAGCCCTCTGAGTCATTGTCGTAGCAACAGAAACACACACAAATCCTGCAAGTTTCCCCCCTAATCAGATGGAGAGGGGAAGGACCGCGAGGGAAACGGGGACACCTACACCGCCCAAAAAGACCTTGACGCATCAAACCTGACCTGGCAGCATGTGGAGGATTTAAAGTGTGTGAGACAGTGGAAAAATCAGGGGTGTAAGCAACTGTGAGGAGGGTAAAAACTCCCCTAAAAACCCCTTTTAGAGCCCAGTTTTCTTCCATGATAGGTAACTAATGTTCTACCTAAATCCACTCTGGAATACACTCCATACATCCTGACTCCTGCTGATGGCACATCCATCACGTCCCGCCCATCTGGGAGCAGAAGTCGGGGAGGTTGATGGAGTGTAATGTCAACGTCGGAGCTGCTTATATTTAAAGGTGTTTCTGGGATGTCAAGTTAACGGAGGCCCCGCAACACCGGATTACATAATCTCTGAGTGATGTCATGGTTAGTCTCAGGGCATGAAAAACACACTCAGCTGCCATGACAACAGCTCCTGAACATACCACATGTCACTAAATATGAAACTCTTCATGTGACGATACTGCTCTGCTCTTAGAAACTTTTTTTTTTTTTTAAAGCATGTTGAATATTTGTGCCCGCGCCTCTCTCTCAGTGATGTCACAGCAGGTGTTTCCCATCAGGCCTGGAGGCACCTGCAACACTCATTTTCTGCATTACATGATTTAATGTTGACTTAACCGTTCCCACGCCAAAAAATTCAGTGCTTTCCGCAGGTGATCCATTAAAGCCCCCAAGTCTGAAAAATTCTCTCCATAACTGTCATTCTGTTAATTTATAGTAAAATGTAGACATGCTAATACAAAGACTAAGTCATAACCATGAAACTGAAGTTCCTGGGGAAGAAAAAATCCCCTTTTGAGGAATTTTGACACAGTGCTACAGATTGTGTGGTATTTTAAGGAACTTCTAGCTTCAATTATACCATCAGCAGTGTGTGTGATGTTAGTGATTAGCAGCACTTTAATCAGAGGCTCAGTGGAGCGAGCTGCTGGAGTGTTTAGGTGAGACTGAAGAATGATAGATTAAAGGGAACACAGCATGCTTTTGGTAGTTTTCTGTCATTTATATCCTGTTATGATGTCTGGTGTTAAACATGGTCAAAGTTCCAACTAAAGCTGGGTAGCGTTTAAAAAATGATAATACCTAGTACCAATCCAAGTCCCCTTTTAAAGTGATACTGATACCAACTGAGTACTTCATTAGATCATTCTTTACATCATTCTTTCATCATTTCATCGTGGCATCTTGGCTGCTGAACTGCAATCATTTCCAGCCTCAAGGTCAAAAGATGCTTCCAGGTGGAGAGAGCGAACCATTCACAAGACGTATTTCGATTCATGCATCCAGCTTCGCCCCATTTTCTGCTTCTACTGTTGAGTTTTTTGACAGTTTGGCATCTATAAGTGTGACTGTCCCCCTTCCTCATCTATTCCAGCATCACCATGGCTCGTGTGAAAAGGCTGAAAATGGAAATGTTCCTGAATGTAGCATAGGGCTGGGTATCGTTTAAAAAATTACGATACCAGCACCAATCCAAGTCCCTTTTAAAGTGATCCTGATACCAGCTGAGTATTTCATTAGATACCCATCATGCTTTCATCCTGTGTAACAGGCGTGTAGTGTAGACTCACTATAGAGCGTTTAGGAGGCATCTTGGCTGCTGAACTGCTAAGCTAAGCTAACTCAAATTCACCACGACTTCACCACCACAGACGGCTCGTAGCTGCTGTGGCAGTGGACCCAATCACATGATGCATTAAATCGAAGAGAGTTTGCGTTAATTGGCCATGATCAAGTCCATACAAATAGTCATATCTTCTAGGTGCAAAAAGGATCGATTGCAGGTATCGTTTGACAGCAGACGTTACGATACTACTTGGTATCAATTCATTCCGATCGATACCTTAAAGTTATAGAGTACCGATACCCAGCGCTAGTTCCAACGTATGTAAAAATGCTGCCTGAGATGATGTTGGCTCACTGAACTGTACTGTAGTGGTGGTTGCTAAGGTGGTTGCTAAGTTGTTTCCATGGGGGCTTCAACCTGCTCTGAACGCTTCGTTAGCAACAACCATCCATTCCGGAATCTTTGTTGCTAAGCTGGTTGCTAAGGTTCTCAGGTTCTCATATCTCAGATGTGTTTCAGCTCCAACATGTACGGATGTGATTCGAGAAGTTGAACATTTGGAGTAAAGAAGGAGAAAAAGAAGTGAAATCCTAAAAGAGACAGGAGCTAAAACGGCCTGTTAACAGACAGAGGCTGAACTGAGCGGCTGCATAAAAGGACCAGTAAAAGATAAATAAGGAGTTTTTAACTGGAAATCATGCAAAGATATTCCAGTAGAGACCCAGAATATAAATATAGAACTGGAAATGTGCTGAATATTTGTGCTTTAAATGAGCGTAGCAGCAACCACCATGGCAAGAAATTGGCTCTAAAAACCATCAGTATGACGCATTCATCGCATCATCTCCTCCTTTTTTTTTTTGAGGAGGAGCGCCAAGCGTGAAACATGTTGTAATCCAGATCCAAGAGTTTCCTCTGCTCTTCGTCATTTAGTGCTTGTATTCACGCACACTTTGGGAACATTAAATCCCCTCACACACTGATGGAGATCTTACCCCGAGTAGGTTGAGCGGGAGCTGGGTTAGTCCGCTCTTCCTCTGGCTCCTCGTCAGTACTCCCTCCATACTCATCCTCCTCAGCCGCCTCCTCCTGATCTGATGTTGGGTCCAATTTCTTTGACTTTCCCTTTTTCTTTCCCTCAGAACTCCTACAAAGAGTCAACACCGATTTAGACATGCAATAGTTTAAAAATTACATTCAACACACTGTAATATTTCACAACTTTTCACAACGAAGGTGACGAATGTAAAGTTTGCAGAAATTAAGGGAAACGTGTCACTAAAACTATTGAGCAAGTTATTGAGCAAGGATGGGGGACTTGCTGAAAACGTAGAGTTGTCTTAACAACCCAAGTGTTGTTTGAAACACCTCCAAACATTTGAAGGTCAGCTGACATGTGAGCAGCTGGTTTGTCTGCTGAAGGTTAATCACTGTAATAAGAGAAGCTGTCAGGTGACGTGAAAGTGCTAAAAACTGTTGAAGTTCACAGTTTTTCAAGTGTCTTAAATCAACATTCAGGAGTCCAAAGTAACGTTAAGTGTGTTTTTCTTGCTGTAATGATTCCTCCTGTTCATACTGACCATTAGATCCTTCATAATGTTTACAATGGAAGTGATGGAGGACTAAATCCACAGTCCTCCTTCTGTGGAAACATGGATTTAAAAGTTGATCTGAAGCAAGAAAGAAAGAAAGAAAAAGTAAGAGAAGGAAAGAACAAGGAGGAGGAAGATGAAGAAAGAAAGAAAGAACGAGGATGAAGATGAAGGAAGAAGGAAAGAAAGAAAAACAGTCCTCCATCACGCAACTTTTATGTGTGCAACTTTTTATGTACTTTAAGGGATCATTTTAACCCAAACTATCATCTCTCCCTCACACTAACCTAATAGTGTTTGTGCCTAAACCTAACCAGACTTCAAACAACAACATAAAACATAATTATGAGTCCCGTCTGTGAGGCACGAAATATATTCCCCATTGAGATACATTAGTTTGAAAGTGTCACGAAAAAAATGGAAAACCCGTGTCCTTGCTCACGTAACTATGGATTAAATTTCGTGACTATTTTATGAACTACCGTGAAACTGTTGGTGGATTTTGTCCTCCACCACTTGCCTTACTTTGTAGAACTTTATAATTTCAGTAATCATTTTAACCCAAACTATCATCTCTCACTCACACTAACCTAATAGTTTTTGTGCCTGAAACTAACCAGACAAAAAACATAATTATGAGTCCCGTCTGTGAGGCACGAAATATATTCCCCATTGAGATACATTAGTTTGAAAGTGTCACGAAAAAAAATAGAAATTTCGTGTCCTTGCTCACGTAACTATGGATTAAATTACCGTGGTTGATTTTGTCTTCCATCACTTTACATGAGTTACATTAGCAACTTTATCATTTAAGTAAAACTAATCAGACTTAAAACAACAACAACAACAACATAAAACATAATTATGAGTCTCGTCTGTGAAGCATGAAATATATTCACAACTGATATACATTAGTTCCAAAGCTGTGCTGAGTGTCACGGGAAAAAAGGAAATTTCGTGTCCTTGCTCACGTAACTATGGATTAAATTTCGGGACGATTTCATGAAGTACCGTGACACTGTTGGTAGATTTTGTCCTCCATCACTTTACATTGAAAGCACATTTGAAGGAGATCTTTTAATAGTCAGTATGACCATGAGGAATGATTACAGAGATGAGAAACCTGACTGCTGCTTTAACACGCACATGAAACTTTATCAACCAATACTTTGAGGGACTTAAACCACCTCATTTCATCGTTCGTGTAATTTTCACATTTCCTAAAACCCTGGAGCTAAAAGACAGAAATGCTTGGTGTACCTCGCCTCCTGCAGGTCTGTGACTGTCTCCTGTAGACTCCGGATTTTAGCTTTCTTCTCATTCAGGACCAGAACGAAGCGAGAGTAAAGCTCAGCCTCCAGAGTTTCTTTCCCAGCAGCGTAACGCTTCAGTCTGAAAACATACAGAAACACACACAAGTCTAAAAAAACAACCTCAGTGTGTCAGCGTTCTTCTATAATCACGCCATGAATTCTTCTCCTTTAGCAACTTAAAACCTCGACTGCTAATCAGTGATGGATAACAGAGTGGAGAAGCTGACTGCAGAGCTATGAATCATCCACAGAGAGCAGCACAGGGCATCGACTTCAAAACAGCTAGCTTCTTTATTAAACACAGATTTATTACTTCAAATATGATATTTATTATGTTGCTTAATTTTAGTGACAGCAAAGATAAATCTGGTTATGTTTAAAATGTTTCTTATTGTTGGAAAACCACTTTTGCAATTTATCATCTGTCATAAATACACGCCTACTTTTTTTTGTTACATATTTTAAACATAATTTATTGTTTTTGTTGGTTTTATTTGACTTGCAATTACTATTATTATTTATTATTTATTACTTAATATTTCAACAGACACAATAACTTACAGAAATATGTCATTTATAAAATCAGACCAAATCATTCAATCAATATGACAGCGTGCAGAAAAAATAATGAAAAGTTTTAAATAAATAAAAAAGTAATAAAAAAAAAAAGATCAAGTAAATAAAAAGTTGTTTTTCTAAATGTGTGTTAAATAGAGCTGTAATGATTTGCTGATTAACCCAACCAAAGAAAATTAATCTGTAACTATTGAGATAATTTAATACTTTAAGCAAAGATGTAAAAGATTTGCTGGTTGAAGTGTAAAGGAGCATTTTTTATTATTTTCAGACATTTTAAAGACAAAACAATTAATCAGTTAATTAAGGAAATAACCAGCAATAATCATTAGTTGCAGCCAGCGTGTGAATTACTTGTCTTTGATTTTCTGTTTGTGAACTATATATCGTCTCAAATTGAGGGATGAATAAAGTATTTGGAAGTGAAGTGAGGTGGACTGTGAGGAGTCTCGTGGTCGGTGAATCACGGAGGCCCCTCTGACTAACATGAACGCCTTTGACATGGTCGCATCGCTCAGAGTGAAGTGTTGCAGGCGTTGTTGAGTAATAACTGGTTTTTAACAGGAACCAAAACTTATGATTTTAACGTCAGTGTGTAGCAGTGAAAGGTTCAGACTGTCTTCACTAACAACTAAACTGCATCTTAGGACCAGTTTGATCACGTTTTTCTTGATTTCTTAAAAAATTACAACAAAGGAAAAAAAAGTTTACACTCAGCAGGCTAAGGCATCAGAAAAGGTTAATTTGATATAAAGTACCAGCTGTAAACCCCAATTTATTGTCATTATTATGTTTTAAAACTACTTTATGTGTCTCTAGGTTAAAATAAATAGGATATTTGAGGATGTCTCTTTGTGCTTGAAGAAAAAATGAAGAAAACAGGCATTTTTCTGAACATTTATTGACAAACAGATGAATTAATAATGACAATAATCATTCATTACAGCTTTAAAAAGAAAAAATAACAATAAGAAGGAAAAAAGTGTTCATACTCAGGAGGATAAAGTATTAGAAAAAAGTTAATTTGATATAAATTACCAGCTGTAAATCCAAATTTAATGTCATTAATATGTTGAAAAATGACTTCACTTGTCCTAATGTTAAAATAAACAGTTTGTGCTTGAAGAAAAATTAAGCAAACAGGCATTTTCCCACTAGTTTCTAACCATTTATAGACAAAAAGATAAACTCATCGCAGCCTTAAATAGTATTAAGTTGGATTTTTTGGGATGTTTTTTTTTTAGCTCTGGGTTTGGTCTCCACCATCTCCAGAAAAGAGAAAGAAACATCTGGTACATGAGGTTAATGAGAGCAGTAATACTGACACTAAAAGAAGCAGTAATACTGGGAATGACTGTAGAGCTGGTAATAAATCTGTTCAAACATGTAAACATCTGATCCATTGATTAGTCTTGGGTGTGTTTTATTATTTTACATATAAATCCACATTAGTATTAAAGAGATGCAGTTCCAGTTCCCAGCATAGTTAGTCATGATGTCTGCTATAGCCGGATCATTCCTGTTTACTTTCATCCAGCTGTAAATACGACTATTTGCACAATTTCCCAGAAAAAGAACTGATTTAATTCATTGACTTTTGCCGATGTGGAAATCATCCTTCAACACTGGCTGGTTTTCAGAGACTTATGTGTGTGTGTGTGTGTGTGTGTGTGTGTGTGTATGTGTTTGTGTGTTTTACTCTGCGGTGATGCGTTGCTGTTCTCGTCTCAGTCTTTGGTTCTCCTCGTCCAGCGCCTGGTTATGGCGCTCCAGAGTATTTCCCCTCTCCAGACTGTGAGTCAGTAACCCTCGCACTGCCTCCGCCGGCTCCGGGACCACGTTCAGAGAAACAGATCCCAACCTGAACTGTGAGACGGGAAAGAGACAAATCACAGCTTGTTGTTAGCATTTTGGAACCTTTGAAACTCCATTTTTTTGCTCAAATTTTGAATTTGTTTATTTGAACCAGCACCTCCCAAGTCTCGAAGCCGCTGATGGCCACCAGCTGCTCCAACTGACTCCCATTCAAAAAGTCAATCATTGATTTTAATGAGTCATTCTGGTCTCAGTCTCTAAACTCAGGCCCTGTAATAAATGTTCTGGTGCTCATTTTTGGAAACTGTCGCTCCGTTAATAAGATCTGATGACTTCTCTTGGCTTTGATTGACAGCTGTGATTGACGGTCGGCTCCGATACTCGCACTGAATCAGACCATTATCACAATGTTTCACTAAGTTTAATGTGACTTCATTATGATATCTGCCATATTAGCATAATTAGGCTTATGTCTGAGGTAGCGGTGTGTTTCCTGAGCGTGAAAGGAAACATCCCACATTACTTATACTAGATAAGATCAATATTTCATGTAATTAAACATTGAGGGTTTGAAGAACTGGAGCACTACGATCGAGTCCTTTCATGTCTCACATAAATCATTTGAGCTCTTTCCTTCCTTCCTTCTTTCCTTCCTTGCTCCCTCCTTCTTTCCTCCCTCCCTCCTACTTTCCTTCATTCCTTTCCTACCTTCCTTCCCCCTTCCTTTCCTACCTTCCTCCGTCCTTCCTTCCTCCCTTCCTCTTTTCCTTTCTCCCTTCCTCCATCCTTCCTACTTTCCTCCCGCCCTCCTACATTCCCTCATTCCTTCTTTCTTCCATCCTTCCTTCCTTCCTTTCCTACCTTCCTTCCTCCTTTTCTTATTCCTCCCTTCCTTCTTTCCTTTCCTACCTTCCATCCTCCCTTCCACCTTTCCTACCTTCCTTCCATCCTTCTTGCCTTTCTTCCTTTCCTTCCATCCTTCTTGCCTTTCTTCCTTTCCTTCCATCCTTCTTGCCTTTCTTCCTTTCCTACCTTCCTTCCTTGACGCGAGGACAACAGCAGGTTTAAAAGGTTTTAATAGAGTGTTTGGCATAAAATTCCACATTAAAAGGATGAAGTTCCTGATGCATGTCAGACATAATGTCTGCTGCAGGATGATAGTTTCTGTGTTTACTTCAGTTCAGATTCAGAGATAAATGTTTTAAAATGATTCCTTCAAAACTCTGGTTTATTCAGAGAGCTGTAGAAAGCTCAGCAGCTTCCTTAAATCTCTTAAACATGACTCACAGAATCACAATGCCCAAATAATCTTCCTTTAAATCCTGCGACCTTCTTCATTTTTTCACTTCTTCACTGTCACTTAGCAACCTCTGCCACCTACTAAACAAAGATTTGCTTCAGATACGACGCTGCCGTGTTTGCATTCAGATAAGAGACATAATGGTCTCTATCACCGCCGACCTCTGTGACCGCCGGCTCCATAAATAAGTGATCTTTACCGGGGGAGACGCAGCTGTTTGTGTCCCTGCTGACTGGATAACAGATAAAAATGTGTTGTTTCAGTTTCAGTTTATTGACCAAAAGACAAGGAGGGAATTCCTTCACAAGAAGCTCGGACATTTATAGACTTTACTGGTCACACTGTGCTGGAGGAGCTGCTCATCCTTCCACTATAAAAACATTATTGCTAATCTGACAGTTGGAAACATGCTGACACCGACATTTTTGGCCTGTTTGTGAACCAATAAGATGTCAGAATAAAAATAAAACCATCAGGAAGCATTAAAAGTCAAACATGAAGCAGGAAGGTGCTGCTGATCTCTTTCAACCCGTTTTAGACTGTATTTGTTTATAACAAAAAGACTGTGGTACTAAAAACACTGTAACGTTGAAACATAGAAGACGAAGATCTGACTCATTTGGACTCTGAAGCTTCATATAGACCAGACTCATAATTATGTTTTATGTTGTTGTTTTAAGTCTGGTTAGTTTTAGGCACAAACACTATTAGGTTAGTGTGAGGGAGAGATTATAGTTTGGGTTAAAATGATCACTGAAATGATAAAGCTGCTAATGTTACTTATATAAAGTAAATCAAGTGATGGAGGACTAAATCCACCAACAGTTTCACGGTAGTTCATGAAATAGTCACGTAACTGTATCCATAGTTACGTGAGCAAGGACACGAAATTTCCAGTTTTTTTCGTGACACTTTCAAACTAATGTAAATTAATTGGGAATACATTTCGTGCCTCACAGACGGACTCATAATTATGTTTTATGTTGTTTTTATATTTGTTTATATTTTGGTGAATAGAATCTATTAAAAGTCGTGAATAACTATCAACTTCTGTTCTGCAGCCTTGTTTTTTTCTCTGGTCTCTAAGGTGGATTTATGGAGGTTTATTGGTGGCAGACATCAGATTATGATATCCTCAGGAAGTGTAAATCATGCTGAGTGATATCAGTGCATCATCAGAGGATCAGTAAGACAAATCTGATTCCTTCTCAAATCTGATTTTTAGGCCTGACTGTCCACACTGTTTTTAGCAAGTGTCCAAATCAGGTTTGGCTCTGTTCAGACCGGACCACATTAATGACCAATCTGACAGGTTGCCGTGGTAACGCCGTCGGAGCATAGGTGTTATCTAGCATGAATTGTGTGATGTCATATAATTGCGACAGCAACAACAAACCCTCGTTTGAACGGAGCCATCTCCCCAAAGATTAAGAATTTGGTTTGGTCCTCTGTCCATGGACGTCACATCTGTCCAAATGAGATTTGAAACTTCCTCCCAAAGGTGGTTTCCATCTGGTTTGCGAAAATCGGATCTCATGTGATTTATGACTGTTCAGACTTCATAAGAGCATCTGGTTCCAATCTAGATTGGCTAAAAATCAGATTTTGGCTTGCAGTGTGAACGCAGCCTAAAATGTATCACAGTTCATCCTGATACGTCTGATGATGCCTCGCTGCTAAATATGTTGTCCTCGGGTCCATTTTGACCCTGAAAGACAACAGGTGTTAACTTAAAAATGAGGTATAGTTTAATTTAAATGAGGCCTGTTGACTATTGCCAAACAGTATATGTATAAACCCTGTGGTAATATATTGGAATGAAGTTAAAGTTAAAAAGGTCTAACACAGAATTGGGTAATAATTTATATTTATACTTTATAAACAGTCAAACCAGACCGGGTCACTTTTGATTGGTGATTGAAAGACAACAGGAGGATTAAGTCATATAGAAATATCAGATCCACTCAAATGATCTGAAGACATAATGACACACATCATCACCTCTTCTCTTTTAATCCTCGTCTTCCCTCTCCTCTCTCTCTCTTCTCTTACCTCCCTCTGTGTTTCTGTCACATCGGCTTATTTACGAGCTTCTCATATTTGCCAGTTATTACTTCACCGCCTCCAAGAAATGTTAAGAAAATAACCAAAAATACTGCCAGACATGGAAATACTGCTTCCAAGCTCCTTCTGGCAAACACTGTACAGCTGTTGCCTCATCATCATCATCATCATCATCACCATCACACACACACACACACACACACACACACACACAGTCAGTATTAAAGTTCGTAACGGCTCAGATCAGAGAGTCCGTGTGGTTGTTGACCTGTGAGGAGGGCCGGCCGGTTGTTTGGCTGCCGAGCCGTTGCCGAGCCGTTGCCGTGGGCATCGGTTTCTCATGTTGTCATAGAGACGCTACTGTTTCAAAAAGGCTGCTTCTGACTTCACACTTATTAACTGCTGGACACTTTTATTTGGGGAGAGAGCTGCTCCACCTATCCTTGACTTTACTACTGAAGTGGGCGAAAGTTGGAGCTGATATAAAAAGCTGCAGTGTGTTAAAGTCTTTTAAAGGACGACTACAAAGATTTTCAGAGTGATTCCAGCTGTGAGTTTAGTATTTTTAAGTCTTTTGTGTCCCCAGAAGGAGCTCGAGTCAGATTATGAATTTGAAAAGTAAAGAAACCCGAATGCTACTACTTTTTAACTTTAATTTTTTTATTTGTAGTATTTCAAACATTAAAAGAAACAACAAAATAAACACTTTTTAAAAAAAAAGATATTAGAAAGAAAATCGAACTAATTATCTGCAAATAATTTACAGGATAAAAAAAAGACGTTAACTCTGTTTCATGGTTTTTTTTAAACCCTTTTTTGAATGATGCAACTAAAGATTAATCTCATTATTGATTCATTTGGTGCCTTTTTTCCTCAATTAAGTGTTAAATTACAGAAGTGTATTGCATTCACTTGAAAAAAATAAAAAAGCTCTGAATTAACAAGATAATTATTCCAAAAAAACAGGAAAAATTTATAGTTAATTCAGTAAAACAGAGCTTTTTAAATGTTTTTCTTCAAATGAATGCAACACGCTTCTGTTAAATCTATCAAATGTGAAAAAAATGCAAAAAAAAATTGTATTCGTGGCTACGGTGAAATGTTTAGTTTGCTGGTTTTGTCTCATTAACAAACCAAAACCTCAATTCACTGTCAAGTATGACGAAGAAAAACAGTAAATTGTTAAATATTTTATTTATAAATGACTAAAAACTTGACTTAATTTCACTTTAATGGCCATGTGACTTCAGCCGGTGTCATTTCTTTTCAGTTAACTTATTTCCTAATGATCAAATGATTGAATATAATATAGTTGTATAGTTTATAATAGAATAGTTGTAGTAGTGCAATGCTAAATCTTCATATAATACATCCACATTAACGTCATTTATTCAATATTGTAATGTGTCTGATGTTCTGTCAGTATATGAGTTCAACATGTTAGCAGCATACAGATTGAATCAGATTTGAATCCATACTACATCCACTGGCTGATTATCTGTCAGATCAGCAGCTGTTTAACCCTCAGTTTGAGTTCCTGGCGTTTGATTTGCTGTGAGATCAGATTTCCAACATGGCCGCTGCTCTAACCTGCGGTGAGCCTGTTGTAATGTTACTGGAGGATAGTTGACATGTTGTGGTTAAACTGACGTCTGACTGAGACGCTGGGATAGAAAATTAAGCTTCAGCATCAGACCGTCTGCTTCTTCCAGACATCTGGGGCTCCACTCCCCCCCCCCCCCCCCCCCCCCCCCCCCCCCCCCCCCCCCCCCCGTCAGATTTGCATAAAGTAACGCTGCATTTTCTCTCTTTTTCTCAATGTGAATGAAGTTTATTGGAGTTTCTGGTCACTGGACAGAACACAGCGAGACTAAAAAGAGCAGCATGAGTTAACTCAGATAATAAAGTTAAATTCTTTTCTGTCCGACTGAAAGGATTCGTTTAAAAACTGCAACGTGTTCCTACAAACATCTGATTATAATTATAACACTTAATAAATGTTACTCCTTTAACTTTCCTGTCGTCCTCCCGGGTCAAATTGACCCCATCTGTTTTGACTGTTCCTTCCTTCCTTCTTTCCTTTATCCTTCCTTCCTTCCTTCTTTCCTTTCCTCTCTCCCTCCTTTTCTTCCTTCCCCCCGTTCCTTCCTTCATCTGTCCGTCCCTCCCTCCCTTCCTTCTTTCCTCTGTCCTTCCTTCCCCCTCCGTTCCTTCCTTCCTTCTTTCTTCCTCCCTTCCTCTGTCCTTCCTTCCTTCCCCCTCCGTTCCTTTCTTCCTCCCTTCTTCCTCCCTTCCTTCCTTCATTTCCTCTCTCCCTCCTTTTCTCTCTTCCTTCTTTCCTTTCCTCTCTCTCCTTTTCTTTCTTCCTTCCTCTGTCCTTCCTTCCCTCCCTCCTCCCTTCTTTCCTTCCCTCCCTCCCTCCTTCCTCCCTTCTTTCCTTTCCCCTCTTCCTCCTTTTCTTCCTTCCTCCCTTCCCTTCCTTCCTTCCTTGATTTGATTTTAACCTTCCTGTCGTCCTCCCGGGTCAAATTGACCCCATCTGTTTTGACTGTTCCTTCCTTCCTTCCCCCTCCGTTCCTTCCCTCTTTCCTTCCTTCCTCCCACCCTCCCTTCCTTCCTTCCTTTCCTCTCTCCCTCCTTTTCTTCCTTCCTTTCCTCTCTCCCTCCTTTTCTTCCTTCCCCCGTTCCTTCCTTCCCTCCTCCCTCCCTTCTTTCCTCTGTCCTTCCTTCCTTCCCCCTCCGTTCCTTCCTTCCTTCCTTCCTTCTTTCTTCTTCCCTTCCTCCCTCCCTTCCTTCCTCTGTCCTTCCTTCCTTCCCCCTCCGTTCCTTTCTTCCTTTTTTCTTCCTCCCTCCCTTCCTTCCTTCATTTCCTCTCTCCCTCCTTTTCTCTCTTCCTTCTTTCCTTTCCTCTCCCTCCTTTTCTTTCTTCCTTCCTCTGTCCTTCCTTCCCTCCCTCCCTCCTTCCTTCTTTCCTCCCCTTCCTCCCTCCCTTCTTTCCTTCCCTTCCTCCCTCCCTTCTCCCTTCCTTCTTTCTTTCTTTCCTCCCTCCCTCCCTGCCCTCCCTTTCTTCCCTCCTTCCTCCCTCCCTCCCTCCCTTCCTTCCCTTTCCCTTCCTTCCTCCCTTCCTTGATTTGAGAACAACAGGAGGGTTAAATCTACTAAATCAGATTTTATAATCAGAGGAACATTAGTAAAACACAAACCAACATTAAAACCACATGTTTCATTCATCCAGGTCTGAGCCGTTTGGTGTCTGAGCTCAGCGGAGTCACCGAGGCCTCGCTGACAGACACATGTGTGGTATGTAAAACAGCTCGGTAACACCTGCACATGTGTGTTACTGGCTGCTCTGCTGCGATTAGAGGGCAACGACCGGCATTAGACCCAAGCCTTTCATTATGACTCATAACTTTATGACACAAAATTTACTGTTTGTTTTTCTTTCGTTTTTTTTTTACTTTTTTGGGGAAGTGAAGACGCCTCTGATGTCACATCTCAGCACACTTCAGTAATTTAAACTCTCATTTTTTTTAAAAAGCAGAAGCCTCGATTCATTTTCTCTTCCTTAAATTTCCATTCTGTCATAATTAGTGTGGAAACTAAGGTTGTGTGTGTGAATCATGTGTGTGTGTGTGTATGTGTGTGTGTGTGTGTATATGTGTGTGCTTCTGTGTGTCGACCCCTGAACACGGATTATTCAGCCGGTTGCTAAACACGCCATCACGCTGTTCGACACATCTGCGGTTTTCTCACATCATAAAAATCTCAGCGACCGGTTCAGATCCATTAAAGCTTCATTTTCACGTGTTTGTTGTTTGTTCGCAGCTGTTTGGCTCCAAACTCACACTAACTTCACCAAACCAACAGCAAACACACACTAACTTCACCAAACCAACAGCAAACACACACTAACTTCACCAAACCAACAGCAAACTCACACTAACTTCACCAAACCAACAGCAAACACACACTAACTTCACCAAACCAACAGCAAACTCACACTAACTTCACCAAACCAACAGCAAACACACACTAACTTCACCAAACCAACAGCAAACTCACACTAACTTCACCAAACCAACAGCAAACTCACACTAACTTCACCACACCAACAGCAAACACACACTAACTTCACCAAACCAACAGCAAACACACACTAACTTCACCAAACTCACACTAACTTCACCACACCAACAGCAAACACACTAACTTCACCAAACCAACAGCAAACACACACTAACTTCACCAAACCAACAGCAAACACACTTCAAATCAGTCTGAATTTATTAAAAGAAGGGGGACTTTTTTCATCATTGATACATTTATAGATGAAAATGTAATGTAATGTAAAAGATGGATAGATAGATAGATAGATAGATAGATGTTGATCAAATATAAATTAATTAAGTCGAGGACAACAGGAGGGTTAAAGTCTCTGATCAGCTTGTATTGAGCTTCATCAGTGTGAGTTACTATAGTTACTATGGTAACAGTGTGAGTTACTATAGTTATTATAGTTACTATGGTAACAGTGTGAGTTATTCATATCAAGTGATATCTGACACATTTACAGTCTGTTTAGCATCAGATTCCCTCTTAGTGTTTCCTGTTTCTCTGTGGTGGAAGTATAGTAACAAAAAGACTTTGATACTAAAAACACTAACGTTTCTTTCTTTCCTCCTTTTTCTTTCTTTCTTTCTTTTTTTCTTCATATTTCTCCTTTTTTGCTTTCTTTCTTTCCTCTTTCTTTCTTTCTTCCTTCATCTTCCTCTTTCTTTCTGTCTTTCTTCACCTCTCTTTTTTGCTGTCTTTCTTTCCTCCTTTTTCCTTCTTGCTTTCTTTCTTACACTTTTTCTTTCTTTCTGTCTGTCTCTTTCTTTGCTTCTTTCATTCATTCATTCTTTCTTTATCTTTCTCCTTTTTTGCTTTCTTTCTTTCCTCCTTTTTCTTTCTTTCTTTCTTTCTGTCTTTCTTCACCTTTCTCTTTTTTTGCTTTCTTTCTTTCCTCCTTTTTCTTTCTTTCTTTCTGTCTTTCTTCACCTTTCTCTTTTTTTGCTGTCTTTCTTTCCACCTTTTTCTTTCTTGCTTTCTTTCTTACACTTTTTCTTTCTTGCTTTCTTTCTGTCTGTCTTTCTTTGCTTCTTTCTTTCTTCATCTTCCACCTTTTTCTTTCTTTCTTTACTTCTTTCATTCTTTCTTTCTTTCTTTCCTCCTTTTTCTTTCTGTCATTTGGATGCTGAAGCTTCATATTAGCTTCAGAAGGAGGACTGTGGGTTTAGTCCTCCATCACTTCCATTATAAACATTATAAAGGGTCTTCTAATGGTCAGTATGAACAGGAGGAATCATTACAGCAAGAAACACACACTTCATGTTCATCTAGGCTCCTGACTGTTAGATAAATATCAAGATATCTACTTGATTAGACTCATTTGGACGGCTGAAGCTGCTACCAACCAGCTTTGCTTTTATTTCCCAAACACCAGAATCTCATTTTATAACTTATTTTCTGCAGATACGTTTTTTACAACTTACTGTATAAATTTCTTACACCAGGGGGGTCAAACTCATTTTTGTTCAAGGGCCACATACAGCCAAATTTGATCTCATGTGGGCCGGATCATTAAAAAGATGGAAAGAAGGGAAAAGTGATAGGAAGGAAAGAAAGGAAAAGAAGATGAAGGAAGGAAGGATGGATGGATGGAAGGAAGGAAGGAATGAAAAGAAGACAAGAAAGGAAGGAAGAAAAAGAAGATGAAGAAAAGATGGAAGGAAGGAAGGATGGAGGGAAGGAAACAAAGAAGGAAAGAAGACAAGGAAGGACAGAAGCAAGGAAGGAAGAAAGGAAAAGAAAATTAAGGAAAGATGGAAGGAAGGAAGGAAGGAAGAATGGAGGGAAGGAAACAAAGAAGGAAAGAAGTAAGAAAGGGAGGAAGTAAAGAAGGACAGATGACAGGAGGGTAGGAAGGAAAAGAAGACAGGAAGGAAAGTGGGCCTGATTGGCGGGCCGGTTCTGGCCCACGGGCCGCATGTTTGACACCCCTGTCTTACACCTTTAAACTTCACCTTTTCTCCCAGCTCCACTGTTTTACTGCCGTCTGTCTTCATTAAACACAACTAAACAGGTTTATCACAACGATCAGATGAGTGGTGATGTAATCTGTGACAGTCACGTGAAGCGACGGCTCGTGTTTCTATAAAAGCAACCTTCCCACAGTTTCACACTCCATTCATCACACACACACACACACACACACACACACACACACACACACACACACACACAGACACACACACACACACACACACTCCTCGCTCCGGTCGGAAAACCAAAACAAGCTCGCTGCACTTTCCTCCGAGGCGGATGAAGATTAAAGCGTGTGCGGCGTTGTCCTCGGTTACACACGCGGGCGATGACGTCGTGTGAAACATCAACACTGTCGGCTTTAACTTCAACAATCCATTTACGTTTTTAGAGATAAAGCTGAGAATGAAAACACACGACTGGGTTTTTAGAAATGAACCTTGTGACTCGTCTGCCGGCAGAGAGGCAGATTTAAATAAACACACTCAGAGTTAGGCTCATAGGCCATAGTTCAGTTAACTGTGTATCACACTGAGATAATGATGAATACCAGAGCTCAGACTGTGAGCTGATACACTGAAAATTAATCTCAAGTATTAGTTTTAATTAGTATGAAGTATTTTGCTAACTAATTATGTGTTTAAGTCTTTTTTTAATGCACAAAAATTCCAAATATTGCGACTTTTCTGTGTTCAAGTCATTTTGGTTGGTCAAAGACGTTAAAAGGAAACTCAAATATTCTTTTTTTTTTTTTTTACATTTTTCACTATTTCCTGACTTATTATATAGTTAACAATTAGCCTACCAATGGAGAAAATACTCATCAGCTTAATCGATAATTAAAATATTTGTTAACCCTTCAGGACCTAGGCCATTTCTCCTCATTTACTGGCTCGCCTGGCCTTTTTGTGTTAACATGCTTATAAAAACTGAATGCTGTGAGCCACAATGAAGTGATATGACTTGTTTTTTTTTTCAGGACAAGGCTTTTTCAGAGCTAAGCAAGATGGCCGTCCGGGATGCGATGCAAAGAAATTATCAGAGAAAATATCACAAACAGATGAAATATCCAAAATAAGGCCAAATTTTACTACTGGATTGCAAAACCCATGGAAGGACTATGAAGGCATGGAATACACCATTTGAAAGGTGAAAATGTTAGGATTCAGCCAAAATTGAAAGTAAGTCGATCGGACTTCCTATTGTCGAGTTATACCATCAAACATAACTCTTACGCATTTGTTATCACGGACGATAATGCCGATCCTGGAGGGTTAACCACTAGAAACGTCACTTTTTATTCAAAATTCAAACTTTCTTAGAAACATGGAAAGTGAAAAGTTCATATTCGAGCTGTAATGACCTGTTTGAAATGTAGGCTGCAGTGTCTGAATCAGACCAGCTGAGGGCGAACTAAAACTTCACTAGCTTTTCAGGTGTATGCTGGGAAAAATAGAAACACGGATTCTACTTATATGGGCATGAGGCGGGGCCATGGGCGGAGCGGGGAGGTTGCTATGGTTGCGAGGGCTGGATCTCGAAGACATTGGTCAATCAACCTGTCAATCAGGACGTAGCCACGCCCTAATGCATACCCTGCTTTATCGTCACATATAAAATCAGGGAGGCCAAAATGTCCCAAATGAACATCATACTGCATTGAAGAAGGCTTTAAACTAGCGATTGAGACCATAAACACATTTTGAAAACGTTTACTGAGGTTAGAAATCAAGTGAGAAGTTGGTGAATTCTCCATTGACTTGTATAGAGACGGTCGCCCCCTGGTGGCCTTTTGATAGAATGCAGTTCTAATTTACTTCGGCGTTGGCCTCATTTCAGAGGACCAGAATTCCCCGCCTGGTTAACACTCACCGATATGTCCTTCTGAACCTTCTCGTAGGCCAGTGTGAGGGTGGAGCAGCGGTTTGGAGGAGAAGGCGTCAGGCTGAAGCTGTAGGTGACGGAGCTGTTCGTGTCGGTCAGAGCCTGTCTGAGGTCCTGGACGTATTTCTCCTTCTGCATCTCCAGCTCCTCGGCTTCATCGCTCACTGCCGCCTCGCTCACTGCGAACAGGACGATGCTGCGTTATTATCATCAGCCTCCAGTTTAAAGAGAAACTGCAGCAAAGAAAACTGAACATGAAGAAGAATGAAACAAACACAACCGAGCATGAAGGCAGCTTTAAAAAGGTTCAGAAAACAATCTTTACTCAAGCTTTCAACTATATTTCAAGTCTACTTTCTGATCATTCTGAATACTTTTAGGACTCAAGTTCAAGTTTTTTTATCATATAACATCTCATTATACAAATAAAAATAAAATATCAGATAATTGTAAAAAATCCTCCTGAAGTTGTTCAGTTAACAACGATATAAAAGAGAGAAGTAGACATTTCTGTTATTTGAGAAGCAGGAAACATTTACACAAAACCATGATGATTCAATTATCAAAATAGTTTCTGATTTATTTTTTGTTGATCAGCTGTAACTTATTAATCAATTAGCATGCAGCCAATGAAAAGCAACACAGACTGTAATCAGTCTTTGATCTGGGCTTTATCTGAATATGAGAAACTTGAAATGACGTGTAAATGCTGCTTTGATCCAGATTAAAGAATAAACCATCAACTTCAACTTTTTAAACCAAACATGAATGAAATATCTTCAGGTGTGTCCCTATTATTTAAGAAGCGGGAAACATTTACAGAAAACAATGATCATTATCAATTAGCATGCAGCCAATGAAAACCAACACCAATCATAATCAGATTTGTATTTTGTGTCTTTAATCTGGATTTTATGATAAACTTGAAATGACGTGTAAAAGCTGCGTTTATCTGGATTAAAGAACAACTTTCAAGAGCAAAAAGAACAACAAGAATCAACTTAAACTTCTAAACAAAAACAGATGAAATGTCCTTAAATAAAGTGATCAGAACAATTTAAAGTGTTTAAAGTGTGAAGTGTGAGTCTGTTCAGGTGTCTGAGGAAAGTTTGAATCCTCAGCTGACAGCTTTCAGACGGTTTGAGGTCAAACTAATAAATATAAGTGTCCTAGCAGCTGAGAGGGTCAACGAGGGTTGCTTCAACATTTGCACAGGTGAAGTGAGAAAGGTGTGTGTGTGTGTGTGTGTGTGTGTGTGTGTGTGTGTGTGTGTGTGTGTGTGTGTGTGTGTGTGTGTGTGTGGTCAGACAGGTGAGCATCAGCTGAGTATAAAGCTATAAATCTGTCAGGTCCGTCGTGTAAAACGTGAGACAAACGAGCCGCGAGGTCGACCTTGTTTTTACCTTCTCCTCTCCAAGCCTCCTGTCCGTCAGTCAGCAGCAGCTGGAAGCCCGAGCCTAAGTCCCGCCCCCTCCAGTCCACCCGCAGGAAGTAGGAGGAGTCCGGCTCTGAGGAGACGCGGATCTCACGCACCGACACGTGCATCACTGCAGACAGGAAACAGTTACAGGATTAATAAAGAAATCATCTCGTCTCTGATACACTGAGCTGCTCTTCTGTCTTAACCCTCCTGTTGTCCTCAAGTCAAGGAAGGAAGGAAGGGAAGGTGGAAGGAAGGAAGGAAGAAGGAAGGATGGAACGGAGGAAGAAGGAAGAAAAGGAGGAAGGGAGGAAAGGAAGGAAGGAAAGGAGGGAGGAAGGAAGAAAGGAAAGAAGGAAGGAGGGAGGGAGGGAGAAATGGAAAGAGGAAGGGAGGAAAGAAGGAAGGGAGGAAAGAAAGATAGAAGGAGGGAGGAAGGAAGGAAGGAAGGAAGGAAGGAAGTAAGGGACAGTCTAAACAGACAGGGTCAATTTGACCCGGGAGGACAACACGAAGGTTAAATCTTCCTCAGATTCAGATTTACAACTTTTTTTTTAAAGCAAAAAATTGCTAATACGGAAGTAACTTAGAGCTGCATTCTATCAAAAGGCCACCAGGGGGCGACCGTCTCTATACAAGTCAATGGAGAATTCACCAACTTCTCACTTGATTTCTAACCTCAGTAAACGTTTTCAAAATGTGTTTATGGTCTCAATCGCTAGTTTAAAGCCTTCTTCAATGCAGTATGATGTTCATTTGGGACATTTTGGCCTCCCTGATTTTATATGTGACGATAAAGCAGGGTATGCATTAGGGCGTGGCTACGTCCTGATTGACAGGTTGATTGACCAATGTCCTCCAGATCCAGCCCTCGCAACCATAGCAACCTCCCCGCTCCGCCCATGGCCCTGCCTCATACCCATATAAGTAGAATCCGTGTTCTTTTTTTCCCAGCATGCACCTGAAATTTTCAAGATGGCGCTGCCTAGATTAGAAACTATTGGCTTCAGAGCAGCAGTCCACAAACCAATGGGTGACGTCACG
Source organism: Scomber colias (assembly GCA_021039105.1). Lineage (NCBI taxonomy): Eukaryota > Metazoa > Chordata > Actinopteri > Scombriformes > Scombridae > Scomber > Scomber colias. Next base: position 146,063 of record JAJDFG010000460.1, on the reverse strand, counting down.
GATGTTACGTCCATTTCTTTTATACAGTCTATGGTAAAAAACACCTCAACACTTTCTTTCTTTCTTTCTTTCAGATTTAATCCTGCTGTTGTCTTCCTGCAGCTTTTGTCCCGTTGACTGTTTATAAAGCAGAAGGTAGAAATTATCACCCAATTCTGTGTCAGAGCTTCTGAGCCAACTTCATTCCTACTTAATAACACATGTTTTACATATACTGTCTGGAAATGATGCTCGATAGGCCTCATTTAAATGAAACTACAGCTCATTTTAGTTAACATCTGTTGTCCTCGGGTTAGTTTTGATCAGGGAAGAATATGTCAAACTTTGGATTCACACACACACACACACACACACACACACACACACACACACACACACACACACACACACACACACACACACACACACACACACACACACACACACACACACACACACACACACACACACACACAATACTTGGTAGTGGATCAGTTCATTGCTGCTTTGGATCCAAACATGATGATTTGTTAACTGTAAGAAAAGAAAAGCCCTGCAGGAAGACTTCACCCATCACCCCTTCGCTGGCTCTCAGTCGTCCTCTCTTAGTAAGCAAACACCACTCTGCTCATATATTTATATCAATATACTCTGAGTAAGAAGCTGAGAGTAGCTCTGGATCTGCTAATTACACACAGACACAGTTTGTTTTCTCTTGTGGAGGCTTCTAGGTTTCTGCTAGTGGAGCCTTGTGAGGTCTGTCATCCCTTTAGGACCTTCAATATGTCTGAAAGAAGGAAAGAAGTAAGGACAGATGGAAGACACAGAGGAAGGAAGGAAGGAAGAAAGAAGAAAGGTAGGAAGGAAAGATGGAAGGAAGGACAGATGGAAGAAAGGTAGGAAGGACAGATGGAAGGAAGAAAGGAAAGAAGGAAGAAAGGTAGGAAGGACAGATGGAAGAAAGGTAGGAAGGAAAGAAGGAAGAAAGGTAGGAAGGACAGCTGGAAGGAAGAAAGGAAAGAAGGAAGGACAGATGGAAAAAACAGAGGAAGGAAGGAAGGACATATGGAAGGAAGGAAAAGAACACAGAAAGGAAAGTGGGCCAGATTGTGCCCCTCGGCGGGCCGGTTCTGGCCAACGGGCCGCATGTTTGACACCCCTGATCTAAATACCACTGTACTGTCATCCCTTCAGGACCTTCAGTATGTCTTCTGTTCTCTAGATAAACTCTCAGCATGTCGGAGCAGCTGCTGTAAAACACACATCGGGCCTCAGGAGGTTCTAGTTTGTGGTTGGACGACACAGTGGGTGAAGGAGGTAAAAGTGTTGGTTGGACGACACAGTGGGTGAAGGAGGTAAAAGTGTTGGTTGGACGACACAGTGGGTGAAGGAGGTAAAAGTGTTGGTTGGCACGTGAACAGCTGCCAGGAAAATGATGTAAGAACAGCTGTGGGAGTTATAACAGGTCTCAGGTCTCCAGCAGGTCTGACACACCTCCAGCAGGCAGGACTGTCAGATCACACTGCTGCCACGCACGTTTCACTACACTGTCACAGGTTCAAGTCTGAGCTGAGGCAACATGCTGGTTAGAAAACACTTCAGCTTGTTCAGCACTTTGGTCAACTGAGGTTGTTTTAAATGTGCTATAGAAATAAACTTTGACTTGACTTGATGGTGGTTACTACAGTGATTACCAGGATGGTTACTATGGTAGTTACCAGGATGGTTACTATGGTAGTTACCAGGATGGTTACTATGGTGGTTACTATGGTGGTTAACAGGATGGTTGCTATGGTGGTTAACAGGATGGTTGCTATGGTGGTTACCAAGATGGTTACTATGGTGATTACCAGGATGGGTACTATGGTGGTTACCAGGATGGTTACTACGGTGATTACCAGGATGGTTACTATGGTAGTTACAAGGATGGTTACTATGGTTGTTACCAGGATGGTCACTATGCTGGTTACTATGGTGTTTACCAGGATGGTTACCATGATGATTACTATGGTGGTTACTATGGTGGTTACCAGGATGGTTACTATGGTGGTTACCAGGATGGTTACCAGGATGGTTACCATGATAGTTACTATGGTGGTTACCAGGATGGTTACTATGGTGATTACTATGGTGGTTACTATGGTGGTTACCAGGATGGTTACTATGGTGATTACTATGGACACTGCTGTCACTGAAACCACTTAGTTAACCCTAACCCAACCTGTGGTAATCATTTGGAATGAAGTTTGAGGTTTAACAGAATTAGGTGATCATTTATACGTTATGCTTTTTTAGTGGATATTAAGTTATTCAGCAGTTCTTCTCATTAGCCTCTCACCAACCAGCAACATGAGATGTATTATTATCACCTGTTCTCTGAAACATGAGAAGCTACCTGAGCATTATGTAATTGTTAAACGTTGGGTTTTCCTCGGAGCCTTTCGGTGGAGTAATGACCGAAGTGAGCCGGCCTGTAAATGATGAGTGTGATCACAGCGCTGGTGAGCTCTGTGATGCTCTAATACAAGCCTCTCATTAGCTGTAAGTACAGGCTGAGCACAGCAGAGCGGAGAAACTCACACCTCAGTGAAGCTGCATGCTAATGACGGAGCGCAGCAGCAGCAGGCTTCCTAACGCAGCACAACACGTCTTTAACAACACCTGCTTCACCCAACATACACACAGCTGCTTCACCCAACACACACACAGCTGCTTCACCCAACACACACAGAGCTGCTTCACCCAACACACACAGAGCTGCTTCACCCAACACACACAGAGCTGCTTCACCCAACACACGCAGAGCTGCTTCACCCAACACACACAGAGCTGCAGGAGCAACTTCTACATGAGGAGATGAAGAGAAGTGACAGTTTTATGTATTTGAAGTTTTGAGGGACAACATGAAGCAGAGCATCTAAAGCCAGATCATTAAAAAGATGGAGGGAAAGAAGGAAGGAAGGAAATAAATAAGAAGGGAAGGAAGTAAGGAAAGACAGGCAAAAGGAAGGAGGGAAGACAGGTAGGAAAGACAGACAGTGAAGGACAGACAGACAGAAGGAAGGAAAGAAAGAAGGAAGGAAGGGAGGAAGGAAGAAATGAAGGAAGGAAGGAAGGTAGGATGGACAGAAGGGAGGAAGGACAGAAGAAATGAAGGAAGGACAGAAGAAATGAAGGAAGGATAGAAGGGAGGAAGGAAGGAAGAAATGAAGGAAGGAAATAAGGAAGGAAGGACAGAAGGAAAGAAGGAAGGAAAAGAACACAGGAAGGAAAGTGGGCCGGATTGCTCCCCACATGGGCTGGTTCAGGCCCGCGGGCCGCATGTTCCGCAAGGAAGGAAGGAAGGAAATAAGGAGGGAAGGTAGGAAAGACGGGCAGACAGACAGAAGGAAGGAAAGAAGGAAGGAAGAAATGAAGGAAGGAAGGAAGGAACAAAGAAAGGAAAAAAGAAAGGTAGGATAGATAGATAGATAGATGAATAGATAGATAGATAGATGTGTGAAAGTAGCTTTAATTATGAGAATCAAAGGGAAAATTAATAAAACTAGATTATTTATGGAATAAGTAGTTAACTGATTCATTTCCTGTTGTTTAATGATTATATTTACATTCAGACTTCCTGGTTGGTGTCTGGAGTGGAGGATTCAGAAGTTAAGAGGAAAGTTAAGTTAAGTTTAAGTTCTGACTGTTTACTCTCCTTATACTGCTTATCATATCTTCTTATCCTACCTCTCTTCCAGATTTGACAAGCTACAGTAAAGTGTTTTTGTTTTGTTTTTTTAATTTAATAAAGACCTAATATGACACGGTTAAATCTCTCTTTATTCTGTTTATACTGATATAATGAACCTTAAAATCAATCAGTCTCTGCAGTCTTAAAGGAAATCAGTCTGTCGTTGTTTATAACAGAAACTAATCTAATGTGTGACTGGTGCAAATACACTTCAGTCTTATTTTAAAGTTTCTCTTCAGTCTCCTCTGATAGTAAACTCTTCATCTCAGCTGCTTTCAGTTCAGTTTCACTTCATTGACACTGACAGTAATTCTAGTATCAGACCTCAGACTGTTTAAAACCATACACTGTATACCAGAAAGACACAAAGGGAAGTTTATCTTTTCTTTTCAGTGAACAGCAAACTAAGCCTGACCTTAACAAAGATCAAATAAACTTAGACTAACAGCTGCGCGTGCACAGAGACAATCAGCTGGTTAACTAACATTACAGATCATTTATAGATAATTAAATGATTAAATGAGACTCTGTTTTAAACTCAGAGCATCAAGCAGCAAACTGAAGAGAAAACACACGCTGGAAAATGTATAATAATAATAATAATAGTAATAATAAAGTTTGTCTCGTGTCTGTAACTCGCTGCAGAGAGAAGAAGCTCACGTCGAGCAGCAGAAAGCAGCACAGGTCTTTATCTTACCTGCAGACTGCAGCGCTTCAGTCCAACGCTTGCTTTTATTCTCTCAAAGGAAATCTTTTATCTTTTATCTTTTATTTTCACTTCTTTATTTCTTTGCAGGAGCTCAGAAGCTGCAGCCTGCCGGAGACTGCAGCGCCGACGTCATCACCCGGCGACACAACCGAACAGCTGATCGAGTCTGTTCCATGTTATTTACGTCATCATGTTTCTGTCATGAGCCTTTTATTATCAGAGCTGTTTAATTTTATCATTATTATTATTACTTGTATTAATTTATTGATGTATTGCTGTCGTTATTTTGTTATTGTATTTATTTAATATTATTATTTTATTTATATTATATTTTATATTTATTCTTTGTATTTATTGGAGACTCTGGGTCATTATTATTATTTCATTTTGTTTTTCATTTTATTATATTTATTTATTTATTTTAGGGTTTCTGGATTATTATTATTATTATTATCATCATATTAGGCCTATTACTACTACTACTAATAATAATAATAATAATATTAGAGTCTCGGGATTACAGTAATTGTATTTATTTATTTAATGTTTGTGTCATTTTTCTATTATTTTTTTTATTTAACTTTAGGGTCTCTGGGTTATTATTCTTATTATTATTCTTATTTTACTTTATTTTATTTTTTATTTATTTTATTTTTGAGGTTATTATTATTATTTTTATGCCTTGATGTTTGTAAATTAAGATAAAGATACTGATTTCTGTCTGTTAAATGAAGTATGGTATCCTAATGATGACTTTTTAAATTATTTATTTATTTTTATTTCAGGTTGGAGTCAGACAGAGATTCAGAACTGCCAACCTGAGTAAAAGAAATTACCTTACAATTTTATTATTATAAAAAAGGGAATATCTGTCTGTGTCTCTGTATCGTTGTATAAGAATCAACTCTGACAAATTCACCACAGTCATTTTTCTGTTAATGCTAGTTAAGATTATTTTATTTCTAGTTTAGTGAGTTAGGTTCAGTGCAGGTGTTCTGCTTCACTTAATGTATGTTTTATTATAAATGTTTCTCACACACAACCAACACACTGAGCTGTTTGTTAAAGCAGTTATATTCTCTTTTATTACTTTACATTTAGATTCATGTGGAAGATTTTATTATTAAACTCAATTTAATAACATTTCTGTGATTTTAAGCCTGACTGTTAGTATTATAACTGTGTGTAAATGTTTTTATAGCTGGAAATTCAGTCAAGCTATAAACTGTTTTACCTTCAGAGAATAACAGTATTTACTCTTTTTATTGGCGTTCCAGCTGCAGGATTATTATAGTTTTTAGCCCTTTTTATTTTTCTACAGTGTGGACATACTTTAACTCTCTCTCACTGCGTCCGCATGTTAAGAGCAGGCGGGGAGTTCCTGTACTCTGAAATGAGTCCAACCAGGAAGTAACTTAGAGCTGCATTCTATCAAAAGGCCACCAGGGGGCGACCGTCTCTATACAAGTCAATGGAGAATTCACCAACTTCTCACTTGATTTCTAACCTCAGTAAACGTTTTCAAAATGTGTTTATGGTCTCAATCGCTAGTTTAAAGCCTTCTTCAATGCAGTATGATGTTCATTTGGGACATTTTGGCCTCCCTGATTTTATATGTGACGATAAAGCAGGGTATGCATTAGGGCGTGGCTACGTCCTGATTGGTTGATTGACCAATGTCCTCGAGATCCAGCCCTCGCAACCATAGCAACCTCCTCCGCTCTGCACATGGCTCCGCCTCATGCCCATATAAGTAGAATCCGTGTTTTTATTTTTCCCAGCATGCACCTGAAATTTTCAAGATGGCGCTGCCCAGATCTGAAACTATTGGCTTCTGAGCAGCAGTCCACAAACCAATGGGTGATGTCACGGATGTTACGTCCATTTCTTTTATACAGTCTATGGTTCAGAGCAGCAAACACCTGACAGACAAACCGTTACACATGTGATGAGAGGAAGTAATTGTGCTGACCCTCCGTTGCCATGGTTTCCTCGTCAGAGAGGCTAAAGCAACAAGCTGTGTGCCACATGTCGGCGTGGAGGGAAATGAAGGGATTAAAATCATGATCAGAGTTTAGCAAACAGACTCTTTCCAAGAATAATTACTCTGAGAGCCATTTAAGTGCTTTCTGTTAAACTTCCTGTCGTCCTCCCGGGTCAAATTGACCCCGTCTGTTTTGACTGTTCCTTCTTTCCTCCCTCCCTTCCTTCTTTCCTTTCCTTTCCTTCCTCCCTCCTTCTTTCCTCCCTCCCTCCTACCTTCCTTATTTCCTCTGTCCTTCCTTCCTCCCTTCCTTCTTTCCTTCTTCCTTCTTCCTTCCTCCTTCCTTCTCTTTCTTTCCTTCCACTCTCTTCCCTCCCTTCCTTCTTTCCTCCCTCCATCCCCTTTGCTTCCTTCCTTCTGTCCTTCCCTCCTTCCTTCCTTCCTCCCCCCTTCCATCTTTCCTCTGTCCTTCCTCCCTTCCTTCTTTCCCTTTCCTTCCTCCCTTGACTCGAGGACAACAGGAGGGTTAAGGGCACACACACACACACACACACACACACACACACACACATAATGGGGCCCACATCACCTGTTTTTCTAGTGTGTGTGTGTGTGTGTGTGTGTGTGTGTGTGTGTGTGTGTGTGTGTAAAGGAACCTGTGCAGCTCTCAGGTGTCTCTAAGTGTAAATGATTACATGTGGGCGCCATAAAGGATGATTCATGTCAGTCAAGGGCCCTAAAAAAATACTGGAACATTAGTTATAGTTTTTATCAACATATCATCATTAATAGACTTTAATTGTCCTGTAGGAAGGACAGACAGACGGAAGTGAGGGAAGAAGGGAGGAAGGACAGATGGAAGGAAGGAAGGACAGATGGAAGGAAGGAAAAAAGGAAGGTAAGAAGGAAAAATGGAAGGTAGGAAGAAAAATGGAAGGTAGGAAGGACAGATGGAAGGAAGGAAGGAAAGAAGGAAGAAAGGAAAAAGGGAAGGTAGGAAGGAAAAAAGGAAGAAGGACAGATGTAAGGAAGGAAAAGAAAGTGGGAAAGTGGGCCGGATTGCTCCACTCATTTGGGCCAGTTCTGGCCCGTGTCAGAACTCGGCAGGCCGGTTCTGACACGGATTATAGATTTCTGTAAATGTCACAATAGAGAAACGACACATTGGTGCATTAAAAGCCCATAAAAGACCTTTTCTTTAATCTTTTGTCACAGATCTCAGACCTGTGTGTGTGTCTGTAGTGTTTCTGTTCACTGACCCTAACTCTACAGCCTCTGATCCTTCCTGCTCTCTCGGCCGCAGAGTTTCCCTCGATATACTTGGCCGCGTTTTCTACCCTGAAGTGGTGGAAACTCCCGGGATTAGTGATTTCTTCTAAAAAAAGAAAAACCCATAAAGACTAAAGTAATTAATTTTTAGCTTTCCTGTTGTCTTTTCTCATGTTGTAGTTGACCCCTGCTGTAAGTCCTTCCTGTTTATCTATTTCTATTTTCCATCAAGCAGTTCTTTAATTTCTTTTTTATCTTACAGAGGCAGTGTCCTACTTAACTCATGCCTCAGTGAGCTCCTGTTTTATAAGGTAAAAAACTAACTTCTTCCATTCAAAGGTCATTTCACACTTCAATAATGCTGTCTGATTTTTATTTTAGTTTTGCATCGGCTATCTAAGAAAAGAGAAATGTTTCAATAGCTAATAAACATGAACAGGCGGCTGTGGTTCAGGAAGTAGAGCGGGTCGTCTACTAATCAGAAGATCAGTGGTTCCATTCCCGTCTCCTTCAGTCCACATGTCAAAACCCTAAATTGTTCCCAAGGGGTATCCTGCATGGTAGCTTGCCATCATCAGTGTGTGATTGTGTGTGTGAATAGGTGAACATAGCTTGTAATGTAAAAGCACTTTATGAGGTGACAAGACTAGAAAGGTGCTCTTTAAAGTCTATTTAAAGTAAGAATAAATATGAGTTTGACATACCACAGAAAAGTGTGTTGTTAACTACCCTGCCAAAAAAATCGCCAAATATATGAAATTAGGCTTCAAAGTTGTGTAAAAATCAGCCTCTTTCTCTGCTCCCAAACGCTGAAGCCCCGCCCCCTACCAAGTGTCACCTGTCAATCAAAGTAACCACCTCTACCAGAAACATGGATGCTACGTCTGAGAGCTTTCTACTGCTAACTCAGCGGCTAGCTCGGCGGCTAACTCAGTGGCTAGCTTGGCGGCTAACTCAGCTAACTGGCTAACTGTAGACTGTAGTAGTAGTAGTGTTTGCTGAATGTATTTCTACCTCTACAGCAGCAGGGGCGGGTTTATGCTAATCACTAAATCCTGAACACAGAAATCTTGAAACACAGTTTGTGAAGCAGCTAGCTCCACAATTCAAATCTAAATGGTTGAAATGCTTTCACCTTTTTTTAGAAATACATTTATGACCTATTTAATGTGTTTAGAAGAAAATGTCTGAATTCACTTTACACTGTCTTTAAGATCAATCTGTTGAGCATCATGTACGGGCTTTTCCAACTGTTGAGAAAGTAAAAGTCATTTGTCGTTGGCATGCTGTCCACAAATCAACCACCACATCCTGCATTGATGATGTATTTTCCTGTCGCCTGTGTTTTTGTGTGTGTGGTTCTGTTTCTTTTTGGTCTGCCCCGCCAGGTACCGAACCTCCCCTTCCTCTGCTGATCAACGCAGCTGTGCCCTGGTTTCCATCAACCGTCTGCATAAGAGTGCCAAAGGAGAGCTTGAGCCAGAGCCACTGGGCCATCCGGCAGTGTTGTGGCTGTTGCATGTGTCTTTGCCCTTATTTTGAAATAGTTCTCTTATTTAACAATCGTGTTATTTTCCTGTTACCCTCTTTTTCCTTTTCAGATTGGTGTCCTTTCATTTAGTGAAGTCTGTTTTCTGTCAATTTGTGTTACTGATTATCTTTGTCTTTTTTATGGATAAATCCTTGGTTTCATACTTTCACTTCACAGTTGTCCTCTTGTTTTTATCCCAATTGGTTCTCCCCTCGTCTCTTAAACATCCTCCGGCTAACTGCAAATGACAGTTAGCCACGCTAGTCAGCTACTGAACGTTAGCCCCACTAGCCAACTAATAAACGTTATCCCTGCTAGTCAGCTAATAAACGTTAACCCCGATAGCCATCTAATAAACGTTAACCCCGCTAGCCGGCTAATAAATGTTAACCCCACTAGCCGGCTAATAAATGTTAACCCCACTAGCCAGCTAATTAACGTTAACCCCGCTAGCCAGCTAATAAACGTTAACCCCGCTAGCCGGCTAATAACGTTAGCCCCACTAGCCGGCTAATAAACGTTAGCCCCGTCCCCAGTCTGCTGACGTAATCAGTTCTTGGTTCAGACCAGCAAAGAGTTGGTGCTCACTTTGGCTCCTGTTCTGACGCTCGGGGCTGGAGCTTTAGGGGTGGAAAAGCAAAGAACCGGTGCTTAGTCAGGCTCTAGCTCCGAACCAGCACGGGTATGAGTGTCCACCTGTCTAGCCTTCACTCACACAATCAACAGCTTCCTCTGGCATTTGCATTTACACTACAAATGATATGCAAGTGGTTAGATTGATTGGAACATGATAGATAGATAGATAGATAGATAGATAGATAGATAGATAGATAGATAGATAGATAGATAGACAGATAGATAGATAGATAGATAGATAGGTAGAGAGATAGATAGAAATTGTAAACATATTAATTGTAAAAGTATTCTTCTGTTTGGCAGTCTTCAGTATGAAAACAGTGCAGCATGGTGTCTGTGTTTAATTAGAGCCAGTTTGGACACAGACTCCTCCGTCCTGCCTACAGGCTTTCATAATCCGGCCTCATCAGTTAACCAGACGTCTCTGTAAACACACCTGTGGTTGCTTGTGTTACTGTTTTTACTGTCCAACATATTCACTCCACTGTGGCTGAGATCCACACTTCATATACTTTTAATTTAACTGTATGTTCAGCTGGTGTGCAACAAAAAATAAAAACTCTTGGGTTTCTTTGTTTAGTGTTTGCTGAAGTTTGTGGTCAAACACATTCAGGATATCTTTAGTTACTCCTAGAAATGGGCTTTACACTCGATTATCTGAAGATCAATTCATCAATTAATTGTTTTGCTTACTAAATGATAGCTTCGTAAGTTTTATTCTGTCTAACCATCATGTATGACAATAAAATTATTAGATCATCATATTTGAGGAGCTGAAACTAGCAACAATCTGACATTTTTGCTTAAAAACTTACTAGAATTACTCTTTTTTCTTTTTTTTAATAGCTGAGGACTAATTTTCTGTCACTCGGCTAACTGACTGATTAATTTTTGCAGCTTTATTTTTCTGTGTCAAAGCTGAAACAAGCAAACTTGATTTCTAGCTATTAAAACTTTATTTTTTAATACACATTTTCCATTTTAATATTCCTGTTGTCCTCCCGGGTCAAATTGACCCCGTCTGTTTTGACTGTTCCCTTTCCTCCTTCATTCCTTCCTTCCTTCCTTCTCTCTTTCTTTCCTCCCTTCCTTCTTTCCTTCCTTCCTCCCTTTCTCTTTTCCTTTCTCCCTCCCTCCCTCCTTCCTTCTTTCTTCCGCCCTTCCTTCCTCCCTTCCTTCTTTCCTTCCTCCCTTCCTCTTTTCCTTTCTCTCTCCCTCCCTCCTTCCTTCTTTCCTCCCTCCCTCCTACCTTCCTTCATTCCTTCTTTCCTCCGTCCTTCCTTCCTCTGATTCTTCTTTCCTTTCCTCCTTTCCTACCTTCCTTCCGTCCTCCTTTCCGTCCTTCTTCCTTCCCCCCTTCTTCCCTCCCTCCCTCCTTTCCTTCTTTCCTTTCCTCCTTTATATTCACACACAGCAGTATGTGGATTCAAACAAACATTCAAGTCATTTTCTTTTGATGTTTTCTGACTTTGCAGAGTTATCTCCAGAGCTGATTCACAGAGTTGGAGTCTGGTTGACTTCTGATTGCCTGGTGATAGAAAAGATCAACAAACCCGAGCTCTCTGCAGGACCGGACTGTGTCATTTATTTAGATTGGCACTTAACGGATGTGATTCTGGTCTCTGTTTGATTCTGCAGGCAGAGAAGACGGGATCTGTAACAGAAAGTGTAGTGTTCGGAAAGTTGGTAAGATTCTTCTGTACATTAAAGGTCAATTCACCCGCCATCATCTGTGACATCATGAAGAAAATGTGCATCATTTACACTGTAATGTCTATCAGTTATCATAAGACTGGTTTAGTCACAAATAAACCCCAACACAAACCTGTCTTCTTTCTAAAATGTAAGAAATTAGTGAAAAATTACTTTTACAATTAAAGTCTAAGGTGAAGTATTTAAAAGTTTAGTTTCACCAACAGTCAAAAACTCATAGATATTCAGTTTACTGTCCCATACCCCAAACAACAAACATGAAGTCATCACATCTGAGAAGCTGAAATGAGCAAAGTTTTGGCCCTATTGCTTTAAAAATGGTTAATTAATATTCTGCTGATCAACCTATCACATAATCGAATAATTGTTGCTATTGTTAATGATGTGTAATCCAGCAGCAGGTTGTATTTGGGGTATTATTTTTTAAATCTTATGTCTCTTTTGTCTACCCAGAATTATAAACTGTTACCCTGAAGAGAAACTTAAATCTAAATCAGCTGGCCTTTGAAGAGGAGGAATACTGAATTTAAATGGTTTCCTTCATTTTGTTATTTTCAGTTTGACCAACCTGTCCGCCTCTTAACAACCAGTCAACATCTTTCAATGTGTTTCCATCCACTATTCACCAGTCTTTACACACATTTCCAATTTGTGCATTAAAAAAAACCTGAGTGCAAATGGCAAAAATCTGCATTCCTCTTGAAATGAGTGTGTAAGGCAATGATTAAGATCGGTCTGGTTGCAACTAGTTTGCATGAAGCTAAGTTGGTGGTGTTTGAAAAGGTTCAACGTGTTTCCACCCACCTGATTTTATGCACATTTTCAATTTGTGCATTAAAAAAAACCTGAATGAAAATCAGGCAGGGAGTTCTGGTCCTCTGAAATGAGGCCAACCAGGAAGTAACTTAGAGCTGAGTCAATGGAGAATTCACCAACTTCTCACTTGATTTCTAACCTCAGTAAACGTTTTCAAAATGTGTTTATGGTCTCAATCGCTAGTTTAAAGCCTTCTTCAATGCAGTATGATGTTCATTTGGGACATTTTGGCCTCCCTGATTTTATATGTGATGATAAAGCAGGGTATGCATTAGGGCGTGGCTACGTCCTGATTGACAGGTTGATTGACCAATGTCCTCGAGACCCAGCCCTCGCAACCATAGCAACCTCCCCGCTCCGCTCATGGCCCCGCCTCATTTTTTTCAAATTTTCAAGATGGCGCTGCCTAGATCCGAAACTATTGGCTTCCGAGCAGCAGTCCACAAACCAATGGGTGACGGCACGGATGTTACGTCCATTTCTTATATACAGTCTGTGGTGAAAATGCAAAACAGGAAACAAACAGAAATAGCTTGTTTCCATCATGGTTTTCTGTCACTATTCTGCAATCAGCACCACCTGCTGTTTATCTGTTAGTTACACAACAGCATTAACACAATATTCTGGAAGTTCAGTTAAAATTTGCACGACATTTGGATGGAAGCCTTGCCATTGATTTAATTTAGTTGTTTTTATTGTTATGGTTCAAAAGGTAGACAACATTTCTGTATAATAGCTGCATCTTTTGTCCATTTTATTCACTCAGAGCTTTCAGACCCATCAGATAAACAGAAACAGGTTTCCCGTTAGTGCCAAGCGTCACCAGAGGGCCCAACCAGACAGCAAGGCCTTATTAGCGCCAATAGTTTCTCCTAACAGTTTCTGATCTCCTCTCCTCCGTCATTAACTGTAACTCTTCACTTTCATCTCTCCCTCCTCTGGTCGATCCTTCCTTCCGCCTGTCTTTAGCATCGCCCACACCTAATAGCCTTCAGTAGACACATGTGCATGAAAGTGTGCATGAGTCAAGCACTGGAGGCTGGATCCTGCAGTAATGACTTCCAGCTCAATCTGTAGGTAACGAGCACTTCCTGGTGTCTCAGCCCGAGGACAAGTCCTAACCAACTTACTGTAGCTCTCTGTAGTCTCTCTGCAGCTCTGTGTCACACTCAAGCTCTACTCAGTTGTAGAAT
>JAJDFG010000460.1:0-127500 GCA_021039105.1 Scomber colias | reverse complement strand
TTCGCTCTACACTTCAGCTGTGATGTTGCTGAAAAAGGAACATTAGCGCTTCTTCTTCTTCTTCTTCTTCTTCTTCTTCCCGCTCTCTCACAGGGGAGGCCGTTAAAACAGTCCATAAACGTGGGCAGTGAAGTTCATTAGGGTTGGCCGAGCTTTAGAAGCAGGGGCCCTGAATGAGGGGCAGGAGACACCGAGGGAGTCAAGGGTCCAAAACTGGAACATGGCAGGTACAGTGTGTATATTTAACTTCTGAACTGTAGTCAGACAGCTTGGACATGTTTCTTCCTTCCTTCCTTCCTTCCTTCCTTTCCTCCCTCCTTCCTTTCCTCCCTCCTTCCTTCCTCCCCTCCTTTCATTCTGTCCTTCTTTCCTTGCCCCCTTCCTTCTTTCCTTTCCTTCCTCCCTTCCTTCTGTACTTCTTTCCCTCCCTCCCTCCCTCCCTCCCTCCTTCTTTCCTTCCTTCCTTCCTTCTTTCATTCTGTCCTTCTTTCCTTGCCCCCTTCCTTCTTTCCTTTCCTTCTGTACTTCTTTCCTTCCGTCCTTCCTTTTCCTCCCTTCCTTCTGTCCTTCCTTCCCTCCCTCCCTCCTTCTTTCCTTCCTTCCTTCCTTCTTCCCTTCCTTCTGTGCTTTTTTCCTTCCCTCCTTCCTTCCTTTCCTCCTTTCATTCTGTCCTTCTTTCCTCCCCTCCCTTCCTTCTGTCCTTCTTTCCTTCCTTCCGTCTGTCCTTCTTCCTTCCTTCCCTCTTCCCTCCCTCCTACCTTCCTTCTTTCTCCCTTCCTTCCTTCTTCCTCCCACCTTCCTTCTTTCTCCCTTCCTTCCTTCTTCCTCCCTTCCTTCCTTCTCCCTTCCTTCCTTCTTCCTCCCTTCCTTCCTTGACTCGAGGACAACAGGAGGGTTACGTCCGTCTGAGGAAAAGCAAATGGGCTTCATCAGAAATGTCAGAAATGTAAAGTCAGATGTGTCTTTTAAAGATGACGCCATAAACCGAAAGGATTATAATTAAAGATAAATATTATTCTCCAGAACACAAACTGATGTTCTCAGATCCATATCGCCGATGAGTCCTCCTTCCTTTCCACCTCTTTTTGTTTCGCTTATTAAAAATCGTGTTTATCTATCTGATCAACAACGGGATCATTTTAGCTGCTTCGACAGTTGATGATGTCACAAACTGTCGACAGGAAGTTCACACAAGAGTTACACTTAAATGGACAATATGTCATTTCTGCCTCCCTCCCTCCTTACTCCTTTCCTTCCTCCCTCCTTTCCTTCCTTCTTCCTCCTTTCCTTCTTTTCCTCCCTCCCTCCCTCCTTACTCCTCCCTTCCTCATTACTTCCTTCTTTCTTCTTCCTTTCCTTCTTTTCCTCCCTCTCTCCCTCCTTACTCCTTTCCTTCCTCATTCCTTCCTTCCTTCCTTCATTCCGTCCTTCCTTCCTTCCTTCCTTCCTTCCTTCCTTCCTCCCTCCTTTCCTTCCTTCTCTCCTTACTTCCTTCCTTCCTCCCTCCCTCCCTTTCTTCTCTCCTTACTTCCTTCCTCTTTTCCTCCCTCCCTCCCTCCTTACTCCTTTCCTTCCTCCCTCCTTTCCTTCCTTCTTCCTCCTTTCCTTCTTTTCCTCCCTCCCTCCCTCCTTACTCCTTCCCTTCCTCATTCCTTCCTTCCTTCATTCCGTCCTTCCTTCCTTCTCTCCTTACTTCCTTCCTTCCTTCCTCCCTTTCTTCTCTCCTTACTTCCTTCCTCTTTTCCTCCCTCCCTCCCTCCTTACTCCTTTCCTTCCTCATTCCTTCCTTCCTTCCTTCATTCCGTCCTTCCTTCCTTCCTTCCTTCCTTCCTCCCTCCTTTCCTTCCTTCTCTCCTTACTTCCTTCCTTCCTTCCTCGCTTTCTTCTCTCCTTACTTCCTTCCTCTTTTCCTCCCTCCCTCCCTCCTTACTCCTTTCCTTCCTTCATTCCGTCCTTCCTTCCTTCCTCCCTCCTTTCCTTCTTTTCCTTCCTTCCTTCTTCCTCCTTTATCTGAAAAGGAAGGAAGGAAGGAAGGAAGGAAGGAAGGAAAGGAAGGAAGGAAGGAAGGAAGGAAGGAATGAGGAAGGGAAGGAGTAAGGAGGGAGGCGAGCAGAGCAGGATGAGGCTGATTAGGCAATCTAATGTCAGAAAGACAATAGTTGGAGGAGAGACCCCCGCCCAGCTCCTCGCAAATTGGAACCAGGAGACATCAGTGAATGAGTCCTCTGTGCTTTATCATGAGGCGCGCGCACACGCACACACACACACACACACACACACACACACACACACACACACACACACACACACACACACACACACACACACACACACACACACACACACACACACACACAGAGCACTTTTGGGGACATTACATAGACTGTGATTCTGTTTACACCTGATGTTAACATGAGTTCCTTCCTTCTTCCTCCCTCCTTCTTTCTTCCTCCCTCCTGTCCTTCCTTCTTGCTTCCTTCCTCCCTCCTTTCTTTCCTCCCCTCCTTCTCTCTTTCTTTTCTTCCTTCCTCCCTCCTTTCCTCCCCTCCTTTCCTTCCTTCCTTCCTTCCATCTTTTGTCCATCCTTCCTTCCCCCCTACCTTCCTTCCTTCTTTCCTCCCCTCCCTCCTTCTTTCTTCCTCCCTTCCCTCCTACCTCCCTTCCTTCTTTCTTCCTCCCTTCCCTCCTTTCCTTCCTTCCTTCCTTACATCTTTTGTCCATCCTTCCTTCCCTCCTTCTTTCTTTCTTTCCTCCCTCCTTCCTTCTTTCCTCCTTCCTTTCCTCCCTCCTTTCCTTCCCCCCTTTCCTTCCTTCTTCCTTCTTTCCTTCCTCCCCTCCTTTTCTCTTTCTTTCCTCCCTCCTTTCCTTCCTTCCCTCCTTCTCTCTTTCTTTCCTCCCTCCCTCCCTTCTTCCTTCTTTCCTTCCTTTCCTCCCTCCTTTCCTTCCCCCCTTTCCTTCCTTCTTCTTTCTTTCCTTCCTCCCCCTCCTTTTCTCTTTCTTTCCTCCCTCCTTTCCTTCCTCCCCCTCCTTCTTCCTTCCACCCTCCCCCTCCTTCTTCCTTCCACCCTCCTTTCCTTCCTTCTTCCTTCTTACCTTCCTCCCCTCCTTCTCTCTTGCATTGATTGGCTGTGAACAAGTTCATAGATAGTATAGTCACATTTTCTAGGTCTGGGTGCAAAAAGGATCGACTGCAGGTTTGACGGGAGACGTTTCCATACCACTTGGTATCAATTTATTTCGGTCCATACCTTAAAAGCATGGAGTACCAATAGACCCAGACTTAGCTCTTTAGCACTAACAACAAATCTGGTGCTTGTCTGACTGACGTAATAACTGTGAGCAGAGACCTTTGACTTTCTAGTAGAAGTGATGTAGGCAGCAACAAAATGAGATGAATAATAATGGCGCTTTTCCACTACACAGTTCCAGCACTACTCGGCTCGACTCGATTCCAGGAACGACCTTTTCCATTACAAAAAAGGTACCTACTTAACGTGGGCGGGGTCGTCATAGCAACGGCTCCGCGAAACTGCCGTGACTTCGTTTTATACGCGACACAAACACATAAACAATGGAGGACATGGAGGCGATGGTGTACTTGCTGCTGTATGTGTCTTTCTGTCACACACAAAGCATCCTTCCTTCCTTCCTTCCCTCTGTCCTTCCTTCCTTCCTTCTGTCCTTCCTTCCTTCCTTCCTGCTGCTGTATGTGGCTTTCTGTCACACAAAGCAAGAACATTGAGCCGTATAGCTGTAATGCTGTTGCCGGTATTTAAAAATGGCGGCTTTGATTCTTGTGTGGGACGGCTCATGACTCTTCCAGCGACAACTCTTCTGACCAATCAGCGGCCGGCAGTCTGATGAAGTCACATTTAGTATCGGCTCGGCTCGCTTGGAACCTCAGCAGAGCAGGTACTAAAGAAGCACCAGGTACCAGGTACGCAGAAAAAACCGAGTCGAGTCGAGTCGTGCTGGAACTGTGTAGTGGAAAAGCGCCAATAGAGACAGATGTGAAGAGAAATCAGCAATATGTCTCTGCTGTCCACTTGTGATCACTTGTCAGATCACCTGAGGCAGGTGTTAACAGGGCATTAGATTTGTTCCTATTACCACTACTTGCCTAAATCTTCCCTTTACCAAAACCTTACATTAACCATAACCTTTAACCCCTGACCGAAAAATCAGCGCTTTCCAAATTAGGGACACAGCTTTTGTCCCCAATTGGACAAGTCTTCCCCAATGAAATGGTGTTGAATCTGAAATGAGTCCCTGGAAGTAGGATAGGACAGACAGACCCCCCCCCCCCACCACCACCACCACCACACACACACACACACACACACACACACACACACACACTCACACACACTCCTCTCTTGTGGATGAAACTTTTGGGTAAATTGTGTAATCAGCCTCAGTGAGCTGGCAGTGTGCAGCTGTCTGGCTCGGCTCCTGATCACCATGGGCTTCAGTTTTCACTTCGCCTCCATGAGAACGCATCAGAAACCAGGCACAGGGGGGTCTTTTGAGGGCAACCTCCAGAAGAAGCCCCCCCCCCCCCCACCACCCTCCCGTCTCTCCACCACTACCCCCATTTTTATTTACTTTATACTTCATTATGACTCAGCTGGGGAGGCTTTGGTTTAAAAACAACTCTTCTTCACACAAGTTCCAACAAGTAAAACACACATTCGAGTCATTAACCGTCTGGCAGCTGAATACCACGACCAGAAACATAAAGAAGGACAGAATGAAAGAGAGAAAGGAAGGAGGGAAGGAAAAAAGGACAGAAGGAAGGGAAGAAGGAAGGAAGGAAGGAAAGAGGGAGGGAGGGAGGGAGGGAGGGAAGGAAGTTCAGAAGGAAGGGAGGAAAGGAAGGTGGGAAGGAAAGAAGGATAGAAGGAAGGGAGGAAGGAAAGGAAAGAAGGAAGGAGGGAGGGAACAAATGCACACTCTATAGCAGGGGTGTCAAACATGCAGCCCGTGGGCCAGAACCGGCCCACCGAGGAGTCCAATTCGGCCCACTTTCCTTCCTACCTTCTTTTCCTTCCATATTTCCATCCACCCTTTCTTCCTTCCATCTGTCCTTTCTTTCTTTTGTTCCTTCCTGTCTTATTCCTTCCATCTGTCTTTCCTTCCTTCCTTTTTTCCATCTTTCCTTCCTGTCTTCTCTCCTCTTCCTTCCTTCAATCCTTGCTTCCTTCCTTCCTTCATTCTTTCCTTCCTTCCTTTCTTGCATCTCTCCTTACTGTCTTCTCTCCTCTTCCTTCCTTCCTTCCTTCCTTTCTTGCATCTCTCCTTACTGTCTTCTCTCCTCTTCCTTCCTTCCTTCCTTTTTTCCATTTTTCCTTCCTGTCTTCTCTCCTCTTCCTTCCTTCAATCCTTGCTTCCTTCCTTCCTTCCTTCATTCTTTCCTTCCTTCCTTTATTGCATCTCTCCTTACTGTGTTCTCTCCTCTTCCTTCCTTCCTTCCTTCCTTCCTTTTTTCCATCTTTCCTTCCTGTCTTCTCTCCTCTTCCTTCCTTCAATCCTTGCTTCCTTCCTTCCTTCCTTTTTTCCATCTTTCCTTCCTGTCTTCTCTCCTCTTCCTTCCTTCATTCTTTCCTTCCTTCCTTTCTTGCATCTCTCCTTACTGTCTTCTCTCCTCTTCCTTCCTGCCTGCCTGCCTGCCTGCCTGCCTTCCTTCCTTGGGCTGTATGTGGCCCTTGAATGAAGATGAGTTTGACTCCTCTGCTCTATAGCATCTCAGCTGTGATGAGGTAATGAGTAACGAGGCAGATTTAGTTTTTGGAGGCCGATTCAAGCAAAGGGGACGTCGGTTTGATACTGTTAAACATAAACAAGATGGTGGCAGTCGAGTACGTTCCAAAATCAGCGTCAGTAATCTGTTATTTTCTAAATTGAGAGCGTGAATGCCAAACACCAACAGACAATGACTGGAATATATGGAAGTCCTTTAGTTTATTAGAGAGGAAAACAGACTTCCTTCCATCTGTCCTTCCTTCCTTCCTTCCTTCCTTTCTTTCTTCTGTCCTTCTTCCCATCTGTCCTTCCTTCCTTCCTTTCTTCTGTCCTTCTTTCCATCTGTCCGTCCTTCCTTCCTTCCTTTCTTCCTTCCCTCTGTCCTTCCTTCCTTCCATCTGTCCTTCCTTCCTTCCTTCCTTCCTTCCTTTCTTTCTTCTGTCCTACTTTCCATCTGTCCTTCCTTCCTTCCATCTATCCTTCCTTCCTTCCTTTCTTCTGTCCTTCTTTCCATCTGTCCTTCCTTCCTTCCATCTGTCCTTCCTCCCTTTCTTCCTTTCTTTCTTCTGTCCTACTTTCCATCTGTCCTTCCTCCCTTTCTTCTGTCTGTCTTTCCTTCCTTCCTTCCATCTGTCCTTCCTTCCTTCCTTCCTTCCTTTCTTTCTTCTGTCCTTCTTTCCATCTGTCCTTCCTCCCTTTCTTCTGTCTGTCTTTCCTTCTTTCCTTCCATCTGTCCTTCCTTCCTTCCTTTCTTTCTTCTGTCCTTCTTTCCATCTGTCCTTCCTCCCTTTCTTCTGTCTGTCTTTCCTTCTTTCCTTCCTTCCTTCCATCTGTCCTTCCTTCCTTCCTTCCTTCCTTTCTTTCTTCTGTCCTTCTTTCCATCTGTCCTTCCTCCCTTTCTTCTGTCTGTCCCTTTCTTCTGTCTTTCTTCTGTCTGTCTTTCCTTCCTTCCTCACTGGAATATATAGAAGTCCTTTAGTTTATTAGAGAGGAAAACAGACAGGAGTCGAGGGACAGAGGTGGAGAAACATCTCACATGAGCCACGTCTGTTTCTAATATAGCACATGACACCAGTGAAGTATGACATCATTTATTATCACATATCAGTAGCCTGCGATTATCCGGCCCACTTTCCTTCCTGTGTTCTTTTACTTCCTTCCTTCCATCTGTCCTTCCTCCTTTCCTTCCTTTTTTCCTTTCTTCGTTCCTTCCGTCCTTCCTTCCTTCCTTCCCTCTGTCCTTCCTTCCTTCCATCTGTCCTTCCTCCCTACCTTCCCATTTTCCTTTCTTCCTTCCTTCCTTCCCTCTGTCCTTCCTTCCTTCCATCTGTCCTTCCTCCCTACCTTCCCATTTTCCTTCCTTCCTTCCATCTGTCCTTCCCTCTGTCCTTCCTTCCTTCCATCTGTCCTTCCTCCCTTCCATCTGTCCTTCCTCCCTACCTTCCCATTTTCCTTCCTTCCTTCCATCTGTCCTTCCTCCCTTCCATCTGTCCTTCCTCCCTACCTTCCCATTTTCCTTTCTTCCTTCCTTCCTTCCTTTCTTCTGTCCTTCTTCCCATCTGTCCTTCCTTCCTTCCTTCCTTCTGTCCTTCTTTCCATCTGTCCACGTCTGTTTCTGATATAGCACACGACACCAGTGAAGTATGACATCATTTATTATCACATATCAGTAGCCTGCGATTATGGACTCGCTGTACATCAGGACACGACAAGACAACCAGGCACCACGAACTCAATATGTGCACTATCGTTCGACATACTTTAGTGTGATATAAACAGCAGTGAGCCTCCTTGCAGGTTGGAGTTGCGTAACCATGGTGCGCAACCATGGTTACCCGTGCCAATATATAACCTTCCTGTCGTCCTCCCGGGTCAAATTGACCCCGTCTGTTTTGACTGTTCCTTCCTTCCTTCCTTCCTTCTTTTCTCTGTCCTTCCTTCCTCCCTTCCTTCTTCCTTCCTCCCTTCCTTCCCTCTTCCTTCCTCCTTTCCTTCCTTCCTTCCTCCTTTCCTTCCATCCTTCCATCTTTCTTTCCTTCCTTCCTTCCTTCCTTCCTCCCTTCCTTCCTTGACTCAAGGACAACAGGAGGGTTAAATAGAAATACACCATTTAAGATTAATGTAGTCGTAATGTCTTCATATTTGCTCAATGACAGTAAGGTTCTTGAATGTTGATCTTTCCTTTCCTTCCTTCCTTTCCTTCCTATGATGATAAGTGGTCAACTGGAAACTTGCTGGTTATTGTACATTTCCTATAGTTTAGCATGGCACCAACATTATACAATCATAACTAGCTCTCCATTCCCCTCTATTGTACAAATATGTGGATATATTGTTTTTATTCAAATTATAATTCAATTTTTTTGGTTTGGTTAGTTGAATTTGTTGGAGTTCATAAATTGAGCTTTTAGTATTTTCCCCTAACGACTGAATGTGGCCTTCAGTGCTCCTCACTGAATGTACCCTAAGGTTCAAGTACGCCTGGCTGGGAATCACTGAATACTAAAGTACAAGTTGTGTCTGCTGTGAACTCGACACTGGTCAGTTTTTTCAAAGCCCTGAGCAGTTCCAAGAAAGCTTTTGCATCATTAGTGATGTAAGACCTTTTTTAATGCTCAACAGGGGAAGCACAGATACCCACACATACAAAACAAATAGCTTTATCTTCATTGAAAAAGTCTGGAGTGAGCGGCTGAAAGGGTTTTCTGCTGTTTATGAGGCTTCCTCTGAGAGTCTGTGAGAGCTGCAGTTTGTGTGTGTGACAGCCTCCTACTCTTTAGGTGCTGACGCATTATGTTTGAGGGTCAGTTTATAATGAAGTCAGGGTGTTGACAGCATTATTGATCGGTCACATAAGGCGCTGGCCTGCCCTCCTGCTGTGAAAACGATAAACAGACTGACTATTATCGCATTATTTCCTCACGTCCACAGGGAGGAAATGCGTCTTGCAGCTATGACACATTCCTTTAAAGAGAAAAAGATGTGTTTACTGTTTCAACTGTCATAAGTTTTTAATGTAGAACACAACATTAGAAAAAAAACCCCAGCATGCAGTGTGTTACTGATGGTCTGAGGACCAAGATCAAGACAAAAGCACTGATCGAATATCAACCACAAACAGACAGCTACAACTCCTCTCTCATGGGAAGTCTGCTGCTCTCGTCATTACATTTTTAATCATGCTATACTTCTACAGGTATTGGATTACCATGAAATTCAGACTGCAATGATCCTCTGACTTCCTCTCCAGCACCACCATGAGGAAGAGTTTGAAATATCTCCACAACTATGTGATGGATGAAATTAGTTTTTCATATTCATGTTACCCAGAGGATGAATTGTAGTTGTAATAGAATGAGCAACTGCAGATGTCTTTGTATTATTATTGGTAGTACTACTATTCATATTTGTAATTCATTCATTGCAAGTTATTCTGGGTAAGTGTTAGCTAAATGTGTAAATGTATGTCCTCTCTCCTTGAGTCAGAGTTTTGTATTAAAGCATTTCCCTCTCCTGAGCTTCACTACACCACAGTCCTCCTCTGTAAAAGCCAGAACACATGCATTACTCCTGCAGCAGCTTCAGATCGATATGAGCCAACACTGCCCCCAAGTGGCCGAATCCTTACATTACAGCTGCATGAAAAACATTAACCCTCGTGTCGTCCTCCCTGGTCAAATTGACCCTGTCTGTTTTGGCTGTTCCCTCTTTCCTCCCTCCCTTCCTTCTCTCTTTCCTTCCTTCCTCCCTCCCTCCTTTCCTTCCTTCTTTCATCCCTCCTTTCCTTCCTTCCCTCCTTCTCTCTTTCTTTCCCTCATTTCCTTCCTCCCTCCTTCTTCTTCCTTCCCTCCCTCCTTTCCTTCCTTCCCTTCCTTCCCTCCTTCTCTTTCTTTCCTTACTCCCTCCTTTCCTTCCCTATTTTCCTTCCTTCTTCCTTCTCTCTTTCTTCCTTCCTCCTTCCTTCTCTCTTTCTTCCTTCCTCCTTCCTTCCTTTCCTTCCCTCCTTCTTCCTTCCTTCCCTCCTTTCCTTCCTTCTTCCGTCTCTCCTTTCCTTCCTTCTTCCGTCTTCCTTCCCTCCTTCATCCCTCCTTTCCTTCCTTCCTTCTTCGTCCCTCCCTTCCTTCCTTGACTCAAGGACAACAGGAGGGTTAAGTGAGTGTCTCGGATCTTTGCAACTACTGTAAACTAGTAGTATTAGTACTCGTAGAAAAAAATCACTTTTCAGATTCATTGATTTATACTGATCAAAAACTAAGGTCCATCAGCTGATCCGGTTCATTCATGTCTTTTGGGATGATGTTAATGTTTGATATGTGATATTCTGAATTTGACCTGTTTTATCAAAAATCTTTCATACAAGTTTATTGTGAGAAAATGATCATTAAGCCATTAAACAATGTGATAATACTTCAGTATAATAACTCCCTGTTGTCAGTCGGGTTTTTTTCTAAAGCAATAAATATAAATTGATCTGATTTCAGGGAAAAGTTGGAGAAATACGGAGCCATCACCAAACCCTGACATAACAGTGTTGTAGATCTACATTAAAAGCTGTTGTAATATGGTGAGATTTCACTGTAAATGAGGACACACTGTTTTAATTGACAGTGGTACTCCTCGCCCTGATGATCCCTTCCTGTTCTTTCAAACACATCAAGCTCTCCAGTCTGAGCACTTGGGAGTCATCTCAGATCCCAAACACACTTTGGCACCAGAAAGCAGAGGTGAGCAGTGTATTCAAATTAGAAATAAGCTCCATCTATCTATCTATCTATCTATCTATCTATCTATCTATCTATCTAAAAGGTGAAACACACAGTCCCGATTTAAAGTGCTCCTCCTCCTGTAGTGACTCATTGAACCCCCCCCCCCCCCCCCCTCTTCCTGCTTTCAAACACAACAAGCTCCACTCTGTGCTCATACTCTATTTCCTTGTTCCCTCCCCTTCAGATCGATAATTTTAAGATAGGTGTAACCAACATGTGATGCAATACAAGCGCTGTCAGCCTGCATTTATGACTGAATCACATGTTGTTCAGATCAAAGTTCAATCTTGTCTCACTTCTCAGTAAGTGAAACTCAGACAGTCGTTGCCACTGAGAGCTGAAATGGCACAGAAAGGAGATCAGCTGGACCGAGAATCCTTCTCTTGTTCGATCTGTCTGGATCTACTGATGGATCCGGTGACTATTCCCTGTGGACACAGCTATTGCATGAGCTGTATTAAAAACTTCTGGGATGGAGAGGATCAGAGGAAGATCTACAGCTGCCCTCAGTGCAGAAAGACCTTCACACAGAGGCCTGTCCTGGTGAAAAGCACCATGTTAGCAGCTTTAGTGGAACAGCTGAGGAAGACTGGACTCCAAGCTGCTCCTGCTGATCTATCCTGCTATGCTGGACCTGAAGATGTGGCCTGTGATGTCTGCACTGGGAGGAAGATGAAAGCCTTCAAGTCCTGTCTGGTGTGTCTGATCTCTTACTGTGAGAAACACCTCCAGCCTCATTATGAATCTGCATTTAAAAAACACAAACTGGTCGAGCCTTCAAAGAAGCTCCAGGAGAACATCTGCTCTCGTCATGATGAGGTGATGAAGATGTTCTGCCGTACTGATCAGCAGAGTATCTGTTATCTCTGCTCTGTGGATGAACATAAAGGCCACGACACAGTCTCAGCTGCAGCAGAAAGGACTGAGAGGCAGAGAGAGCTCGAGGTGAGTCGACTAAACATCCAGCAGAGAATCCAGGACAGAGAGAAAGATGTGAAGCTGCTTCAACAGGAGGTGGAGGCCGTCAGTCGCTCTGCTGATAAAGCAGTGGAGGACAGTGAGAAGATCTTCACTCAGCTGATCCGTCTCCTCCAGAAAAGAAGCTCTGATGTGAAGCAGCAGATCAGATCCCAGCAGGAAACTGAAGTGAGTCGAGTCAAAGAGCTTCAGGAGAAGCTGCAGCAGGAGATCACTGAGCTGAAGAGGAAAGACGCTGAACTGAAGAAGCTCTCACACACAGAGGATCACAACCAGTTTCTACACAACTACCCCTCAGTGTCACAACTCAGTGAACCTACAGACTCATCCAGCATCAATATCCGTCCTCTCAGATACTTTGAGGATGTGACAGCAGCTGTGTCAGAGCTCAGAGATAAACTACAGGACATCCTGAGGGACATTTGGACAAATATCTCACTGACAGAGACTGAAGTGGACGTTTTACTGCCAGAACCAGAACCAGAGCCCAAGACCAGAGCTGAGTTCTTAAAATATTCATGTGAAATCACTCTGGATCCAAACACAGCACACACACGGCTGTTATTATCTGAGGGGAGTAAAGAAGTAACATATATGACACAAAAACAGTCTTATTCTAGTCACACAGACAGATTCACTGGATGGGGTCAGGTGCTGAGTAGAGAGAGTCTGACTGGACGTTGTTACTGGGAGGTGGAGCGGAGAGGAGGAGTTTGTATAGCAGTCGCATACAAGAACATCAGCAGAGAAGGATGGTCAATTGAATCTCTTTTTGGACGTAATGACAAATCTTGGGCTTTGTATTGTTACACTAACAGTTATAAATTTTTGTTCAACAAGATTAATACTCCCGTCTCAGGTCCTGATTCCTCCAGAGTCGGAGTGTACCTGGATCACAGAGCAGGTATTCTGTCCTTCTACAGCGTCTCTGACACCATGACTCTCCTCCACAGAGTCCAGACCACATTCACTCAGCCTCTCCATGCTGGACTTCGGCTTTATGATGGAGCCACAGCTGAGTTGTGTTACTCAAATAGACAGAAGTCATTTCAGACTTCATGTGTCAGATTCTTGATTTTTGTCTCCATGTTTCTGAACTGCACAGAGATCATCTGTCATGCTAATAGGGATTGTCAACACTTAAAAACCCTTTATATATGTGTTGTTGATATATTCAGTTTCTTTAAATGTGACTTTTTCCTGTGTTTTTTTATCCATGGAGGCTCTCACTGCTCATCACCATGTTTTTAACCTTCACTGACATTCCTTCAGATGAAAATGTGAACTTGTCTTTGTTCTAAATGTTAGTTTCATGTTTGTATTGATGTATTTGTGTCTGTTGTTTCTTAAACAGAGAAAACAGCAGAACTTCCTTCATCACAGATATTTTGTTTTCACCACTTGTGAATGTTCAATCAAACTGTACAATAATAATTATCATGATAATAATCAACCAGGAGATAATTAATGATGTTTTTGTACATAGCTGATACTCTGGGTTAAACTAACTGAATGTTTGGATGAAGTCAATCTGTTCATGAAATCATTGAACAAGAGTCATTGATCAGATTTAACTGATTGGATGTGTGAACAATCTGAAGCTTTACATATAATCAATAAAGATGATTTTTTCCCTGTCATCTCAGGATCTCATTCAAAGCTTCTGAAGAAAAATGTGAAACTAAAATGAGAATTTATTTGAGGCAGTTTTCCTCCAGTATTTACTTTTGTCCTTTGCTTTGGATACAGTATGTATGCTATTCTATTCTATTCTCTCTCTCTCCCTATTTATACAAGAGCTTTGAGACACTTGAGTTTAAATTTGGATTAAATAAAAAATTATCTAGTACTTTAGCTATATTAAAGATATATCTATACATAGCCTTGCATTTTACTTTGTATTGTTAAAAACTTCCTTAAAAATATAATTTAAGAAAAATGTATAAAAATCCACGTAGATTAGATTTTGTGGGTGGATTCTCCATTTTCTCACCTCTCTCTCTCTCTCTCTCTCTCTCTCTCTCTCTCTCTCTCTCTCTCTCTTTCTCTCTCACACACACACACCAGTGAGGTCAAGTCAACATGATTTACATGATTCATTAAAACACCATTACAACACAAAATGCCAATTAAATGATTGGACTCATTTTTAAAGTTCAAACAGAGACATGAATCCAGGAGAAGTAAGAGGTTAGAAATACAGCTGTACTACAAAAGCTACAAAGGAAATAAAACAGCAGTAGAGAAACGGACCAAGATCAAGACGAAAGCACTGATCGAATATCAACCACAAACAGACAGCCACAACTCCTCTCTCATGGGAAGACTGCTGCTCTCGTCATTACATTTCTAATCATGCTATACTTCTACAGGTATTGGATTACCATGAAATTCAGACTGCAATGATCCTCTGACTTCCTCTCCAGCACCACCATGAGGAAGAGTTTGAAATATCTCCACAACTATGTGATGGATGAAATTTGTTTTTCATATTCATGTTACCCAGAGGATGAATTGTAGTTGTAATAGAATGAGCAACTGCAGATGTCTTTGTGTTATTATTAGTAGTACTACTATTCATATTTGCAGTTCATTCATTGCAAGTTATTCTGGGTAAGTGTTAGCTAAATGTGTAAATGTATGTCCTCTCTCCTTGAGTCAGAGTTTTGTATTAGAGCATTTCCCTCTCCTGAGCTTCACTACACCACAGTCCTCCTCTGTAAAAGCCAGAAAACATGCATTACTCCTGCAGCAGCTTCAGATCGATATGAGCCAACACTGCCCCCAAGTGGCCGAATCCTGACATTACAGCTGCATGAAAAACATTAAGTGAGTGCCTCGGATCTTTGCAACAACTGTAAACTAGTAGTATTAGTACTAGTAGAAAAAAATCACTTTTCAGATTCATTGATTTATACTGATCAAAAACTAAGGTCCATCAGCTGATCTGGTTCATTCATGTCCTTTGGGATGATGTTAATGTTTGATATGTGATATTCTGAATTTGACCTGTTTTATCAAAAATCTTTCATACAAGTTTATTGTGAGAAAATGATTATTAAGCCATTAAACAATGTGATAATACTTCAGTATAATAACTCCCTGTTGTCAGTAAGGTGTTTTTTTCTAAAGCAATAAATATAAATTGATCTGATTTTAGGGAAAAGTTAGAGAAATACGGAGCCATCACCAAACCCTGACATAACAGTGTTGTAGATCTACATTAAAAGCAGTTGTAATATGGTGAGACTTCACTGTAAATGAGGAAACACAGTTTTAATTGACAGTGGTACTCCTCGCCCTGATGATCCCTTCCTGTTCCTACAAACACATCAAGCTCTCCAGTCTGAGCACTTGGGGGTAATCTCAGATCCCAAACACACTTTAGCACCAGAAAGCAGAGGTGAGCAGTGTATTCAAATTAGAAATGAGATCCATTGTTGACAAAAATTTCCCCTAGGGGATCAATAAAGTTCCTATCTATCTATCTATCTATCTAAAAGGTGAAACACACAGTCCAGATTTAAAGTGCTCCTCCTCCTGTAGTGACTCATTGAAAACCCCTCCCTCTTCTTCCTGCTCTCAAACACAACAAGCTCCACTCTGTGCTCACACTCCATTTCCTTGTTCCCTCCCCTTTAGATCTACAGTGTGAAGATGGGTGTAACCAACATGTGACGCAGTACAAGAGCTGCAGGCTGCATTTATGACTGAATCACATGTTGTTCAGATCAGAGTTCAAACTTGTCTCACCTGTCAGGAAGTGAAACTCAAACAGTCGTTGCCACTGAGAGCTGAAATGGCACAGAAAGGAGATCAGCTGGACCGAGAAACAATCAGCTGTTCAATTTGTTTGGATCTACTGAAGGATCCGGTGGCTATTCCCTGTGGACACAGCTACTGCATGAGCTGTATTAAAGGATTCTGGGATGGAGAGGATCAGAGGAAGATCTACAGCTGCCCTCAGTGCAGAGAGGCCTTCACACCGAGGCCTGTCCTGAAGAAAAACACTGTGTTAACAGCTTTAGTGGAGCAGCTGAAGAAGACTGGACTCCAAGCTGCTCCTGCTGATCACTGCTATGCTGGACCTGAAGATGTGGCCTGTGATGTCTGCACTGGGAGGAAGCTGAAAGCCTTCAAGTCCTGTCTGCAGTGTCTAATCTCTTACTGTGAGAAACACCTTCAGCTTCATTATGAATCTGCATTTAAAAAACACAAACTGGTCGAGCCTTCAAAGAAGCTCCAGGAGAACATCTGCTCTCTTCATGATGAGGTGATGAAGATGTTCTGCCGCACTGATCAGCAGAGTATCTGTTATCTCTGCTCTGTGGAGGATCATAAAGGCCACGACACAGTCTCGGCTGCAGCAGAAAGGACTGAGAGGCAGAGAGAGCTCGAGGTGAGTCGACTAAACATCCAGCAGAGAATCCAGGACAGAGAGAAAGATGTGAAGCTGCTTCAACAGGAGGTGGAGGCCGTCAGTCACTCTGCTGATGAAGCAGTGGAGGACAGTGAGAAGATCTTCACTCAGCTGATCCGTCTCCTCCAGAAAAGAAGCTCTGATGTGAAGCAGCAGATCAGATCCCAGCAGCAAACTGAAGTGAGTGGAGTCAAAGAGCTTCAGGAGAAGCTGCAGCAGGAGATCACTGAGCTGAAGAGGAAAGACGCTGAACTGAAGCAGCTCTCACACACAGAGGATCACAACCAGTTTCTACACAACTACCCCTCAGTGTCACAACTCAGTAAACCTACAGACTCATCCAGCATCAATATCCGTCGTCTGAGATACTTTGAGGATGTGACAGCAGCTGTGTCAAAGCTCAGAGATAAACTACAGGACATCCTGAGGGACAAATGGACAAACATCTCACTGACAGTGACTGAAGGTGACGTTTTACTGTCAGAACCAGAGCCCAAGAGCAGAGCTGAGTTCTTAAAATATTCACGTGAAATCACTCTGGATCCAAACACAGCAAACACACAGCTGTTATTATCTGAGGGGAGTAAAAAAGTAACATATATGACAAAAAAACAGTCTTATTCTAGTCACCCAGACAGATTCACTGCATTTGAAGAGGTCCTGAGTAGAGAGAGTCTGACTGGACGTTGTTACTGGGAGGTGGAGCGGAGAGGAGGAAGAGTTCGTGTAGCAGTCGCATACAAGAACATCAGCAGAGCAGGATGGTCAAATGAATGTTTTTTTGGAAATAATGACAAATCTTGGGCTTTATATTGTGACACTAACAGTTATACATTTTTGTTCAACAACATCAAAACTCCCGTCTCAGGTCCTTACTCCTCCAGAGTCGGAGTGTACCTGGATCACAGAGCAGGTATTCTGTCCTTCTACAGCGTCTCTGAAACCATGACTCTCCTCCACAGAGTCCAGACCACATTCACTCAGCCTCTCTATGCTGGAGTTTGTCTTTACAGTGCTGGAGACACAGCTGAGTTGTGTAAACTGAAATAGACAGAAGTCATTTCAGACTCCATGTGTCAGATTCTTGATTTTTGTCTCCATGTTTCTGAACTGCACAGAGATCATCTGTCATGCTAATAGGGATTGTCAACACTTTTTGTACTTTATATATGTGTTGTTGATATATTCAGTTTTTTAAATGTGACTTTTTCCTGTGTGTTTTTATCCATGGAGGCTCTCACTGCTCATCACCATGTGTTTAACCTTCACTGACATTTCTTCAGATGAAAATGTGAACTTCTCTTTGCTCTAAATGTTAGTTTCATGTTTGTATTGATGTATTTGTGTCTGTTTGTTAAACAGAGAAAACAGCAGAACTTCCTTCATCATAGATATTTGGTTTTCACTACTTGTGAATGTTCAATCAAACTGTACAATAATAATTATGATAATAATCAACCAGGAGATAATAATGATGTTCTTGTACATAGCTGACACTCTGGGTTAAACTAACTGAATGTTTGGATGAAGTCAATCTGTTCATGAAATCATTGAACAAGAGTCATTGATCAGATTTAACTGATTGGATGTGTGGACAATCTGAAGCTTTACATATAATCAATAAAGATGATTTTTTCATGTCATCTCAGGATCTCATTCAAAGCTTCTGAAGAAAAAGGTGAAACTAGAATTGATTTGAGGCAGTTTTCCTCCAGTATTTACTTTTGTTTTTACTAATTCTATGTCCTTTGGGCTCTCTCTCTCTCTCTGACAAAATTATGCATTTCATTTCCATTTCGTAAACTGTGGGGTGCATTAGGAAAAATCTGGTCAAAAGAAATGTAAAGAGGGGGTTATAGTATAGTATAGAGGGGGTTATAGTATAGAGGGTGTTATAGTATAGTATAGAGGGGGTTATAGTATAGTGTAGTATAGAGGGGGTTATAGTATAGTATAGTATAGAGGGGGTTATAGTATAGTATAGTATAGAGGGGGTTATAGTATAGTATAGAGGGGGTTATAGTACAGTATAGTGTAGTATAGAGGGGATTATAGTATAGTGTAGTATAGAGGGGGTTATAGTATAGTATAGTATAGAGGGGGTTATAGTATAGTATAGAGGGGGTTATAGTATAGTGTAGTATAGAGGGGATTATAGTATAGTATATATTGGCACTTGAGTCTAAATTTGGATTAAATAAAACAATTATCTAGTACTTTAGCTATATCAAAAATATATTTATACATAGCCTTGCATTTTACTTTGTATTGTTAAAAACTTCCTTAAAAATACAATTTATGAAAAATGTATAAAAAAGTCCACATAGATCAGATTTTGTGGGTGGATTCACCATTCTCTCACCTCTCTCTCTCTCTCTCTCTCTCTCTCGCTCTCACACACACACACCCCCACACCCACACACACACACACACCCACACACACCAGTGAGGTCAAGTCAACATGCTTTACATGATTCATTAAAAACAACATTACAACACAAAATGCCAATTAAATGATTGGACTCATTTTTTAAAGTTCAAACAGAGACATAAATCCAGGAGAAGTAAGAGGTTAGAAATACAGCTGTACTACAAAAGCTACAAAGGAAATAAAAGTGCAGCAGAGAAACGGATCAAGATCAAGACAAAAGCACTGATCGAATATCAACCACAAACAGACAGCTACAACTCCTCTCTCATGGGAAGTCTGCTGCTCTCGTCATTACATTTTTAATCATGCTATACTTCTACAGGTATTGGATTACCATGAAATTCAGACTGCAATGATCCTCTGACTTCCTCTCCAGCACCACCATGAGGAAGAGTTTGAAACATCTCCACAACTATGTGATGGATGAAATTTACTTTTCATATTCGTGTTACCCAAAGTATGAATTGTAGTTGTAATAGAATGAGCAACTGCAGATGTCTTTGTATTATTATTAGTTGTACTACTATTCATATTTGTAGTTCATTGATCGCAAGTTATTCTGGGTAAGTGTTAGCTAAATGTGTAAATGTATGTCCTCTCTCCTTGAGTCAGAGTTTTGTATTAAAGCATTTCCCTCTCCTGACCTTCACTACACCACAGTCCTCCTCTGTAAAAGCCAGAAAACATGCATTACTCCTGCAGCAGCTTCAGATCGATATGAGCCAACACTGCCCCCAAGTGGCCGAATCCTGACATTACAGCTGCATGAAAAACATGAAGTGAGTGCCTCGGATCTTTGCAACTACTGTAAACTAGTAGTATTAGTACTAGTAGAAAAAAATCACTTTTCAGATTCATTGATTTATACTGATCAAAAACTAAGGTCCATCAGCTGATCCGGTTCAATTCATGTCCTTTGGGATGATGTTAATGTTTGATATGTGATATTCTGAATTTGACCTGTTTTATCAAAAATCTTTCATACAAGTTTATTATGAGTAAATGATCATTAAGCCATTAAATAATTTGATAATACTTCAGTATAATAACTCCCTGTTGCCAGTCAGGTGTTTTTTTCTAAAGCAATAAATATAAATTGATCTGATTTTAGGGAAAAGTTAGAGAAATACGGAGCCATCACCAAACCCTGACATAACAGTGTTGTAGATCTAAATTAAAAGCAGTTGTAATATGGTGAGATTTCACTGTAAATGAGGAAACAGTTTTAATTGACAGTGGTACTCCTCGCCCTGATGATCCCTTCCTGTTCTTACAAACACATCAAACTCTCCAGTCTGAACACTTGGGAGTCATCTCAGATCCCAAACACACTTTGGCACCAGAAAGCGGAGGTGAGCAGTGTATTCAAATTAGGAATGAGATCCATTGTTCCATCTGTCCAAAAGGTGAAACACACAGTCCCGATTTAAAGTGCTCCTCCTCCTGGAGTGACTCATTGAAAACCCCTCCCTCTTCTTCCTGCTCTCAAACACAACAGGCTCCACTCTGTGCTCATACTCTATTTCCTTGTTCCCTCCCCTTTAGATCTACAGTTTGAAGATGGGTGTAACCAACATGTAAAGCAGCACAAGAGCTGTCAGCCTGCATTTATGACTGAATCACATGTTGTTCAGATCAGAGTTCAGACTTGTTTGACTTCTCAGTAAGTGAAACTCAAACAGTCATTGCCACTGAGAGCTGAAATGGCGCAGAGAGGAGATCAGCTTGACCAAGAATCCTTCTCTTGTTCGATCTGTCTGGATCTACTGAAGGATCCAGTGACTATTCCCTGTGGACACAGCTATTGCATGAGCTGTATTAAAAACTTCTGGGATGGAGAGGATCAGAGGAAGATCTACAGCTGTCCTCAGTGCAGAAAGACCTTCACACCGAGGCCTGTCCTTGTGAAAAGCACCATGTTAGCAGCTTTAGTGGAGCAGCTGAAGAAGACTGGACTCCAAGCTGCTCCTGCTGATCACTGCTATGCTGGACCTGAAGACGTGGCCTGTGATGTCTGCACTGGGAAGAAGATGAAAGCCTTCAAGTCCTGTCTGCAGTGTCTGATCTCTTACTGTGAGAAACACCTCCAGCCTCATTATGAATCTGCATTTAAAAAACACAAACTGGTCGAGCCTTCAAAGAAGCTCCAGGAGAACATCTGCTCTCGTCATGATGAGGTGATGAAGATGTTCTGCCGCACTGATCAGCAGAGTATCTGTTATCTCTGCTCTGTGGATGAACACAAAGGCCACGACACAGTCTCAGCTGCAGCAGAATGGACTGAGAGGCAGAGAGAGCTCGAGGTGAGTCGACTAAACATCCAGCAAAGAATCCAGGACAGAGAGAAAGATGTGAAGCTGCTTCAACAGGAGGTGGAGGCCGTCAGTCGCTCTGCTGATAAAGCAGTGGAGGACAGTGAGAAGATCTTCACTGAGCTGATCCGTCTCCTCCAGAAAAGAAGCTCTGATGTGAAGCAGCAGATCAGATCCCAGCAGGAAACTGAAGTGAGTCGAGCCAAAGAGCTTCAGGAGAAGCTGCAGCAGGAGATCACTGAGCTGAAGAGGAAAGACGCTGAACTGAAGCAGCTCTCACACACAGAGGATCACAACCAGTTTCTACACAACTACCCCTCAGTGTCACAACTCAGTGAACCTACAGACTCATCCAGCATCAATATCCGTCCTCTCAGATACTTTGAGGATGTTACAGTGGCTGTGTCAGAGCTCAGAGATAAACTACAGGACATCCTGAGGGACAAATGGACAAACATCTCACTGACAGTGACTGAAGTGGATGTTTTACTGTCAGAACCAGAACCCAAGACCAGCGCTGAGTTCTTAAAATATTCAAGTGAAATCACTCTGGATCCAACCACAGTATACTCATATCTGTTATTATCTGAGGGGAGTAAAAAAGTAACATATATGAGACAAAAACAGTCTTATTCTAGTCACCCAGACAGATTCACTGGATGTCCTCAGGTCCTGAGTAGAGACAGTCTGACTGGACGTTGTTACTGGGAGGTGGAGTGGAGAGCAGGGTTAGGAGTTTATGTAGCAGTCGCATACAAGAACATCAGCAGAGTAGGAGGGTTAAATGAATATGTTTTTGGACATAATGACAAATCTTGGGCTTTATATTGTGACACTAACGGTTATACATTTTTGTTCAACACCATTCAAACTCCCGTCTCAGGTCCTGTTTCCTCCAGAGTAGGAGTGTACCTGGATCACAGAGCAGGTACTCTGTCCTTCTACAGCGTCTCTGAAACCATGACTCTCCTCCACAGAGTCCAGACCACATTCACTCAGCCTCTCTATGCTGGATTTTATCTTTACAGTGCTGGAGACACAGCTAAGTTGTGTAAACTCAAATAGACAGAAGTCATTTCAGACTTCATGTGTCAGATGTTGTAATTCTTCATGTTTTTGTCTCCATGTTTCCGAACTGCACAGAGATGATCTGTCATGCTAATAGGGATTGTCAACACTTTTTGTACTTTATATATGTGTTGTTGATATATTCAGTTTTTTTAAATGTGACTCTTTCCTGTGTGTTTTTATCCATGGAGGCTCTCACTGCTCATCACCATGTTTTTAACCTTCACTGACATTCCTTCAGATGAAAATGTGAACTTCTCTTTGTTCTAAATGTTAGTTTCATGTTTGTATTGATGTATTTGTGTCTGTTGTTTCTTAAACAGAGAAAACAGCAGAACTTCCTTCATCATAGATATTTTGTTGTCACCACTTGTGAATGTTCAATCAAACTGTACACTAATAATTATCAATGATAATAATCAACCAGGAGATAATTAATGATGTTCTTGTACATAGCTGACAGTCTGGGTTAAACTAACTGAATGTTTGGATGAAGTCAATCTGTTCATGAAATCATTGAACAAGAGTCATTGATCAGATTTAACTGATTGGATGTGTGAACAATCTGAAGCTTTACATATAATCAATAAAGATGATTTTTTTTCCTGTCATCTCAGGATCTCATTCAAAGCTTCTGAAGAAAAATGTGAAACTAAAATGAGAGTTTATTTGAGGCAGTTTTCCTCCAGTATTTACTTTTGTCCTTTGCTTTGGATACAGTATGTATGCTATTCTATTCTCTCTCTCTCCCTATTTATACAAGAGCTTTTAGACACTTGAGTTTAAATTTGGATTAAATAAAACAATTATCTAGTACTTTAGCTATGTCAAAAATATATTTATACATAGCCTAGCATTTGACTTTGTATTGTTAAAAACTTCCTTAAAAATATAATTTATGAAAAATGTATAAAAATCCACGTAGATTAGATTTTGTGGGTGGATTCTCCATTTTCTCACCTCTCTCTCTCTCTCTCTCTCTCTCTTTCTCTCTCACACTCACACTCACACACACACACACCAGTGAGGTCAAGTCAATATGCTTTACATGATTCATTAAAACACCATTACAACACAAAATGCTTATTAAATGATTGGACTCATTTTTAAAGTTCAAACAGAGACATAAATCCAGGAGAAGTAAGAGGTTAGAAATACAGCTGTACTACAAAAGCTACAAAGGAAATAAAAGAGCAGCAGAGAAACGGACCAAGATCAAGACAAAAGCACTGATCGAATATCAACCACAAACAGACAGCTACAACTCCTCTCTCATGGGAAGTCTGCTGCTCTCGTCATTACATTTTTAATCATGCTATACTTCTGCAGGTATTGGATTACCATGAAATTCAGACTGCAATGATCCTCTGACTTCCTCTCCAGCACCACCATGAGGATGATTTTGAAATATCTCCACAACTATGTGATGGATGAAATTTGCTTTTCATATTCATGTTACCCAGAGGATGAATTGTAGTTGTAATAGAATGAGCAACTGCAGATGTCTTTGTATTATTATTAGTATTACTACTATTAATATTTGTAGTTCATTCATTGCAAGTTATTCTGGGTAAGTGTTAGCTAAATGTGTAAATGTATGTCCTCTCTCCTTGAGTCAGAGTTTTGTATTACAGTTTTTTTCCATTGGTTTGGCTCATTTCTTGAAACAGAAATTACATTCTCAAAACACCATGGACAAACCTCCAAACTACTTGGCAATTGTTCACAACAGAATTGTATTTCTCATTGATTTCATCACTTTGCAAATGTCTTAGTACATCTTTGCAAATGATTAAGTACATGTAGCCTACAGTTAGCCCAGTTAGCCTACATTTAGCACAATTTCCAAGTGAATAGATCCCGTTGATCTAAACTGATTGATTGATTCTCAGTCTAATGGTTGTTCTCTCCAAAACATGTCAGCATCATTTCATTCTATAAGTCATCACATGCAAAATAGTCTGTTCAATTGTCAAAATAAGTCAAGAACCTAATACCATGAATATCATATATGAATCTCTTGGAACATTTGATAAATTGATTACAGTAATTGACAGTCAGGTGAAAATAGAACTTGACTAACGAAGGAGGAGTTTCTCACATCTCAGATGACCAATATAAACAATATGTTTAGTTACCTGACAGATACTGTCCATGATTGTGAATGCTGCTAAACATGTATATATAGAGCTTGACCAGGACTAGTACAATTTGTGAACATGGAGGCACCTGTCCAAGTAAATGAACATGGGCAACTGCCTGCTCGAGGAAGAGGAAGAAGAAGAGGAGGAGGAGTAAGGGTGCGTGGTGGTAGAATAGGGGGAAGAGGTCGAGGAGCAAGAAGACACCATGCTGTTCCAGATGAAATTCGGGCCACACTTATAGACCATATTATCAACCATCGGCTCTGATTTGATCCCTGAAAATGAGAGAGGTCTCGTAGGGCCTCACCTACCAAAGTATGTAATTGTGTGGGACAATGTGAATTTCCACCGTGGCCCGCTCATCAGAGCCTGGTTCACTACTCATCCAAGGATGGTCATGGTGTTCCTACCACCTTACTCTCCTTTCCTCAATCCTATTGAGGAGTTTTTCTCCGCTTGGAGGTGGAGAGTGTATGAGCATCAGACTCAAAATCAGAGGTCCTTGCTCCATGCAATGGACGCTGCTTGTGATGATATTACAGGAGGTCAGTGCAGGGGATGGTTGCGACATGCACGCCGTTTCTTCCCTCATTGCATCGCAAGGGAGAATATACGCTGTGATGTGGACGAGAATCTGTGGCCAGACAGACAGCAGCATGTGGATGGCCAGGAGGGTGAGGATGATGGCCAGGAGAGGGAGGGTGAGGACAGCGACCAGTGAAGAAATGTTAGTTTTGAATCTCCGGCTTTATTTACAGCACTGTAGGCTACATATAATTTTCCTTGTTTTTTGTGTATATGTTTATATTACAGTATATTGTGCTGTATACATTTTCTTTTAGTAACTCTGATGTATGGAAGTTACTTTATGTGTGAATAAAAATGGTTACAATTTCCTTGGCAGTATGAGTGCAATGTGTGAAGTCAAACCTTGGAGGGTACTCTTACCGTAAAGTCCTATTTTTTCTTCTTTTTTTCAGTTTTATACACAATTGTATTCTGTTAGCTAGACAAAAAACTAGTACAGTAACCATTGTGAATGAAGGACTGGGCTAAGACTGAGAGGTGGACATAAGGGATATTTCAATGGTCCTCTGCCATAGTGACAAAACATCTAACCATTTTGACTTGCAGTGCTCACACAATGCCAAAGGGACAATGCATTTTGGGGGCACTGACTGTTTATATGAGAAAGAAATTTAGTTTTGACACATGAGTGAACTGTTTTGGGAGAGATATGAGCTTTTGGAGGTGAACCATGGTGTTGTGCTGAACCATCCAGGTTATTTTAGCACCAAGCACCAAGAGTATTGAGAACGTCCAGTCTGTTTCGAGAAATGAGCCAAAGCAATTGAGAAGGATCTTTTGCCTTTTGGTGGCACTGACGATTTATATGGGAAAGGAATTTAGTATTGAAGCATGAGTGAACAGTTTTGGGAGAGATATGAGCTTTTGCAAGTGAACTATGTTGTTGTGCTGAACTGTAAGACTGTTCTGCCAAATGATCTTAGAGTTTTGAGAATGTAATTTCTGTTTCATGAAATGAGCCAAACCAATAGAAAAAAACTGTAAAGCATTTCCCTCTCCTGACCTTCACTACACCACAGTCCTCCTCTGTAAAAGCCAGAAAACATGCATTACTCCTGCAGCAGCTTCAGATCGATATGAGCCAACACTGCCCCCAAGTGGCCGAATCCTGACATTACAGCTGAATGAAACACATTAACCCTTGTGTCATCCTCCCTGGTCAAATTGACCGTGTCTGTTTTGGCTGTTCCTTCTTTCCTCCCTCCCTTCCTCCCTCCTTTCCTTCCTTCCTCCCTCCTGTCCTTCCTTCCCTCCTTCTCTCTTTCTTTCCCTCATTTCCTACCTCCCTCCCTCCTTCCTTTCCTTCCCTCCTCCCTCCCTCCTTTCCTTCCTTCCCTCCTTCTCTCTTTCTTTCCTTCCTCCCTCCTTTCCTTCCCTCTTTTCCTTCCTTCTTCCTTCCCTCTTTCTTTCCCCCCTCCTTTCCTCCCTCCCTCCTTCCTTCCTTTCCTTCCCTCCTTCCTTCCCTCCTTTCCTTCCTCATTCCTCTCTCCTTTCCTTCCTTCTTCTGTCTTCCTTCCCTCATTCCTCTCTCCTTTCCTTCCCTCCTTCTTCCTTCCCTCCTCCCTCCTTTCCTTCCTTCCCTCCTTCTCTCTTCCCTCCTCCCTCCTTTCCTTCCTTCCCTCCTTCTCTCTTCCCTCCTCCCTCCTTTCCTTCCTTCCCTCCTTCTCTCTTCCCTCCTCCCTCCTTTCCTTCCTTCCCTCCTTCTCTCTTCCCTCCTCCCTCCTTTCCTTCCTTCCCTCCTTCTCTCTTCCCTCCTCCCTCCTTTCCTTCCTTCCCTCCTTCTCTCTTTCTTTCCTTCCCTCTTTTCCTTCCTTCTTCCTTCTCTCTTTCTTTCCTTCCCTCTTTTCCTTCCTTCTTCCTTCTCTCTTTCCTTCCCTCCTTCTTCCTTCCTTCCCTCCTTTCCTTCCTTCTTCCGTCTCTCCTTTCCTTCCTTCTTCCGTCTCTCCTTTCCTTCCTTCTTCCGTCTTCCTTCCCTCCTTCCTCCCTCCTTTCTTTCCTTCCTTCTTCGTCCCTCCCTTCCTTCCTTGACTCAAGGACAACAGGAGTGTTAAGTGAGTGTCTCGGATCTTTGTAACAACTGTAAACTAGTAAAAGAATAGAAAAAAAATCACTTTTCAGATTCATTGATTTATACTGATAAAAAACTAAGGTCCATCAGCTGATCTGGTTCATTTATGTCTTTTGGGATGATGTTAATGTTTGATATGTGATATTCTGAATTTGACCTGTTTTATCAAAAATCTTTCATACAAGTTTATTGTGAGAAAATGATTATTAAACCATTAAATAATGTGATAATACTTCAGTATAATAACTCCCTGTTGTCAGTCAGGTGTTTTTTTCTAAAGCAATAAATATAAATTGATCCGATTTTAGGGAAAAGTTAGAGAAATACGGAGCCATCACCAAACCCTGACTTCACAGTGTTGTAGATC
This sequence comes from Scomber colias, assembly GCA_021039105.1. NCBI lineage: Eukaryota > Metazoa > Chordata > Actinopteri > Scombriformes > Scombridae > Scomber > Scomber colias. The sequence goes on along the minus strand of JAJDFG010000460.1, from coordinate 100,616 downwards.
TACATTAAAAGCTGTTATAATATGGAGAGATTTCACTGTAAATGAGGAAACACAGTTTTAATTGACAGTGGTACTCCTCGCCCTGATGATCCCTTCCTGTTCATTCAAACACATCAAGCTCTCCAGTCTGAGCACTTGGGAGTCATCTCAGATCCCAAACACACTTTGGCACCAGAAAGCAGAGGTGAGCAGTGTATTCAAATTACAATCTAAAAGGTGAAACACACAGTCCTGATTTAAAGTGCTCCTCCTCCTGTAGTGACTCATTGATAACCCCTCCCTCTTCTTCCTGCTCTCAAACACAACACGCTCCACACTGTGCTCATACTCTATTTCCTTGTTCCCTCCCCTTCAGATCGATAATTTGAAGATGGGTGTAACCAACGTGTGATGCAGTACAAGAGCTGTCAGGCTGCATTCATGACAGAACATGTTGTTCAGATCAGAGTTCAAACTTGTTTGACTTCTCAGGAAGTGAAACTCAAACAGTCGTTGCCACTGAGAGCTGAAATGGCGCAGAAAGGAGATCAGCTGGACCGAGAATCCTTCTCTTGTTCGATCTGTCTGGATCTACTGAAGGATCCGGTGACTATTCCCTGTGGACACAGCTACTGTATGAGCTGTATTAAAACACACTGGGATGGAGAGGATCAGAGGAGGATCTACAGCTGTCCTCAGTGCAGAAAGGTCTTTGCACCGAGGCCTGTACTGATGAAAAACACCATGTTAGCAGATTTAGTGGAGAAGCTGAAGAAGACTGGACTCCAAGCTGCTCCTGCTGATCACTGCTATGCTGGACCTGAAGATGTGGCCTGTGATGTCTGCACTGGGAGGAAGCTGAAAGCCTTCAAGTCCTGTCTGCAGTGTCTGGCCTCTTACTGTGAGAACCATATTCAATTTCATTATGAATCTGCATTTAAAAAACACAAACTGGTCGAGCCTTCAAAGACGCTCCAGGAGAACATCTGCTCTCGTCATGATGAGGTGATGAAGATGTTCTGCCGCACTGATCAGCAGAGTATCTGTTATCTCTGCTCTGTGGATGAACATAAAAGCCACGACACAGTCTCAGCTGCAGCAGAAAGGACTGAGAGGCAGAGAGAGCTCGAGGTGAGTCGACTAAACATCCAGCAGAGAATCCAGAACAGAGAGAAAGATGTGAAGCTGCTTCAACAGGAGGTGAAGGCCGTCAGTCTCTCTGCTGATAAAGCAGTGGAGGACAGTGAGAAGATCTTCACTCAGCTGATCCGTCTCCTCCAGAAAAGAAGCTCTGATGTGAAGCAGCAGATCAGATCCCAGCAGGAAACTGAAGTGAGTCGAGTCAAAGAGCTTCAGGAGAAGCTGCAGCAGGAGATCACTGAGCTGAAGAGGAAAGACGCTGAACTGAAGAAGCTCTCACACACAGAGGATCACAACCAGTTTCTACACAACTACCCCTCAGTGTCACAACTCAGTGAACCTACAGACTCATCCAGCATCAATATCCGTCCTCTGAGATACTTTGAGGATGTGACAGCAGCTGTGTCAGAGCTCAGAGATAAACTACAGGACCTCCTGAGGGACGAATGGACAAACATCTCACTGACAGAGACTGAAGTGGACGTTTTACTGTCAGAACCACAACCAGAGCTCAAGACCAGAGCTGGGTTCTTAAAATATTCATGTGAAATCACTCTGGATCCAAACACAGCAAACACATCATTGCTATTATCTGAGGGGAACAGAAAAGTAGAAATAATGAGCCAAACACAGTCTTATTCTAGTCACCCAGACAGATTCACTTTATGGCCTCAGGTGCTGAGTAGAGAGAGTCTGACTGGACGTTGTTACTGGGAGGTGGAGTGGAGAGGAGAAGGACTTCGTGTAGCAGTCGCATACAAGAACATCAGCAGAGCAGTACACTCGATTGAATCTCTTTTTGGACATAATGACAAATCTTGGTCTTTATATTGTGACACTAACAGTTATATATTTTGCTTCAAAAACATTAATACTACCGTCTATGGTCCTGTTTCCTCCAGAGTCGGAGTGTACCTGGATCACAGAGCAGGTATTCTGTCCTTCTACAGCGTCTCTGAAACCATGACTCTCCTCCACAGAGTCCAGACCACATTCACTCAGCCTCTCTATGCTGGAGTTTGTCTTCTTTATAATGGAGCCACAGCTGAGTTGTGTAAACTCAAATAGACAGAAGTCATTTCAGACTTCATGTGTCAGATTCTTGATGTTTGTCTCCATGTTTCTGAACTGCACAGAGATCATCTGTCATGCTAATAGGGATTGTCAACACTTTTTGTACTTTATATATGTGTTGTTGATAGATTCAGTTTCTTTAAATGTGACTCTTTCCTGTGTGTTTTTATCCATGGAGGCTCTCACTGCTCATCACCATGTTTTTAACCTTCACTGACATTCCTTCAGATGAAAATGTGAACTTCTCTTTGTTCTAAATGTTAGTTTCATGTTTGTATTGATGTATTTGTGTCTGTTGTTTCTTAAACAGAGGAAACAGCAGAACTTCCTTCATCATAGATATTTGGTTGTCACCACTTGTGAATGTTCAATCAAACTGTACAATAATAATGATCATGATAATAATCAACCAGGAGATAATTAATGATGTTCTTGTACATAGCTGACAATCTGGGTTAAACTAACTGAATGTTTGGATGAAGTCAATCTGTTCATGAAATCATTGAACAAGAGTCATTGATCAGATTTAACTGATTGGATGTGTGAACAATCTGAAGCTTTACATATAATCAATAAAGATGATTTTTTTTCCTGTCATCTCAGGATCTCATTCAAAGCTTCTGAAGAAAAATGTGAAACTAAAATGAGAATTTATTTGAGGCAGTTTTCCTCCAGTATTTACTTTTGTCCTTTGCTTTGGATATAGTATGCTATTCTATTCTCTCTCTCTCTCCCTATATATACACAAGAGCTTTTAGACACTTGAGTTTAAATTTGGATTAAATAAAACAATTATCTAGTACTTTAGCTATATCAAAAATATATTTATTACTTTGTATGGTTGAAAACTTCCTTAAAAATATAGTTTATGAAAAATGTATAAAAAAATCCACGTAGATCAGATTTTGTGGGTGGATTCTCCATTTTCTCACCTCTCTCTCTCTTTCACACACACACACACACACACACACACACACACACACACACACACACACACACACACACACACACACACACACACACACACCAGTGAGGTCAAGTCAACATGCTTTACGTGATTCATTAAATCAACATTACAACACAAAATGCCAATTAAATGATTGGACTCATTTTTAAAGTTCAAACAGAGACATGAATCCAGGAGAAGTAAGAGGTTAGAAATACAGCTGTACTACAAAAGCTACAAAGGAAATAAAACAGCAGCAGAGAAACGGACCAAGATCAAGACAAAAGCACTGATCGAATATCAACCACAAACAGACAGCTACAACTCCTCTCTCATGGGAAGTCTGCTGCTCAGTCATCTCAGATCCCAAACACACTTTGGCACCAGAAAGCAGAGGTAAGCAGTGTATTCAAATTAGAAATGAGCTCCATCTATCTATCTATCTATCGATCTATCTGTCTGTCTGTCTGTCTGTCTGTCTGTCTGTCTGTCTGTCTATCTATCTAAAAGGTGAAACACACAGTCCCGATTTAAAGTGCTCCTCCTCCTGTAGTGACTCAGTGAAAACCCCGCCCTCTTCTTCCTGCTCTCAAACACAACAAGCTCCACTCTGTGCTCATACTCTATTTCCTTGTTCCCTCCCCTTTAGATCTACAGTTTGAAGATGGGTGTAACCAACATGTGAAGCAGCACAAGAGCTGTCAGGCTGCATTTATGACTGAATCACATGTTGTTCAGATCAGAGTTCAAACTTATCTCACTTCTCAGTAAGTGAAACTCAAACAGTCGTTGCCACAGAGAGCTGAAATGGCACAGAAAGGAGATCAGCTGGACCGAGAAACAATCAGCTGTTCGATCTGTTTGGATCTACTGAAGGATCCGGTGACTATTCCCTGTGGACACAGCTACTGCATGAGCTGTATTAAAGGATTCTGGGATGGAGAGGATCAGAGGAAGATCTACAGCTGCCCTCAGTGCAGAGAGTCCTTCACATCGAAGCCTGTCCTGAAGAGAAACACCATGTTAGCAGCTTTAGTGGAGCAGCTGAAGAATACTGGACTCCAAGTTGCTCCTGCTGATCACTGCTATGCTGGACCTGAAGATGTGGCCTGTGATGTCTGCACTGGGAGGAAGCTGAAAGCCTTCAAGTCCTGTCTGGTGTGTTTAATCACTTACTGTGAGAAACACCTTCAGCTTCATTATGAATCTGCATTTAAAAAACACAAACTGGTTGAGCCTTCAAAGAAGCTCCAGGAGAACATCTGCTCTCGTCATGATGAGGTGATGAAGATGTTCTGCCGTACTGATCAGCAAAGTATCTGTTATCTTTGCTCTGTGGATGAACATAAAGGCCACGACACAGTCTCAGCTGCAGCAGAAAGGACTGAGAGGCAGAGAGAGCTCGAGTTGAGTCGACTAAACATCCAGCAGAGAATCCAGGAAAGAGAGAAAGATGTGATGCTGCTTCAACAGGAGGTGGAGGCCGTCAGTCGCTCTGCTGATAAAGCAGTGGAGGACAGTGAGAAGATCTTCACTGAGCTGATCCGTCTCCTCCAGAAAAGAAGCTCTGATGTGAAGCAGCAGATCAGATCCCAGCAGGAAACTGAAGTGAGTGGAGTCAAAGAGCTTCAGGAGAAGCTGCAGCAGGAGATCACTGAGCTGAAGAGGAAAGACGCTGAACTGAAGAAGCTCTCACACACAGAGGATCACAACCAGTTTCTACACAACTACCCCTCAGTGTCACAACTCAGTGAACCTACAGACTCATCCAGCATCAATATCCGTCCTCTGAGATACTTTGAGGATGTGACAGCAGCTGTGTCAGAGCTCAGAGATAAACTACAGGACATCCTGAGGGACAAATGGACAAACATCTCTCTGACAGTGACTGAAGTGGACGTTTTACTGTCAGGACCAGAACCCAAGACCAGAGCTGGGTTCATAAAATATTCATGTGAAATCACTCTGGATCCAAACACAGCAAACACAAAAGTGTTATTATCTGAGGGGAACAGAAAAGCAACATACATGAGACAACAACAGTCTTATTATAGTCACCCAGACAGATTCACTGATTATAATGTTCAGGTCCTGAGTAGAGAGAGTCTGACTGGACGTTGTTACTGGGAGGTGGACTGGAGAGGAGGAGGAGTTCGTATAGCAGTCGCATACAAGAACATCAGCAGAGCAGGATCATCATATGAATGTGTTTTTGGAAATAATGACAAATCTTGGGCTTTAAAATGTGACACTAACAGTTATATTTTTTTCGTCAACAACATTAAAACTCCCGTCTCAGGTCCTGGTTCCTCCAGAGTTGGAGTGTACCTGGATCACAGAGCAGGTATTCTGTCCTTCTACAGCGTCTCTGAAACCATGACTCTCCTCCACAGAGTCCAGACCACATTCACTCAGCCTCTCTATGCTGGAGTTTATCTTTACAGTGCTGGAGCCACAACTGAGTTGTGTAAACTGAAATAGACAGAAGTCATTTCAGACTTCATGTGTCAGATTCTTGATTTTTGTCTCCATGTTTCTGAACTGCACAGAGATCATCTGTCATGCTAATAGGGATTGTCAACACTTTTTTCTACTTTATATATGTGTTATTGATATTTTCAGTTTCTTTAAATGTGACTTTTTCCTGTGTGTTTTTATCCATGGAGTCTCTCACTGTTCATCACCATGTTTATAATCTTCACTGACATTCCTTCAGATGAAAACGTGAACTTCTCTTTGTTCTAAATGTTAGTTTCATGTTTGTATTGATGTATTTGTGTCTGTTGTTTCTTAAACAGAGAAAACAGCAGAACTTCCTTCATCACAGATATTTTGTTGTCACCACTTGTGAATGTTCAATCAAACTGTACAATAATAATTATCATGATAATAATCAACCAGGAGATAATTAATGATGTTCTTGTTCATAGCTGACACTCTGGGTTAAACTAACTGAATGTTTGGATGAAGTCAATCTGTTCATGAAATCATTGAACAAGAGTCATTGATCAGATTTAACTGATTGGATGTGTGAACAATCTGAAGCTTTACATATAATCAATAAAGATGATTTTTTTTCTGTCATCTCAGGATCTCATTCAAAGCTTCTGAAGGAAAATGTGAAACTAAAATGAGAATGTATTTGAGGCAGTTTTCCTCCAGTATTTACTTTTGTCCTTTGCTTTGGATATAGTATGTATGCTATTCTATTCTATTCTCTCTCTCTCCATATATATATATAAGAGCTTTTAGACACTTGAGTTTAAATTTGGATTAAATAAAACAATTATCTAGTACTTTAGCTATATCAATAATATATTTATACATAGCCTTGCATTTTACTTTGTATTGTTAAAAACTTCCTTAAAAATATAATTTATGAAAAATGTATAAAAGAATCCACGTAGATCAGATTTTGTGGGTGGATTCTCCATTTTCTCACCGCTTTCTCTCTCTCACACACACTCTCTCACACACACACACACACACCAGTGAGGTCAAGTCAACATGCTTTACATCATTCATTAAAACAACATTACAACACAAAATGCCAATTAAATGATTGGACTCATTTTTAAAGTTCAAACAGAGACATAAATCCAGGAGAAGTAAGAGGTTAGAAATACAGCTGTACTACAAAAGCTACAAAGGAAATAAAAGAGCAGTAGAGAAACGGACCAAGATCAAGACAAAAGCACTGATCGAATATCAACCACAAACAGACAGCTACAACTCCTCTCTCATGGGAAGTCTGCTGCTCTCGTCATTACTTTTTTAATCATGCTATACTTCTACAGGTATTGGATTACCATGAAATTCAGACTGCAATGATCCTCTGACTTCCTCTCCAGCACCACCATGAGGTCGATTTTGAAATATCTCCACAACTATGTGATGGATGAAATTTGTTTTTCATATTCATGTTACCCAGAGGATGAATTGTAGTTGTAATAGAATGAGCAACTGCAGATGTCTTTGTATTATTATTAGTGGTACTACTATTAATATTTGTAGTTCATTCATTGCAAGTTATTCTGGGTAAGTGTTAGCTAAATGTGTAAATGTATGTCCTCTCTCCTTGAGTCAGAGTTTTGTATTAACCCTTGTGTCGTCCTCCCGGGTCAAATTGACCCCGTCTTATTCTTCTTTCCTCCTTTCCTTCCTTCCATCTGTATTTCTTCCATCCCCGTTTCCTTTTCTCCTTCCTTCCCTCTTTTCCTTCCTTCCCTCCTTTCCTTCCTCCCGTCCTTATTTCCTCCCTCCCTCCTTCTCTTTTCTTTCCTCTGTCCTTCTTTCCTTCCTTTCTTCTTTCCTTTCCTCCCTTCTTCCTTCCTCCTTTCCTTCCTTCTTAATTTCCTGCCTCCCTCCCTCCTTCCTTCCTTCCACCCTCCTTTTCTTCCTTCTTCCTTCCTCCCTTTCTCCCTCCCTTCCTTCCTTCCTTCTTTCATTTCCTTTCCTCTCTTCCTCCCTCCTTTCATTCCTTCTTCCTTCCTTCCTTCCTTCCTTCACTCGAGGACAATAGGAGGGTTAAAGCATTTCCCTCTCCTGACCTTCACTACACCACAGTCCTCCTCTGTAAAAGCCAGAATACATGCATTACTCCTGCAGCAGCTTCAGATCGATATGAGCCAACACTGCCCCCAAGTGGCCGAATCCTTACATTACAGCTGCATGAAAAACATTAACCCTCGTGTCGTCCTCCCTGGTCAAATTGACCCTGTCTGTTTTGGCTGTTCCTTCTTTCCTCCCTCCCTTCCTTCTCTCTTTCCTTCCTTCCTCCCTCCTTTCCTTCCTTCTTTCATCCCTCCTTTCCTTCCTTCTCTCCTTCTCTCTTTCTTTCCCTCATTTCCTTCCTCCCTCCTTCTTCCTTCCCTCCTCCCTCCCTCCTTTCCTTCCCTCCTCCCTCCCTCCTTCTCTCTTTCTTTCCTTCCTCCCTCCTTTCCTTCCCTCTTTTCCTTCCTTCTTCCTTCTCTCTTTCTTTCCTCCCTCCTTTCCTTCCTCCCTTTCCTTCCCTCCTTCTTCCTTCCTTTCCTTCCTTCTTCCGTCTCTCCTTTCCTTCCTTCTTCCGTCTTCCTTCCCTCCTTCATGCCTCCTTTCCTTCCTTCCTTCTTCGTCCCTCCCTTCCTTCCTTGACTCAAGGACAACAGGAGGGTTAAGTGAGTGCCTTGGATCTTTGCAACAACTGTAAACTAGTAGTATTAGTACTAGTAGAAAAAAATCACTTTTCAGATTCATTGATTTATACTGATCAAAAACTAAGGTCCATCAGCTGATCTGGTTCATTCATGTCTTTTGGGATGATGTTAATGTTTGATATGTGATATTCTGAATTTGACCTGTTTTATCAAAAATCTTTCATACAAGTTTATTGTGAGAAAATGATCATTAAGCCATTAAATAATCTGATAATACTTCAGTATAATAACTCCCTGTTGTCAGTCAGGTGTTTTTTTACACCTGCAATAAAGCAATAAGCAATAAATATGAATTGATCTGATTTCATGGAAAAGTTCTATCTATCTATCTATCTATCTATCTATCTATCTATCTATCTATCTATCTATCTATCTATCTATCTATCTAAAAGGTGAAACACATAGTCCCGATTTAAAGTGCTCCTCCTCCTGATGTGACTCAGTGAAAACCCCTCCCTCTTCTTCCTGCTGTCAAACACAACAGGCTCCACTCTGTGCTCATACTCTATTTCCTTGTTCCCTCCCCTTTAGATCTACAGTTTGAAGATGGGTGTAACCAACATGTAAAGCAGCACAAAAGCTGCAGGCTGCATTCATGACAGAATCACATGTTGTTCAGATCAGAGTTCAAACTTGTTTCACTTCTCAGTAAGTGAAACTCAAACAGTCATTGCCACTGAGAGCTGAAATGGCGCAGAGAGGAGATCAGCTGGACCAAGAAACAATCAGCTGTTCGATCTGTCTGGATCGACTGAAGGATCCGGTGACTATTCCCTGTGGACACAGCTACTGTATGAGATGCATTAAAAACTTCTGGGATGGAGAGGATCAGAGGAAGAAATACAGCTGCCCTCAGTGCAGAGAGGCCTTTGCACCGAGGCCTGTCCTGGTGAAAAACACCATGTTAGCAGCTTTAGTGGAGCAGCTGAAGAAGACTGGACTCCAAGCTGCTCCTGCTGATCTCTGCTATGCTGGACCTGAAGATGTGGCCTGTGATGTCTGCACTGGGAGGAAGCTGAAAGCCTTCAAGTCCTGTCTGGTGTGTTTAATCTCTTACTGTGAGAAACACCTTCAGCTTCATTATGAATCTGCATTTAAAAAACACAAACTGGTCGAGCCTTCAAACAAGCTCCAGGAGAACATCTGCTCTCGTCATGATGAGGTGATGAAGATGTTCTGCCGCACTGATCAGCAGAGTATCTGTTATCTCTGCTCTGTGGATGAACATAAAAGCCACGACACAGTCTCAGCTGCAGCAGAAAGGACTGAGAGGCAGAGAGAGCTCGAGGTGAGTCGACTAAACATCCAGCAGAGAGTCCAGGCCAGAGAGAAAGATGTGAAGCTGCTTCAACAGGAGGTGGAGGCCGTCAGTCGCTCTGCTGATAAAGCAGTGGAGGACAGTGAGAAGATCTTTACTCAGCTGATCCGTCTCCTCCAGAAAAGAAGCTCTGATGTGAAGCAGCAGATCAGATCCCAGCAGCAAACTGAAGTGAGTGGAGTCAAAGAGCTTCAGGAGAAGCTGCAGCAGGAGATCACTGAGCTGAAGAGGAAAGACGCTGAACTGAAGCAGCTCTCACACACAGAGGATCACAACCAGTTTCTACACAACTACCCCTCAGTGTCACAACTCAGTGAACCTACAGACTCATCCAGCATCAATATCCGTCCTCTCAGATACTTTGAGGATGTGACAGCAGCTGTGTCAGAGCTCAGAGATAAACTACAGGACATCCTGAGGGACAAATGGACAAACATCTCACAGGCAGAGACTGAAGGGAACGTTTTACTGCCAGAACCAGAACCAGAAAGAGCTGACTTCTTAAAATATTCATGTGAAATCACTCTGGATCCAAACACAGCATACACAGAGCTGTTATTATCTGAGGGGAACAGAAAAGTAGAACGAATGAGACAACAACAGTCTTATTCTAGTCACCCAGACAGATTCACTGGATGGTTTCAGGTGCTGAGTAGAGAGAGTCTGACTGGACGTTGTTACTGGGAGGTGGAGCGGAGAGGAGGAGTTCGTGTAGCAGTCGCATACAAGAACATCAGCAGAGCAGGATGGTTAAATGAATGTTTTTTTGGAAGTAATGACAAATCTTGGGCTTTATGTTGTGACACTAACAGTTATACATTTTTGTTCAACAACATCAAAACTCCCGTCTCAGGTCCTGTTTCCTCCAGAGTCGGAGTGTACCTGGATCACAGAGCAGGTATTCTGTCCTTCTACAGCGTCTCTGAAACCATGACTCTCCTCCACAGAGTCCAGACCACATTCACTCAGCCTCTCTATGCTGGACTTTGTCTTTACAGTGTTGGAGTCACAGCTGAGTTGTGTAAACTCAAATAGACAGAAGTCATTTCAGAGCTAATGTGTCAGATGTTGTAATTCTTCATGTTTTTGTCTCCATGTTTCTGAACTGCACAGAGATCATCTGTCATGCTAATAGGGATTGTCAACACTTTTTTATACTTTATATATGTGTTGTTGATATATTCAGTTTCTTTAAATTTGACTTTTTCCTGTGTGTTTTTATCCATGGAGGCTCTCGCTGCTCATCACCATGTTTTCAACCTTCACTGACGTTCCTTCAGATGAAAATGTGAACTTCTCTTTGTTCTAAATGTAAGTTTCATGTTTGTATTGATGTATTTGTGTCTGTTGTTTCTTTAACAGAGAAAACAGCAGAACTTCCTTCATCATAGATATTTTGTTGTCACCACTTGTGAATGTTCAATCAAACTGTACAATAATAATTATCATGATAATAATCAACCAGGAGATAATTAATGATGTTCTTGTGCATAGCTGACACTCTGGGTTAAACTAACTGAATGTTTGGATGAAGTCAATCTGTTCATGAAATCATTGAACAAGAGTCATTGATCAGATTTAACTGATTGGATGTGTGGACAATCTGAAGCTTTACATATAATCAATAAAGATGATTTTTTTTATGTCATCTCAGGATCTCATTCAAAGCTTCTGAAGAAAAATGTGAAACTAAAATGAGAATTTATTTGAGGCAGTTTTCCTCCAGTATTTACTTTTGTCCTTTGCTTTGGATACAGTATGTATGCTATTCTATTCTATTCTCTCCCTCTCTCCCTATATATACACAAGAGCTTTTAGACACTTGAGTTTAAATTTGGATTAAATAAAACAATTATCTAGTACTTTAGCTATATCAAAAATATATCTATACATAGCCTTGCATTTTATTTTGTATTGTTAAAAACTTCCTTAAAAATATAATTCATGAAAAATGTATAAAAGAATCCACGTAGATCAGATTTTGTGGGTGGATTCTCCATTTTCTCACCTCTCTCTCTCTCTATCACACTCACAAACACACAAACACACACACACACACACACACACACACACCAGTGAGGTCAAGTCAACATGCTTGACATGATTCATTAAAACACCATTACAACACAAAATGCCAATTAAATGATTGGACTCATTTTTAAAGTTCAAACAGAGACATAAATCCAGGAGAAGTAAGAGGTTAGAAATACAGCTGTACTACAAAAGCTACAAAGGAAATAAAAGAGCAGCAGAGAAACGGACCAAGATCAAGACAAAAGCACTGATCGAATATCAACCACAAACAGACAGCTACAACTCCTCTCTCATGGGAAGTCTGCTGCTCTCGTCATTACATTTTTAATCATGCTATACTTCTACAGGTATTGGATTACCATGAAATTCAGACTGCAATGATCCTCTGACTTCCTCTCCAGCACCACCATGAGGAAGAGTTTGAAATATCTCCACAACTATGTGATGGATGAAATTTGCTATTCATATTCATGTTACCCAGAGGATGAATTGTAGTTGTAATAGAATGAGCAACTGCAGATGTCTTTGTGTTATTATTAGTAGTACTACTATTCATATTTGCAGTTCATATGTCCTCTCTCCTTGAGTCAGAGTTTTGTATTAAAGCATTTCCCTCTCCTGACCTTCACTACACCACAGTCCTCCTCTGTAAAAGCCAGAAAACATGCATTACTCCTGCAGCAGCTTCAGATCGATATGAGCCAACACTGCCCCCAAGTGGCCGAATCCTTACATTACAGCTGCATGAAAAACATTAACCCTCGTGTCGTCCTCCCTGGTCAAATTGACCCTGTCTGTTTTGGCTGTTCCTTCTTTCCTCCCTCCCTTCCTTCTCTCTTTCCTTCCTTCCTACCTCCTTCCCTTCCTTCCCTCCTTCTCTCTTTCTTTCCCTCATTTCCTTCCTCCCTCCTTCTTCCTTCCCTCCTCCCTCCCTCCTTTCCTTCCTTCCCTCCTTTCCTTCCTTCCCTCCTTCTCTCTTTCTTTCCCCCCTCCTTTCCTTCCTCCCTCCTTCCTTCCTTTCCTTCCCTCCTTCTTCCTTCCTTCCCCCCTTTCCTTCCTTCTTCCGTTTCTCCTTTCCTTCCTTCTTCCGTCTTCCTTCCCTCCTTCATCCCTCCTTTCCTTCCTTCCTTCTTCGTCCCTCCCTTCCTTCCTTGACTCAAGGACAACAGGAGGGTTAAGTGAGTGCCTCGGATCTTTGCAACAACTGTAAACTAGTAGTATTAGTACTAGCAGAAAAAAATAACTTTTCAGATTCATTAATTTATACTGATCAAAAACTAAGGTCCATCAGCTGATCCGGTTCAATTCATGTCCTTTGGGATGATGTTAATGTTTGATATGTGATATTCTGAATTTGACCTGTTTTATCAAAAATCTTTCATACAGGTTTATTGTGAGAAAATGATCATTAAGCCATTAATTAATGTGATAGTACTTCAGTATAATAACTCTCTGTTGTCAGTCAGGTATTTTTTTCTAAAGCAATAAATATACGTAAATTGATCTGATTTTAGGGAAAAGTTAGAGGAATACAGAGCCATCACCAAACCCTGACATAACAGTAAATATTGTAGATCTACATTAAAAGCTGTTGTAATATGGTGAGATTTCACTGTAAATGAGGAAACAGTTTTAATTGACAGTGGTACTCCTCGCCCTGATGATCCCTTCCTGTTCATTCAAACACATCAAGCTCTCCAGTCTGAGCACTTGGGGGTCATCTCAGATCCCAAACACACTTTGGCACCCGAAAGCAGAGGTGAGCAGTGTATTCAAATTAGAAATGAGATCCATTGTTGACAAACATTTCCCCTAGGGGATCAATAAAGTTCCTATCTATCAATCTAACTATCTATCTCTCTATCTATCTATCTAAAAGGTGAAACACACAGTCCCGATTTAAAGTGCTCCTCCTCCTGTAGTGACTCATTGAAAACCCCTCCCTCTTCTTCCTGATCGCAAACACAACAGGCTCCACTCTGTGCTCATACTCTATTTCCTTGTTCCCTCCCCTTTAGATATACAGTTTGAAGATAGGTGTAACCAACATGTGATGCAATACAAGCGCTGTCAGTCTGCATTTATGACTGAATCACATGTTGTTCAGATCAGAGTTCAGACTTGTTTGACTTCTCAGTAAGTGAAACTCAAACAGTCGTTGCCACTGAGAGCTGAAATGGCGCAGAGAGGAGATCAGCTGGACCAAGAAACAATCAGCTGTTCGATCTGTCTGGATCGACTGAAGGATCCGGTGACTATTCCCTGTGGACACAGATACTGTATGAGATGCATTAAAAACTTCTGGGATGGAGAGGATCAAAGGAAGATCTACAGCTGTCCTCAGTGCAGAGAGGCCTTCACACCGAGGCCTGTACTGATGAAAAACACCATGTTAGCAGCTTTAGTGGAGCAGCTGAAGAAGACTGGACTCCAAGCTGCTCCTGCTGATCACTGCTATGCTGGACCTGAAGATGTGGCCTGTGATGTCTGCACTGGGAGGAAGCTGAAAGCCTTCAAGTCCTGTCTGCAGTGTCTAATCTCTTACTGTGAGAAACACCTCCAGCCTCATTATGAATCTGCATTTAAAAAACACAAACTGGTCGAGCCTTCAAAGAAGCTCCAGGAGAACATCTGCTCTCGTCATGATGAGGTGATGAAGATGTTCTGCCGCACTGATCAGCAGAGTATCTGTTATCTCTGCTCTGTGGAGGATCATAAAGGCCACGACACAGTCTCAGCTGCAGCAGAAAGGACTGAGAGGCAGAGAGAGCTCGAGGTGAGTCGACTAAACATCCAACAGAGAATCCAGGACAGAGAGAAAGATGTGAAGCTGCTTCAACAGGAGGTGGAGGATGTCAGTCGCTCTGCTGATAAAGCAGTGGAGGACAGTGAGAAGATCTTCACTGAGCTGATCCGTCTCCTCCAGAAAAGAAGCTCTGATGTGAAGCAGCAGATCAGATCCCAGCAGGAAACTGAAGTGAGTGGAGTCAAAGAGCTTCAGGAGAAGCTGCAGCAGGAGATCACTGAGCTGAAGAGGAAAGACGCTGAACTGAAGAAGCTCTCACACACAGAGGATCACAACCAGTTTCTACACAACTACCCCTCAGTGTCACAACTCAGTGAACCTACAGACTCATCCAGCATCAATATCCGTCCTCTGAGATACTTTGAGGATGTGACAGCAGCTGTGTCAGAGCTCAGAGATAAACTACAGGACATCCTGAGGGACAAATGGACAAACATCTCACTGACCAGGACTGAAGTGGATGTTTTACTGTCAGAAGCAGAACTAGAGCCCAAGACCAGAGCTGAGTTCTTAAAATATTCATGTGAAATCACTCTGGATCCAAACACAGCATACACACTATTGTTATTATCTGAGGGGAGTAAAAAAGTAACATATATGGGAAAAAAACAGTCTTATTCTAGTCACCCAGACAGATTCACTGGATGGTATCAGGTCCTGAGTAGAGACAGTCTGACTGGACGTTGTTACTGGGAGGTGGAGTGGAGAGGAGTGTTAGGAGTTTGTATAGCAGTCGCATACAAGAACATCAGCAGAGCAGGACTGTCAATTGAATCTCTTTTTGGACGTAATGACAAATCTTGGGCTTTAAAATGTGACACTAACAGTTATAATTTTTGGTTCAACAACATTAAAACTCCCGTCTCAGGTCCTGGTTCCTCCAGAGTCGGAGTGTACCTGGATCACAGAGCAGGTATTCTGTCCTTCTACAGCGTCTCTGAAACCATGACTCTCCTCCACAGAGTCCAGACCACATTCACTCAGGCTCTCTATGCTGGACTTTGTCTTTACAGTGTTAGAGCCACAGCTGAGTTGTGTAAACTCAAATAGACAGAAGTTATTTCAGACTTCATGTGTCAGATTCTTGATTTTTGTCTCCATGTTTCTGAACTGCACAGAGATCATCTGTCATGCTAATAGGGATTGTCAACACTTTTTGTACTTTATATATGTGTTGTTGATATTATCAGTTTTTCTTTAAATGTGACTCTTTCCTGTGTGTTTTTATCCATGGAGGCTCTCACTGCTCATCACCATGTTTTTAACCTTCACTGACGTTCCTTCAGATGGAAATGTGAACTTCTTTGTTCTAAATGTTAGTTTCATGTTTGTATTGATGTATTTGTGTCTGTTGTTTCTTTAACAGAGAAAACAGCAGAACTTCCTTCATCATAGATATTTTGTTGTCACCACTTGTGAATGCTCAATCAAACTGTACAATAATAATCATCAATGATAATAATCAAACAGGAGATAATTAATGATGTTTTTGTACATAGCTGACACTCTGGGTTAAACTAACTGAATGTTTGGATGAAGTCGATCTGTTCATGAAATCATTGAACAAGAGTCATTGATCAGATTTAACTGATTGGATGTGTGAACAATCTGAAGCTTTACATATAATCAATAAAGATGATTTTTTTCCTGTCATCTCAGGATCTCATTCAAAGCTTCTGAAGAAAAATGTGAAACTAGAATTGATTTGAGGCAGTTTTCCTCCAGTATTTAAAAGCCAGAAAACATGCATTACTCCTGCAGCAGCTTCAGATCGATATGAGCCAACACTGCCCCCAAGTGGCTGAATCCTTACATTACAGCTGCATGAAACACATTAACCCTCGTGTCGTCCTCCCTGGTCAAATTGACCCTGTCTGTTTTGGCTGTTCCCTCTTTCCTTCCCTCCCTTCCTTCTCTCTTTCCTTCCTTCCTCCCTCCTTTCCTTCCTTCTTTTGTCCCTCCTTTCCTTCCTTGCCTCCTTCTCTCTCTTCCTCCCTCCTTCCTTCCTTTCCTTCCCTCCTTCTTCCTTCCCTCCTCCCTCCCTCCTTTCCTTCCTTCCCTCGTTCTCTCTTTCTTTCCTTCCTACCTCCTTTCCTTCCCTCTTTTCCTTCCTTCTTCCTTCTCTCTTTCTTTCCCCCCTCCTTTCCTTCCTCCCTCCTTCCTTCCTTTCCTTCCCTCCTTCTTCCTTCCTTCCCTCCATTCCTTCCTTCTTCCGTCTCTCCTTTCCTTCCTTCTTCCGTCTTCCTTCCCTCCTTCTTCCTTCCTTCCCTCCTTCCTTCTTCGTCCCTCCCTTCCTTCCTTGACTCAAGGACAACAGGAGGGTTAAGTGAGTGTCTCGGATCTTTGCAACTACTGTAAACTAGTAGTATTAGTACTAGTAGAAAAAAAAAATCACTTTTCAGATTCATTGATTTATACTGATCAAAAACTAAGGTCCATCAGCTGATCTGGTTCATTCATGTCCTTTGGGATGATGTTAATGTTTGATATGTGATATTCTGAATTTGACCTGTTTTATTAAAAATCTTTCCTATAAGTTTATTGTGAGAAAATGATTATTAAACCATTAAATAATGTGATAATACTTCAGTATAATAACTCCCTGTTGTCAGTCAGGTGTTTTTTTCTAAAGCAATAAATATAAATTGATCTGATTTTAGGGAAAAGTTAGAGAAATACGGAGCCATCACCAAACCCTGACATAACAGTGTTGTAGATCTACATTAAAAGCTGTTGTAATATGGAGAGATTTCACTGTAAATGAGGAAACACAGCTTTAATTGACAGTACTCCTCGCCCTGATGATCCCTTCCTGTTCTTTCAAACACATCAAGCTCTCCAGTCTGAGCACTGGGGAGTCATCTCAGATCCCAAACACACTTTGGCACCAGAAAGCAGAGGTGAGCAGTGTATTCAAATTAGAAATGAGATCATTGTTCCATCTGTCCAAAACATGAAACACACAGTCCCGATTTAAAGTGCTTCTCCTCCTGTAGTGACTCAGTGAAAACCCCTCCCTCTTCTTCCTGCTCTCAAACACAACAAGCTGCACTCTGTGCTCATACTCTATTTCCTTGTTCCCTCCCCTTTAGATCTACAGTTTGAAGATGGGTGTAACCAACATGTGATGCAGTACAAGCGCTGTCAGGCTGCATTTATGACTGAGTCACATGTTGTTCAGATCAAAGTTCAAACTTGTTTCACTTTCTCAGTAAGTGAAACTCAGACAGTCGTTGCCACAGAGAGCTGAAATGGCGCAGAAAGGAGATCAGCTGGACCGAGAATCCTTCTCTTGTTCGATCTGTCTGGATCTACTGAAGGATCCGGTGACTATTCCCTGTGGACACAGCTACTGTATGAGCTGTATTAAAGGATTTTGGGATGGAGAGGATCAGAGGAAGATCTACAGCTGCCCTCAGTGCAGACAGGCCTTCACACCGAGGCCTGTACTGGTGAAAAGTACCATGTTAGCAGCTTTAGTGGAGCAGCTGAAGAAGACTGGACTCCAAGCTGCTCCTGCTGATCACTGCTATGCTGGACCTGAAGATGTGGCCTGTGATGTCTGCACTGGGAGGAAGATGAAAGCCTTCAAGTCCTGTCTGGTGTGTTTAATCACTTACTGTGAGAAACACCTTCAGCTTCATTATGAATCTGCATTTAAAAAACACAAACTGGTCGAGCCTTCAAAGAAGCTCCAGGAGAACATCTGCTCTCGTCATGATGAGGTGATGAAGATGTTCTGTCGTACTGATCAGCAGAGTATCTGTTATCTCTGCTCTGTGGATGAACATAAAGGCCACAACACAGTCTCAGCTGCAGCAGAAAGGACTGAGAGGCAGAGAGAGCTCGAGGTGAGTCGACTAAACATCCAGCAGAGAATCCAGGACAGAGAGAAAGATGTGAAGCTGCTTCAACAGGAGGTGGAGGCCGTCAGTCACTCTGCTGATAAAGCAGTGGAGGACAGTGAGAAGATCTTCACTCAGCTGATCAGTCTCCTCCAGAAAAGAAGCTCTGATGTGAAGCAGCAGATCAGATCCCAGCAGGAAACTGAAGTGAGTGGAGTCAAAGAGCTTCAGGAGAAGCTGCAGCAGGAGATCACTGAGCTGAAGAGGAAAGACGCTGAACTGAAGAAGCTCTCACACACAGAGGATCACAACCAGTTTCTACACAACTACCCCTCAGTGTCACAACTCAGTGAACCTACAGACTCATCCAGCATCAATATCCGTCCTCTCAGATACTTTGAGGATGTGACAGCAGCTGTGTCAGAGCTCAGAGATAAACTACAGGACATCCTGAGGGACAAATGGACAAACATCTCACTGACAGTGACTGAAGTGGTTTTACTGTCAGAACCAGAACCAGAACCCAAGACCAGAGCTGAGTTCTTAAAATATTCATGTGAAATCACTCTGGATCCAAACACAGCAAAGACACTACTGTTATTATCTGAGGGGAGTAAAAAAGTAATATATATGACACAAAAACAGTCTTATTCTAGTCACCCAGACAGATTCACTTACTGGCCTCAGGTCCTGAGTAGAGAGAGTCTGACTGGACGTTGTTACTGGGAGGTGGAGTGGAGAGGAGGAGGAGTTAGTGTAGCAGTCGCATACAAGAACATCAGCAGAGTAGGATGGTCAATTGAATCTCTTTTTGGACGTAATGACAAATCTTGGGCTTTAGATTGTGACACTAACAGTTATACATTTTGGTTCAACAACATTCAAACTCCCGTCTCAGGTCCTCAGTCCTCCAGAGTCGGAGTGTACCTGGATCACAGAGCAGGTATTCTGTCCTTCTACAGCGTCTCTGAAACCATGACTCTCCTCCACAGAGTCCAGACCACATTCACTCAGCCTCTCTATGCTGGACTTTGTATTTACAGTGTTAGAGCCACAGCTGAGTTCTGTAAACTCAAATAGACAGAAGTCATTTCAGACTTCATGTGTCAGATTCTTGATTTTTGTCTCCATGTTTCTGAACCAGAGATCATCTGTCATGCTAATAGGGATTGTCAACACTTTTTGTACTTTATATATGTGTTGTTGATATTTTCAGTTTCTTTAAATGTGACTCTTTCCTGTGCGTTTTTATCCATGGAGGCTCTCACTGCTCATCACCATGTTTTTAACCTTCACTGACATTTCTTCAGATGAAAATGTGAACTTCTCTTTGTTCTAAATGTTAGTTTCATGTTTGTATTGATGTATTTGTGTCTGTTGTTTGTTAAACAGAGAAAACAGCAGAACTTCCTTCATCACAGATATTTTGTTTTCACCACTTGTGAATGTTCAATCAAACTGTACAATAATAATGATCATGATAATAATCAACCAGGAGATAATAATGATGTTCTTGTTCATAGCTGACACTCTGGGTTAAACTAACTGAATGTTTGGATGAAGTCAATCTGTTCATGAAATCATTGAACAAGAGTCATTGATCAGATTTAACTGATTGGATGTGTGAACAATCTGAAGCTTTACATATAATCAATAAAGATGATTTTTTTCCTGTCATCTCAGGATCTCATTCAAAGCTTCTGAAGAAAAATGTGAAACTAGAATTGATTTGAGGCAGTCTCTCTCTCTCTCTCTCGCTCTCGCTCTCTCTCTCGCTCTCGCTCTCTCTCTCGCAATTATGTATTTCATTTCCATTTTGTAAACTGTAGGAAAAATCTGGTCAAAAGAAATGTAAAGAGGGGGTTATAGTATAATGTAGTATAGAGGGGGTTATAGTATAGAGGGGATTATAGTATAGTGTAGTATAGAGGGGGTTATAGTATAGTGTAGTATAGAGGGGGTTGTAGTATAGAGGGGATTATAGTATAGTGTAGTATAGAGGGGGTTATAGTATAGTGTAGTATAGAGGGGGTTATAGTATAGTGTAGTATAGAGGGGGTTATAGTATAGTGTAGTATAGAGGGGGTTATAGTATAGTGTAGTATAGAGGGGGTTATAGTATAGAGGGGATTATAGTATAGTGTAGTATAGAGGGGGTTATAGTATAGTGTAGTATAGAGGGGGTTATAGTATAGTATAGAGGGGGTTATAGTATAGTGTAGTATAGAGGGGATTATAGTATAGTATATATTGGCACTTGAGTCTAAATTTGGATTAAATAAAAAAATGATCTAGTACTTTAGCTATATCAAAAATATATTTATACATAGCCTTGCATTTTACTTTGTATTGTTAAAAACTTCCTTAAAAACATAATTTATGAAAAATGTATAAAAAAATCCACGTAGATCAGATTTTGTGGGTGGATTCTCCATTTTCTCACCTCTCTCTCTCTCTCTCTCTCTCTCAGACACACACACACCAGTGAGGTCAAGTCAATATGCTTTACATGATTCATTAAAACAACATTACAACACAAAATGCCAATTAAATGATTGGACTCATTTTTTAAAGTTCAAACAGAGACATGAATCCAGGAGAAGTAAGAGGTTAGAAATACAGCTGTACTACAAAAGCTACAAAGGAAATAAAACAGCAGCAGAGAAACGGACCAGTCAGTGTCTCAGTAGAGCACACCTCGAGATAAAATTAATAATCTGTACACTCTCTTTCACTTTACTCTCCTGGTGCTGAGGAATGTGGCCCATCTGGTTTTTATCTGCTCCACAAACTGGTTTTGACACGTCTGAATGAAGCAAAATCTTCACTGTGAGTCACAATAAATCAGAGCTGCAGTCGTTAAACTCTGATACTGAGGAGCTTTTTACACAAGGACAGGGATTGTAACACCACTTTCCTTTAAAACTGTTTGTATTTATTACTCAAGTAAATTCATTGCTGCAATGAATCAGTTTTAATATTCCAATTATATATAATCAATACTAGAAAGCCAATTTGCATAATGAGTACTTTCACTTTTCATTCTTTAAAATAAATCTTTTAACCAATGCTTGTGTACTATTCTAATTAAAGTGTACATGAACATTCATACATTCATTCATTTTAAGGTCTGAGCTGTTCTTTAACGAGTTTCTTCCAGACTTTACTTTTACTTTTGTGAGTCCCAGTAAAATTATAAGACTGAAAAATGACATTAAGGTATAAATGGGCCAGATGCAAGAATATGTTCATATTTCTCTTCTTAAATCTGTGGTATTTTTTTCGTGAGGTGGAATTTACGAGTGATTCATCAAACACTCGTATCACCAGGAAACAGTCGTAAATGACATTCGTAAACATGATGAATCCCACCTGTCCTAAACCCAGATAGCATGCGAATGTGGGCCACTTGAGGCAATGATCCGGCACTGTAGGCATTCTTCTGGCCCGGACAAAACAGACGTGAACCTAAACTGGCCCATGTAGTAAATGACATTAGGGCCAAATATCACAAAACGAATATGGCCCATCTTTGGCCGAAATATGGCAAGTATGGCAATGACTAATCCGGATGTGAGCCTAAAGAGGCCCACATATAAGGAAACATACTTGGCCCACCTTTGTTGAAACATATTTGGGCCAGTCTTGGCCGAACTGGTTTATTTGGTGTGTTTTTGGTTGACATCTGGCATTGTGATGGCTTGGTTATGGCCCACTTTTGGCAAACATGAGCGGACCGCCCAAGTGCCATCATTCCATGCTGTATGTGGGCCGGATGAACATGTCAGGTGTGGGCCAGATATGGGCCAAAAGAGTTTTGCTATCTGGGAATGAACGCCCCCAAAATACCATATAAGGTCAGACGTCCGGCAGGTTGTAGAAGCTCCATTAATGAAAGTTACACTAAAGACTAAGAAGAAGAACTTTGAGGTGTTCCTGCCTATATCTTACTGTACACCCCACTACTATGTGCTGAACTGTCTCAGGAGCATCTTTGCACATCCTGCACCTGGGGTCCTGTCTGCTGTGCTAGACCCCCGCCTCTATTGATCTTGTGCTGCAATGATAACTGCTTCTGGAGTCTGTTTAGGATGAGTCAGTAAATGAGGTGAGTGTGACCTGAGTTGGGAAGGAAAGGGAGAGAAAGGGAAAATCCAAGAAGTAATAAGCAAACATCCAAACTTCAATTTGGAAGAAAGGAGAAAGAAGTAAAAGACAAAAACAGAACAGTAAGCATACAAAGAAAATGTCATAACTTGGCTCTAACTAGTTAATTTAGTTGCTGCTCCAGCTCCATGTTTGGGAGGGGGGAGGGGGGGGCGTCCTTCTCTATTTTCAGTTAGACTTTTCTAATTGTGCAACTTCATTCATTTCCTAGTATGACTATGTTTCTGCAACTAAGACTGTGTGTGTGTGTGTCTGAGCCCCGCCCTCATTCAACTCCAACTCGGAACGTACCTGTGTGTGTGTGTGTGTGTTTGTGTGTGTGTGTGTGTGTGAGCAGCTCGACTTTAACAGGAAACACAGTAAAGACGCTCAGTGTAGATTTTCTCCTCTTCATGCAGTGATCTGTCTGCTTTGCTTGCTGGATTTTTGTAGATTTAGTATTTAAAATCTGAAACTTTTTAAACAGTTTCATACTTGCCAGTTTCTGTTTAACAAGTAGTAACAGGGACTTGTGTCCACAAAGATGTTTGGAGATATATCCAAAACAGTTGTGAAGCATCTGGGTGCTGAGAAGGATCTCATCTACAATGGAAATGTCAACAATAGGTTTGAGATGCTGACGCTGGTGAAAGTCAGAAGGAACTACTTCGGCATCACCAGGTACGGGATCTTTGAGACTCTAACACTGCTCGACCTGCTGGAGGAACCGGACTTTACCCCAGGTATAATACCACAAACACACAGTATAAAATTGTTTATTATCTATTATGAGATACTTTGTTGAAATTAAAAGATATTAAGTAAAAATTGTGAGATATTTAATGAATATGATGCAATAGAAATACTGAGTTAAATGTCCCTGCAGATGTCACAGAGGAAGATCTGGTGGTGGATTTTGAGAACCTGAGAGGCAGATACTGTCACGGCTCTGCATCGGCAGGAGTTGATGCACCTCAAATCAAACTGCAAGTGGCTGCATCGATGGACACTGTGGACGGAGTGTCCTCCTTCACTCTGAAGAAAAAGACAGTGGACATCAAAAAACTGGGAGGCAGAACGAATGACAAGTATGTTCCTGGTTCCTGTTTGTCTTTGAGTGTCTCTGACTCTAGTTTCTCTGCTTTATTTCCACATGTAAAAAGCTTTCAGTCAATTATCATGAGGATAACAAAATGCTTGAAATCAGCCTAAATTATCTGGAATAATAATCAAGGAGAACTCGAGATGGACAGTACATGTTAATAATAATAATAATCTATTACTATAAATCAGTCTGGCTCTAATCGGCACTTTTTATTTACAATTATTAATAATATAATTACATGTTAACACAAACAGATATTCATTTTAAGAAACATTCTGTATCTACATACTTTAATGAAACATTTGCCTGTTGTGATAAAATAATAACTGTATTTTCTGTTGTAAAATAATACTGGAGAGTAAATGTTGTAAATGTCCACTGACTACACTGCAGCTACCTGTTACCTGTGAGCTAATATAAGATAAGAAGTACTTTATTAATCCGTTAGAGGGGAAATTGAATGTCACCTTCTCACAAAAACAGCCAACATACAGCAAGTTAACATATAGACTCAGGCAGTATAAGTAAAGCACCTGAAGAGCTCATTAGCATCACCAGCCTGGAGCTCTTACAGTTTAGCTGAACAAAAGAGAAAGTCAGTGTGGTTTCATCAATATGTTACCCCCCACCTCCTCCTCCTCCCTTATCCCATCCTCATCCTCTCATCTGTGTTCTCTGACTGTCTTTACAGGAAGCTAAAGATAAAGATGGTGGAAATGCTTAAACTAAAGCCAGAAGAGAAGCTGACTTGTGTTTACCAGATGGTCTACAACACCACTCCTGTCATATTGTCTTGCATAGCTGGGTCGGGCGGTTTAGTGTCGGGAATGTTCAATAAAATACTCCATTTGTCGCTGTTGGTGAGTATTTGCGTCTTTTTCTTCCCCTTACCTCAAATCAGACGGGGAGTTCTGGTCCTCTGAAATGAAGCCAACGCAGAAGTAACTTAGAGCTGCATTCTATCAAAAGGCCACCAGGGAGCGGCCGTCTCTATACAAGTCAATGGAGAATTCACCAACTTCTCACTTGATTTCTAACCTCAGTAAACGTTTTCAAAATGTGTTTATGGTCTCAATCGCTAGTTTAAAGCCTTCTTCAATGCAGTATGATGTTCATTTGGGACATTTTGGCCTCCCTGATTTTATATGTGACGATAAAGCAGGGTATGCATTAGGGCGTGGCTACGTCCTGATTGACAGGTTGATTGACCAATGTCCTCGAGATCCAGCCCTCGCAACCATAGCAACCTCCCCGCTCCGCCCATGGCCCCGCCTCATGCCCATATAAGTAGAATCTGTGTTTTTATTTTACCCAGCATGCACCTGAAATTTTCAAGATGGTGCTGCCCAGATCCGAAATTATTGGCTTCCAAGCAGCAGTCCACAAACCAATGGGTGACATCACGGATGTTACGTCCATTTCTTTTATACAGTCTATACCTCTAACCAGCAGATTCAGGGTCACAGTCTGTTTCATGTAAAAACAATAAACTGATAAGAGTATGTTCACACTCATACCCCTTTTTCACCAAAGCAGTTCCAGTGCTGATGCCGGTTCACAGTCGGTTCAACAGCAAACCAGCTGAGAACCAATTTGCTTTTCCACGCCTCAGTGGTTAGAGAGCCACGTCATTATATCACCGTTATGTCGCTGCTTTCCCATAAAGACTCACACCAACTTCGAAGCAACAACAATGATAGCAGACTAGGCGTTTGTACAGCTGTTGCTCCTGGCTTGCATTCAAACACGGCAGATACAACGTGTTTGTGCTGCTCGACAGGATTGAGATGGTTACGTTAGCCTCTGTTGTAAGCTAACGTTAGTCGGTAGAGCACAGCTAACCCACAACCCAAATGTGTATGATTTTCACCATCGGTCAAATGTTCACGGGATAATTCACTCCTTATCTATCCTCCACTATGCAGCCTTGTTTTTTGTTATTCTTCTAGTCCAGCAAAGACTTGATACGTTTTTTCTGGCCGAGAGATGGTTCTTTGTCTTTTGAAACAGGAAAACCGGTTCCAAATTAAGCACTGGCATCAGAAGCCTGTCAAGCTATTGAAGCGAATCATAAATATATATTATTTGACTCGTAAATAATATTAATTATCAATCATCCTATTTGCATTTTGATTTTCTTCTTCAAGACTGCTCATTCTTTTACT
Source organism: Scomber colias (assembly GCA_021039105.1). Taxonomy (NCBI): domain Eukaryota; kingdom Metazoa; phylum Chordata; class Actinopteri; order Scombriformes; family Scombridae; genus Scomber; species Scomber colias. The sequence continues at coordinate 74,863 of JAJDFG010000460.1, read as the reverse complement.
TAATTAATTAAAATGAAAAAGAAAAAGAAATTTGAGATTTAAGTTTCAAAATACGCCCCAGCAAATCCTGTGTTTGTTCCATCAGGGCAACAAAAAGGAGGAGACGAGCTACACTGTCCCCGAAGACACCACCTTTGCTTACGGCCTGATAGAGATCAACACTAAGGGCGGGACTCTGGGTGAGCCATCACTGTTTATGTAACTGTGTCTCTACTCTGCATAAATCATGTCAGTGCTTCTGTAAATCACATCTGTAGAGTTTGGACACGTTCTTTTAAAGACTGAAGCTATCTCTTCCTGTTTACCCCCACTTAAAAGACAGTTAAAGTTTATATAACAGCACGCAAAGACGGATCAATAATTTAATAACTTCTATTTCACCTTTGTTCAGGAATTAAACCACGAATCACGAAAGAGATACGTTTTGGGAAAGGTTTGTTTCTTGTTTTTATTTCAACTTTAAACAGATTTTTACTGAGAAATCAGAAGCTCAGTTCTGTTGTTGACTACTCATCTCTGTATTCAATGTTACACTAACGCTGTTGTTGTTGCTGACTCCATCTTATTTTCCAATAACTATAAACTGACACCATGGAAACCTCGGCAGGATGGGCATGCAACATCAGCTTCGATGGTGATGGAGACGACTCCTGTAAGACGCTGGAAAAACTGAAGGAAGGTCAGTTTGAGTCTTAGTCTGTAACCTCATTTACCAATGAACCAATTATTTTTTCCACAGCTCGGTGGTTAGGGAGCCACGTCATTACGTCACCGTATACGTCAGTTACGTCGCTGCTTTCCCGTAAAGACTCGCGCCAACTCCGAAGCAACAACAACAACAATGGCAGACTAGCGTTTGTTTCTCCTGGCTCGCATCGAAACACGGCAGATACAACGTGTTTGTGCTGCTTGACAGGATTGAGACGGTTACGTTAGCTTTTGTTGTAAGCTAACGTTAGTCGGTAGAGCACAGCTAACCCACAACCCAAATGTGTATGATTTTCACCATCAGTCAAATGTTCACGGGATAATTCACTCCTTATCTATTCTCCACTATGCGGCCTTGTTTTGTGTTGTTCTTCTAGTCCAGCAAAGACTTGATATGGTTTTTCTGGCCGAGAGACGGTTCTATGTCTGTCGAAACAGGAAAACCGGTTCCAAATCAAGCATTGGCATCAGAAGCCTGTCAAGCTATGGAAGTGAATCCTGCATTATTTGACTCATAAATAAAATTAATTTTGTTGTTAGCCGGCAGAGCACAGCTAACCCACAACGCTTGAATTTCACCATCAGTCAAGGGATAATTCACTCCTTATCTATTCTCCACTATGCGGTCTTGTTTGTTGTGGTTGGTCTCAATAACCCCGCCTCCTCCCCCCTAATGTAAGCGGTTCTTTGTTCTAGTACAGCAAAGAACTTGTGCCACTCTGGAACCAGTTTTTCTGGCCCGGAGCCAGCTCTTTGTCTGTGTGAACAGGAAATCAAATTCAAATTAAGCACTGGCCCCGAACCAGCACTGGAACTGCTTTGGTTTGAAAGGGGTATCAGAGGCTGCAGACTTATCAACACATCAGTCCTGCTGCTGTCAGATGCTACACTAATTTAATGAACACAAGGAGAAACTTCAGTATAAACAGCTGTGGATAGCAGATACTGTAAGAATCGCCCACATTCATTTTCCTCTTGAGAGTCATTTTCCACAAAAACACCAACAACTCACTTTGTGCTGCATATACATTTAGTTCTCGTTAAAATGGTTTTGTTCAGTCGTGGAGCAACAGGTAAACTCAGCAGGGTCTTAACTGCTGAAAGTATGGAAACCTAATCAATGTCATCTCAAGAATATGCGTTAAATATTGTTCAAAAACAATTTTAATCACATTAACCCTTTAAACAGTTGCTGGCCTGTCTGCAGCGTCATTCTCCAAGGTGCTTAGTCCAACACAAACATACACACTAGCGGACGGCTCATTCTAATTTAATCCTTTATTTCTGCAATTAATTAATTCTGATAAATATTAAAACTATCCTTTATGTTTTTAAAAATATGTTGATGTAATCTTTTTTTGCACATTTGTGTCCGGCTGTCTGTCCCTGTGTGAGTAACAAGCCGAGTGTGCACGCATTGTACACCCACTTATTAAAATCTTGACAATGTGCCCTTAAAATAACAGTGAGAAACGTGCTGTTGACTTTAGACCTCTTTTTGTTGATCAGTAGCACAATCACTTTCCTCTGCCTAAAAGTAGCAATGTGCCAACAATGCACCTGGCCACACCTCATTTTGAGGTTTGTGTACAGATGAGTGCAAATGCATTTTCTATTTAAACAATGTGGGCACTGGACTGGAAAATAACATGCCTGCCACTGTGCCAGGGGTATGAGATAAAGAACATAGTCTGAAAAACCTGTTGTTCATGATCTGCCTCATGAAAGCTGTTCTCTAGTGGATCAGTCCTTCCAAAAGTTCTCTGCATTCTTTGTTTAGTGTTTTTAGGTTATTGCTTCCAAAACTGCTTAATTATGCAGTGGCTCACAAAAATTATAATATTTTGATTATTTAATGTGCTCTCTTTGCATTAAAGTTAATCTGCTTTATTTCCTCCTTGATTTTAGACACTGGGAGATATTAATGTCAATGAATGTTGTGGATTGTATTATTATTAATTAAATCAGACGTTCTGAAGTTGATATATGCTGATGGATGTGACGTATAGCAGCAGGACCGCGCATGTCACCAAGAGAAGAACTGGACTGTGATGTTGTGAGCAACCACAATTTATCAGCAGTGTCACTAAGCACAAACTGTACAAATAAATATCAAAAGTAGTCTGGAAGTATACAGGCAGGGCAGAGGAAGGCTTATTTTTCTTAACAGGCCGTGAAATCAGATGCACATTTAGCATCATTATATTGACCTTTGTTATGTTGTGTTTAATTCTTCACTACTTTACTCAGTGGATTAAAATGGAAGGTGCTGGTATGTTTCTTACAGAAATATCAGAAAAGGCACGTCTTCTGCAGCCGCTGGAAACACTTCCTGAGCCGAGCCGTCGTAATCTGCTGAAAGCGCTCAGGGAGATTGTGCATGACAGAGATGCTCTCACGCTGCTGGAGGAAACAGTAAGACTCATGTCCACAACCATAGTCAGGGTGAAAACCTGTGTGAAGCTCTGTGTGGTCATCCAGAGGTGTCTGAGGGGAACATTTAAAGTCTTCACTTTTATCACTTACTGGACTTATGATGTATGTTTGTAATCTGAAAATGAATAAACAGCACATATACACATAAGTACTGTATGAAGACCTGAAACAACCTGAACCTGTCGTTTAAGTTCTGACTTTATCACTAACTGGAGACACAAAGTTGTAGTTCAGGGAGAAAGCAGCAGCCTGTCAGCTGACACACCTCCTCCTCTGTTTCCTCTCTTCAGTTGGATGAAGAAATGACTGAGTGTCCACAGTCTCAGAGTGTCTCTTCATTCATGGCTCTTCTTCGTGAAGCCTCCTCCAGACAGAGAGATGCTGTTACTCTGCTGGTCACAGCCTTGCACAGTAAGGACAGAGCCTAACTGATTTGACAGAATCTACAGCACTTGATGAATGAAATAAAGATGTTTCTCTGTTTATTTATTCTCCTCAGGTCTACCAGACGGTGCTGCTGCTCTTCTGACTGCCTGCAGTCCTGAAACACTGACAGTTCTCCAGCAGCTGGTTTGTTTCCTTCAACAACATTTACATGCCAATCCCTGCAGAATATCACAGGGTGTTTTTGTGATTATTGCAGCCAAAAATATTTAATTTTGCAACAACTGTTCTCAAAGCTACTTCAGTTACCACAACACCAAATGTGATAATTGGGTCCAAATTCATGCAAATAATGCTGAGATTTTTTGAATTTGTGTTAATTATTGCGATTGTAAACTCATAATTTCCTGGAAGGACTGACTGTCTGTCTGTGTCTTCTTTTGCTGTCCAGGTGAGTTGTCTAATGAAGGACGGTCAGGCCAGGCTCCCAGAGTCTTTGCCCGTCTCCCTGCAGGAGGAAGGAGAGCTTCGCTGGTTGGCCGAGCTTCTCTGTTTGACTGATGAGAAGCTGACAGAGATGAAAGTTCAGTGGGACAGACCAGAGTTACCATCAGAGACGCTGCTGCAGCTTCTGTGTCTTGTCGTGAAGGGACTCAGCCTGATGCAGCCTTAACTACATCTATAATGTAGCCTGCTCTTCTTACATATAAGAGTATATGTTAAAGGAAGGCACCACAACTTGTCAAGTGTCATTCAGGTGTTTATATGAAAGTGTTGTAATCATTCCCCCTGCTCATACTGGCTATTAAAAGATCCCCTTCAACTGTGCCTGGGTCCAAAATCTACAGTATGCAGTCATTTTTTGCTAAAATGCATTTAAAAGTTGATTTGAAGCTTACACAAGGCTGCAGGCCTGTCATCTCAAGACAAAGGACACTTGGTCATAAATTGATTTGCTAAAAAATAAGCTATAGTTACAGTCGACTGGTAGACGCCATTTAGCAGCTCTGATAATTGTGACACAGGGAAGTGATGCAGTGTGAAGAACAAAGGACTTGCGGAATTTGAGTTTCTGGAGGACTTCCTTTTGGCGATTTTCCAATACACAGTTCCAGCTCGACTCAACTTGACACGGTTCCAGGAACGACCTTTTCCATTACAAAAGGTACCTACTCAACATGGGCGGGGTCGTCATAGCAACGGCTCAGAGAAACTGCCGTGACTTCGTTTTCTGCGCGACACACACATGAACAATGGAGGACATGGAGGCAATGGTGTACTTGCTGCTGTATGTGTCTTTCTGTCACACACAAAGCAACTAAATTGAGCCGTATGGCTGTAACGCTGTTGACGGTGTTTAAAAATGCCGGCTTTGATTCTTGTGTGGGACGGCTCATGACTCTTCCAGTGACGACTCTTCTGACCAATCAGTGGTCGGCAGTCTGTTGACATCACATTTTAGTATCGACTCGGCTCGCTTGGAACCTCAGCAGAGCAGGTACTAAAAAAGTAGCAGGTATCAGGTACTATCCCTAGTGGAGACGCAAAACAAAATGAGTCGAATCGAGTCGTGCTGGAACTGTGTAGTGGAAAAGCGCCATTTGTTAGAGTCTTGAAACATGTGGGCATCTGGTGAGACCCAGCGTCACCCCTTTGGTCTCATTCATTAACCAACAGGCCAGTGGTAAACACTAGCTAAGCACCCAAAGTCAGAATTACAAACAAAAAGCACGATAAGCAACAACAGCGTAGTCCAAAATACATATTAGTCTAATTATTCTAATGCTGAAATGAATGTATTATTATTCATCAACAACTGGAACAAACTACCAGCAGAACTGAAATCAGCCCCAACTAACATTTTTAAATCCAGGTTAAAAACACTTTTCTTCTCCTGTGCTTCTGATTGAGCTCTTTTAAAGCACTTAAGCGCAGTTTCAGGAGCGGGAACACACACACCAATTACACCCCTTCCGGCTCCTATATAAACAGACCTAACACCTTCCCCCTCGTTCACTCTCGCTGTCGAGTTTCTGGAAATTGACGGTATTTAGGACACGTTACGATTAACTAATCGTAAAGTTTAATACCGCAATTAATTGTGAAAACGGGTAATCGTGACATCCCTAGTCCTCATATGGAGACATTTTGGGTTTTCTAGACCTTCTACTTCATTCTGCTTCACTTTGACTTGTTCTCAGTCATAAACATCATTTTTATGCCACTTAGTTTTAACAAAAGCACAAATCAGTATGAAACTATCAGTGAATAGTGACTACTGATGCAAATTAGCAACTTGCTATAATCCGGCATATTAACAAAGATGTCTAACATTTATGTTCATTAATATGCACTGTCCCTATCCAAAAATAAATCAACTATAAAAACTATAAAATAAATTATAAAAATAAATAAAACAGTTAGCAGGCATTTGGCCAAGTCAAGCGCTGCTGGACTCGATAGAAGGAAACAAGAAGCTGGTCTCAGAAGTCTCTGCTATAAAGCAGCAGCTGGCCGACCGAGAGATGAGCAGCGAGCAGGAACAAACCAAACTGCTCAGTGAAAAAGACACTTTGGCTGCAAATCTGTCTCGGGCCAATAAAAAGTTGAGTGACATGGAGGGAGGCACCAAGCAGCTTCAGAAGCAGTTTTATGACCTGCGCTGGGAGATGAACAAAAGACTCAAACAAAAGGGAGAAGTTGTTCAATCTCCGAAGCAATCTCTCCAACTCTCCATCACTGCTGACCAAAAACATCAGCAGGAGGAGGATGTGGAGAGGAAGCTGCAGCAGGTCAGCCAGGAGAAGGCCGACATGACGGAGATCATGAGCCAGAAGGAGAAGGAGCAGCTTCAGAAGCAGCTATACGATCTGCGCTGGGAGATGAACGAAAAATTGAAAGAAAAAGAAAAAGAAGTTCAATCCCTGAAGCAATCACTCCTGGGTTCCTCTCTGGAGAAGCGTCTCTTACAGTAGGAAGAGATCGCAAATCAGGCCAATAAAAAAAAATAAGTGACATGGAAGAAGATGCAAAACAGCTTCAGAAGCGGTTTTATGACCTGCGCTGGGAGATGAACAAAAGACTGAAACAAAAAGAAGAAGAAACTCAATCCCTGAAGCTATCTCTCCAACAGGAAGTCACTAAAATAAACACTGAATGGCAAAGCAAGCTTCTTAAAGAGAAAGAGGCTGCTGCTGACCTGGAGACGAAGCTGCAGCAGGTCAGCCAGGAGAAGGCCGACATGATGGTGATCATCAGCCAGAAAGAAGCTAAATATGAAGCTCTTGAGAAACGTCTCTCTGATGAGAAAGCAGAGAGAAAGTCCAGAGTGGAGAAAGCAAAAGGAGCTGCATCTGAAAGCAGAAGATGAGCGACTCCAGAAAGAGCAACACATGGACGAAGAGATCACTAATCTGTCTCAGGCCAATAAAAAGATCAGTGACATGGAAGAAGATGCAAAACAGCTTCAGAGGCAGATGGACGATCTGAGCTGGGAGATGAACGAAAAACTGACTGAAAAGGAAAAAATAGTTCAATTTATGAAGCAATCTCTCCAACAGGAAGTCACTGAACTAAACAGCAAGCTCCTTAAAGAGAAAGAGGCTGCTGCTGACCTGGAGAGGAAGCTGCAGCAGGTCAGCAAGGAGAAGGCCGACATGACGGCGATCATCAGCCAGAAAGAGAAGCAGCTGATGGACAGTCTGGCTGAACTGAGCCAAAATGAGATCACCATCAAGACAAATGAGTCTGAGTGGAAAATGAAATACGAAGCTCTGGAGAAACATCTCTTACAGGAGGAAGCAGAGAGAAAGTCCAGAGTGGAGGAAGAACAGGAGCTGCTGAGAGAAAGTCTGAAAGTCAAACATGAGCGTCTCCAGAAAGAGAAACACATGAAGGAAGAGATCGCAAATCTGACTCAGGCCAATCAAAAGCTCAGTGACATGGAGGGAGGCACCAAGCAGCTTCAGAAGCAGATGTACGACCTGCGCTGGGAGACGAAACAGAAACTGAAACAAAAAGAAGAAGTAGTCCGATCCCTGAAGCGATCCCTCCAACAGGAAGTCACTCAAATAAACACTGAATGGCAAAGCAAGCTTCTTAAAGAGAAAGAGGCTGCTGCTGACCTGGAGAGCAAGCTGCAGCAGATCAGCCAGGAGAAGGCCGACATGACGGCGATCATCAGCCAGAAGGAAGCTGAATATGAAGCTCTGGAGAAACATCTCTCAGAGGTGGAAGCAGAGGTGGAAGCAGAGGAGGAAGCAGAGGAAATGGCCGAATTGGAGAAATTACACGAGCTGCAGAGAGAACGTCTGGAGCTCCTGAAACAGCAAAATGCTAAACTACAGGTACGAACATTCACATCTGATTAATAAGCTTTATTTATTTCAGAGTTTCACTTTTAACCTTCCTGTCGTCCTCCCGGGTCAAATTGACCCCGTCCGTTTTGACTGTTCCTTCTTTCCTTCCCTCCTTCTCTCTTTCTTTCCTCCCTCCATCCTTTCCTTCCTCCTTTCCTTCCTTCTTCCTTCTCTCTTTCTTTCCTCCCTCCTTTCCTTCCTCCCTCCTTCCTTCTTCTTTCCTCCCTCCTCCTTTCCTTCCTTCTTCCTTCCTTCCTCCTTCCCCCCTTTCCTTCCTTCCCTCCTTCTCTCTTTCTTTCCTCCTTTCCTTCCTTCCCTCCTTCTCTCTTTCTTTCCTCCCTCCTTTCTTTCCTTCCTCCTTTCTTCCTTCCTCCCTCCTCCCTTCTTCCTTCCCTCTTTCCTCCCTCCCTCCCTCCTTCCTTCCTCCCTCCTTTCCTTCCTTCTTCCTTCCATTCTTCCTCCCTCCCTCGCTTCCTTCCTTGACTCAAGGACAACAGGAGGGTTAAACCCAGAATCTAATTCATTGATGTTTGTTGGTTTGTTTCAGGAGCTGGCCCAACTAACCGACAAAGAAAAGGTCCAAATGAGAAAGAGAGAAAAGAAAGCCCAAAAGGAAAGAGAGGAAAGACTCAAGAAAGAGATAAAAGAGAAGGAGAAGGAGGAGAAGAAGAGACTGAAGAGAGAAAAGAAAGAGAGGGAGGAGAGGGACAAAAAAGAAAAGAAAGAGCAGAAAGAACATGATAAGAAGGAGAAGGAAAGGTTAAAGAAAGAAAATAAGGAGAGGAAAGATGGAGAGAAAAAAGAAAAAAAGGACAGAAAGAGTAACTAAAGAGACTTTTGTCATCTCTCCATCCATCCATCACACAACACACACAATACACAACACACTACACACCACACTACACACCACAGATTAACCAAATACTATTTATTATATAATTAATTTTTTTAAAAAAAGCCAAAAAAAGAAAAAAAAACTATGAAAAAATATAAATATAATGTAAAATATAATGTAAATAATCCTGTAAATACATAAAATAAGAATGTAAATATAAAATAATGTAAATACTAAAATACTTTTTATAGTAAATTATATATTTATAGTAAATTATATATTTTTATATTAAATCATATTTTTATAGTAAATCATATATTTTATAAATAATCATGTATCCTGTAATAAAAACTATATATCTGTAAATATCTGTATATATAGTTTAATAATAAATAAATAAAATGATATAAAATAAATGAAAAGTTTCAGGGGTTTTTGTACTTTTATTTGTCAAATAGAAATCATTCATTGTGCTGTAATATAGAAATGATTCTTATATAAATGTTACTAACTTCTTCTCTGGAGGTTTTGTTCTCTCTCATCTCACAGGTTGACTCGACTCCTGTTTGACGTCACTTCACCTCGCTGCTGCTGCTGCTATTATCCTCTCTCTCTCTCTCTCTCTCTCTCTCTCTCTCTCTCTCTCTCTCTCTCTCTCAGCATCAATGTCTGATAAACAACATTTTATATTAAACACAGAGAAAAGGGAAAAAGCAAAAAACAACCAAGTGATTAAGATTGAGAAAGAGAATTCAGAGAAAGTTCCCAAAATTCAGTTATTCAATTTAAAAAATTAAACACTTTACATATATGTGCTACATGTGTTTAACAGGGTGTATTCTTTGTAATTACTTTGTTAGAAACCTTTATTTGCCTTATTAATCTTCATTATTCAGTTGCCCCAAAGTTGTCCAGTATAATTTATGTGAAGGAAATCAAAGAGCCACTTTGTTTAAAATAATAATATAAGAAAAACATCAAAAAGCAAAGAATCATGAGACAAAATGTTGGTGCGCTTTTTAAAACGGCCACTAGATGGCACTGCAGGCCTTTAAACTGAAGCACAGTCATTCATTCAAATTCATCACATCTTAACCTACTAAAGTCAGCAAATCACAAAGCAAAATAGAACTGCATGTATAATTATTATGCTGTTAAAAGATTTAAGTTGAGGGCAGGGCCTTAAACATCTGCCATGACCAACAAAATTAGACACACACACGCACGCACCTTGTGAGGTCTGCCATAGACGAGCAGGAGGATGTCTCTCTGTATCGGCTGCTATTTGAGACTCGACGTTCTCCGTAATGTAAATCACTTTGGTCTTGTAGACTGAACATCTGGGGTTAGGGTTAGGGTTAGGCAGTGCTTAATTTGTAAATCATAAGGTGCCGGAACGCCAAGTACATATGACAGCTCAGGGATGATGAGACGGGCTCAGGTCCCGGGACGTATAAGAAAGCGTACTGAAAACAACATGAAAATGCCCACTCACCACGCTGTGGGACTTACAAGCCTCAAATTCAAATAATATCCACGATATAAATGTTTTGACGATCATTTACAATTATTTTAGACTATACTCCTCACAGCACAGGCCAATGCCCACATCACCACAGGTGGGACTTACAGTATACAGTCAACAGGTCTAACGTAAATCACACATATCTTCCATTATTATTATTCAAAGATTGGCACGGCGGCCTATTAATAGACAGTAGACTCACCATATTTAGTTGTCCAAAACACCCCACATCACGAGCATGTCGCTGGACGTCCCACACTCCTCTCCGCTCAATGCCTCTCTTCCCCTTCTCAATCTTCCTGCTCCAAGCCAGCTGATGTCGCGGTTCCCGCCTGTTGCTCTGGCTGTTGTACCGGGCTAGCTGATGCCAGGGTACCTGCCTCTTGCTCCGGCTGTTGTACCGGGCTAGCTGATGCCAGGGTACCCGCCTCTTGCTCCGGCTGTTGTACCGGGCTAGCTGATGCCAGGGTACCTGCCTATTGCTCCGGCTGTTGTACCGGGCTAGCGGATGCCAGGGTTCCCGCCTCTTGCTCCGGCTGTTGTACCGGTGTTACAAATCAACTGGTTTTCACGTTAACTGGTTACCTTTGTTTGTAAACATTAGGCCTCTGTCACCGCTACTGCAGATGTTCCAGTCACGGAGAGAAAATGTAGCTGACCTCGCGAATGCCTGAATGCACGTCCATATATAAATCTGATGATCTCTCGCTGCACCTGCTTAATCCAAGCATGATGCCTCATGTTGTGAAGTACAGTTGTGGGATCCAAAATACCGGACACCATATTCTGTATACGTGTTCAAATAAAAATAAATAAATAAAAAGTCACCCGACACGGGATTTGAACCAACTGCAAAATATTCTCAGCCTAGTGATTTACCATTAGGCCACGTATTGAACACGTATACAGGATCTGCCCAAATAAGTACCGGAACTCAGGGAGGCCAAAATTGAGAGGTGCCGGATCTTGTTCCGGCAGGATCCGGCTCAAATTAACCCGCTCATAAGATCCTTTCTTTCTCTATTTCTGTTTGTTTTCCTAAATGTTACTGCAGCATCGCTTCCTTGTTTCCAAACTACAGGCCGGGACAAGGGTCAGCCGGGCGCGCGGTGACTTTGACAGTCCTAATATATATTTGTGTGTGTGTGTGTGTGTGTGTGTGTGTGTGTGTGTGTGTGTGTCAGAGTTACTGTAGGTAGTTAACTAAAACTAAGACTAAAACTAAAACTAGCAGTGAAAAAATAATTGAGTTAATTGAAATTAAAAAAGAGAGTTTTGTTAAAACGAAAACTAAATAAAAACTAGCTTAGTTTTAGTTTTTTTTTTTCATTTTCTCAATTTTTACTGTATTGTGCTCAGGGTTAGGGTTAGGGGTTAGGGTTACAGAAACTGAAACTGAAACAAAAAGAAGAAGAAGTTCGATCCCTGGAGCAATCGCTCCAACAGGAAGTCACTAAAATAAACACTGAATGGCAGAGCAAGCTTCTTAAAGAGAAAGAGGCTGCTGCTGACCTGGAGAGGAAGCTGCAGCAGATCAGCCAGGAGAAGGCCGACATGATGGTGATCATCAGCCAGAAGGAAGCTCAGTTTGACTTGTTGAGATAACAGGCTAGTACCACAAACACAGCTCATTTGACCTCAGTGTCAGCATTACTTCATCCTTTACAGCTTCTACTAATCAAGGCTTTCCTCCTAATACCTGAAACACTAAAACTAAGACTAAAACCAAATAAAAAACTCAACTAAACTAGTCAATTCCTAAAAATAAACACTAAACCAGAACTACTTCATTACTTGTTAAACTTTATGTGTGTGTGTGTGTGTGTCTGTTTATATGTATGTATACATTAGGGCTGCCAAAGTTAACGCATCAATAAAACGTTCACCCAAAGTGTGAAGGAGAGATATCACAGGTCCTTCCTTCCTGCAGCTGTCATATCATACAAGCAGCACTGCTCCCAGTAAACCACACAGACCACTGACCTTATTGTCGAGGTTGCTGAAGGAGTTTCTTGCTGAATGAGCTCTCCAGTGCAGTCAGAGTGTCCCACATGGGCTGGGAGATGTTGTTTATCAGAGATGACAGCTTGGCCATTGTTCTCCTTTCTCTCACCACCAGCTCAGTGATGACAGGTCCCACGACAGATCTGGCCTCCTTGATTTGCTTATCCAGTGTCTTCCTGTCCGCAGCATAGATCAATATCACAACTGACATTATCATCACTGTTCAACCTGTACATGTGTTACGACCCCTCCCTTTCTGCTCGCCATCATGCAGTTGGTTACTTCCTGTAGGAGTTGGTAGTCAGGGAGGGTCATTAGGGCAATGTGCTGACACCTGGCTAGGCCTCTAGCAAGGTGATAAATGCCAGCCTGGTCTCTCTCTCTCTCTCTCTCTCTCTCTCTCTCTCTCTCTCTCTCTCTCTCTCTCTCTCTCTCTCTCTCTCTGTCTCTCTCTGTTGATATGTTGAGCCAGTTTGTGACACGTTATCAGTGAAGCATACACCTGTACCACTTTCCCCGGTTCTTCACATGTTACAACTAACCCAGACTCTTGTATCCATGAAGTATCTCTCCTTACAGCTAACAACTAAAACATCAGCAATAACAACTTGCATGAAATATATCTACACAGACACAAAAGTAACATACTTTAAGTCTTAAGAGTTTATCTACAAAGCAGGCAATGTTATCACAAAAATATATGAAGTGGCGTGTGTCAGTAAATGACATGGGTACGACCTCAGGAGAGAGAGAGAAAGGGAAAATAGTAATAAGCAAATATCCAAACTTCAATTCAGAAGAAAGGAGAAGAAGTGAAAGACAAAGACAGAACAGTAAGCATATAAAGAAAAGGTCATAACTTGGCTCTAACTGGTTGTGAATTATTAATTTAGTTGCTGCTCCAGCTTCATGTTTGGGGGGGGGGGGGGGGGGGGTTGGGGGAGCAGAGGTTATGAAGATGTGATGGAGATATAAGTTTAATAAGAAAACAACTGAATGTTATGAAAGTTCAGTAAACTACTGATTCAAAGCAGACTTTTGGTAAAACACACACACACACAAAACCAGAGGAAATAGTTAGACTTTTATTTTGTTTACCCAGATTGTTCATTTCCTGTATGACTATGTTTCTATGCTATGTGTGTATGTGTGTGTGGGTGTATTTTTCCTTGTCTGAGCCCCGCCCCCAGTCAAACTCCAACTCAGAAAGAACCTGTGTGTGTGTGTGTGTGTGCGTGTGTGTGTGCGTGTGTGTGTGCGCGTGTGTGTATATATATATTTTTCCGTGTGTGAGCTTCGCCCTCAGTCAAACTCAGAAAGCTCCTCTGAGTGTGTGTGCAGCTCAACTTTAACAGGAAACACAGTAAAGACTCGGTGTAGGTTTTCTTCTGTTCATGCAGTGATCTTTCTGCTTTGCTAGCTGGATTTTTGACTTTTTTTAAGAGTTAGAATCTGAAACTTTGGTTTTTAAACAGTTTCCTTCTTGCCAGTTTCTGGACACAAAGATGTTTGGAGATGTATCCAAAACAGTTGTGAAGCGCCTGGGTGCTGAGAAGGATCTCAACTACAATGGAAATGTCAACCAGAAGATTGAGATGCTGACTTTAGTGCGAGTCAGAAGGAACTTCTTTGGTATCACCAAGTATGGGATCATCAATAAAACACTGCCCGACCTGCTAGAGAAGCCGGACTTTACCCCAGGTGTGTACTCTAACGTAAAACTACATGTGAAGAGCAGTAAAGACACCAAAAACACAGAACAATTACTTAGTCTTGCACTTAAAATTAAAACATCATCAGCTTCTTATTTGTATTGAATAGGATCATCATGTTTTTTACTATAAAATCTTACTTCTAACTATATCCATCATGTAATATGTGTGTATTAAGTAGTATAAAATGGAAATACTCAAGTAAAAATATCTCAAAGTGTACATCAGTACAATATTTGAGTGAATATACTTTACATGAACATGCATGCACAGAAAAAGTTCGGAAATACTGAAGTAAAATGTCCCTGCAGGTGTCACAGACGAGGTTCTGGTGGAGAATTTTAAGATCCAGAGAGACACAAGTGGTGAAGGCTCTGTAGAAGTAGGAGCTGATGCACCTCAAATAGAAATGAAAGTGAATGCATCGATGGACACTGTGGACGGAGTGTCCTCCTTCACTCTGAAGAAAAAGACAGTGGACACCAAGCAGTTGGAAAGACTGGTAGACAAGTAAGTTTGTGTTTGTCTCAGAGTGATCAATATGCTGATAATGATATTAGGGAGTAAAAGAATTCCAATATAATCTGATAAATTTATACAGAATATATACATAAACACATTTTTTGCAGTGATCCCTCAAATGTGGATATCAAACACTGTCCTCATCCTCCTCTCGTCTGTGTTCTCTGACTGTCTTTACAGGAAGATAAAGATGAAGTTGCTGAATGACCTCAATCTGAAGAAAGCGAAGCTGACTTGTGTTTACCAGACAGTCTATAACACCGCTCCTGTCACATTTAATGTCAAAGCTACAAGGAGCGGGTCATTTTGGGCGGTGTTGAGTAAAATATTCAAGCTGTCGCTGTTGGTGAGTATTTGTGTTTTTTTCTTCCTCTAACCTCTAACCAGCAGATGATCGGGGTCACAGTCTGTTTTTATGATGAGAATATGTTGACACTCAGAAGCAAGCCTGTCAAGTTCAAGAAGAAAAACATGTAGAGTAGAAGATGGACAGATTTTTGACAGAGGAAAAGAAAAAGAAAACTAACCCAACTCTAGTGTTAGTGGATGTTCATATTATTATCATTACAGTTATCACTCTTCGGCCTGATTTACTAAATGTCTGCCTGTGTAAAAACGTACAAACTTGACGTTACCTGCAAAAAATATACAAGCTGATCTACTAACGCAGCGCACTGAGGTTTGTCTTTCAACTGTGTAAGATAATACACACTGTCCATTTAGTACGTTTGCCGTTATGAATATGCAAAGTCGGGCGTTTCAACCCCAGTGTGCAAAATACACGGAGGAGGAAATGCAAATATGTTATTTAGCACACGCATTGCGATTTACCAAACCTGAAGGTAATTTTACTGACCCTGACTGCGTCTATAAATAAAACCTTTGAAAAGCAGGTATTAACCGGCTATTACTATGGAGATGAGTAGACGGAGGCACAATGACAAAAAACACACAGGATGGATTTTTTCCACCTGTGTTAATATTTTTGGAGTGGAATATTTTTGATTTTACTAACAGCATTGACTTTGTCACAATAATCTCCCATATGTTGGTTTTTCTGGATATCTGTTTTTGTTATAACTAATATATTAGTTAACCTCTTCCACTAGAACCTGATCACATTTCATTTTGCGCTTGCAGCTTTCTGCTCGTCCAAACTCTCCATTAAGACACAAAACCCTCATTTAAATACTCCTGTCTGTACCTGTTGCTCCTGTTTCCATTTACACAGTTATTCTTAGTAGATCACCTGCAAACAAAATGTGCAATCTATTGCACTGTGCAAGCAATTTAGTACCCACTATTTGGGATCTTAGTAAATCAGGCCCTTAGTGCTTGCAGCTTTAATTATTATTATAGTTATCACTCTTAGTGTGGACGGCCCTTTATCCTTTAAATCTCGTGTGGATTTTATCCTGAGGTGAGACTCATGAAATGTGTGAGTGTAAACATCTCTCTGTGTTTGTTCCATCAGGGCAACAAGAAGGAGGAGGCGAGCTTCACTGTTCCCAAAGACACCACCTTTGCTTACGGCCTGATGGAGATCACCACAGAGGGCGGGACTCTGGGTGAGACATCACTCTGTTTCTGTAACTGTGTCTCTACTCGCCTGCATAGATCATGTCTGATGTCTCCAATGTTAAATATAAAGGAAATGAATTTCACAAATTCATCAAAATGAACTGTATACATGAGCATTTAATGGACAAATCTCTGAGCACGCTACATGCTTTTGTTTTTTTATGTGTTTATACGTCTAGTGTTTAAATCCAGATCGACATCACAGGTTAATATAACAGCAAGCTGAGACAAATCAATAACTTCATAACATCTGCTTCACCTTTATTCAGGAATTCCTCCACGAATCATGGAAGGTTTGTTTTTTGTTTTCTTTCAACTTTTAAACAGATTTTTATTGTTTACTGCTTATCTCTGTCTTCAATGTCACAATGATGCCACTGTTGTTGACTCCATGTTATATCCAATAACTAATAAACTGACACCATGGATACCTCTGCAGGGAACATCAGTTTCGACGGAGATGGCGACTCCTGTAAGACGCTGGAAGACCTGAAGGAAGGTTGGTTTGAGTTTCTGAGACTTCTACATCAACAGCAGGATTGGTTTATGTGCCTCTAGCATCTCAGGGGAGTGTCAGGTTGAGCCGAAAGGGCAGGACACGAGTGGGGCATGAAACAAGACAATCTGACAGGGGACAACTGAAGAAGAGCAGTATATAAAATGGAGACTCAGTGGAAGAACTAATGATGATAAGGGCCAGCAGGGCCGTCTCCATCTCCTGATTCATTCCCTAGGTTTGGCAGTTGGACTGTGTATGGAGGCCCCTGGACTTACTGGTGAGCCTGACCTTTTACTGGACATGAAACCACAAAGTGACCTGGCCACAGGACAAAAACCTGTTCTGCCGTAGGCGGTGCTGACATTCCTCCAGAGAGAGACAAGTCCGCCCCAACTGCATCGGCTCTGAAGAGTCTGACAAGGGGCTCGGGGGAGTGAGGCAGATATGTAGTTAACAATGGTTTTCTCTTGATATGTTGATGAAGAAGGAAACCACTGCTGACACGTCTCACTTGTATATTTTAAAGATTTTATTACAAAAGAGAACAGTGTCAAACATCCAATCTTGAGACAGCTCTTGGTGCCGATCTATTGTGTTGTTAAAACTCTCTACCCCAGTTTTAACAACACAATACATAGCTTCCTGAATCCTATCTCTAAAATCTCCACCTTGTGAACAATTGGACAATCTGGAAAAACAGCCTCTGGTCCTTTAACTATACATGGCTTTTAACCTTTAACCTAAACAAACATGTACTTGCAGGTCACAGAATGCCACAGGGAAAAAGCAGAACAGATACAGACGTGGAGGACCCTGAGTAGTAGTAGACAATGCTTGTGGATAGGTTTCACTTTATAATGAGGAACTGACACTTAACGTGAATATATAATATATATATATATATATATATATATATATATATATATATATATATATATTATAACATGATAGTTTTCACGTTATAATGTGATACTGATGTTTTTTCTTTTTCTGGTGTGGCAGCTATACTTAGTTAGCTTGTATAATTAGTTCAGTCAGATGTCCTGAAGTTGATATTCTGAAGGATGTGACAACAGACACAACATTACAACATTATACAATGCAGGAAACATACAGATAAAATACTAGAAATGGTTACACAATAACACTAATAAAAGAGAACAGCACTAAGTATTAAAAGCAGTCTGGAAGTATACAGGCAGGGCAGAAGATGGCTGTTTGTTTTTGATGTTAACCACCATGTAAAAATATCTCTCATTTTTCTCGACAGGCAGTGAAATCAGATGCACATTTAGCATCATTATACTGACCTTTGTTATGTTGTGCTTAATTCTTCTTGCAGAAATATCAGAAAAGGCATGTCTTCTGCAGCCACTGAAAAAACTTCCTGGGTCGGGCCGTCGTAATCTGCTGAAAGCGTTCAGTGAGATCGTGCGTGACAGAGATGCTCTCACGCTGCTGGAGGAAACAGTAAGACTCATGTCCACAACCATAGTCAGGGTGAACACCTGTGTGAAGCTCTGTGTGGTCATCTAGAGGTGTCTGAAAATGAATAAATAGCACATATACACATAAGTACTGTATGAAGACCTGAAACAACCTGAACCTGTCGTTTAAGTTCTGACTTTATCACTAACTGGAGACACAAAGTTGTAGTTCAGGGAGAAAGCAGCAGCCTGTCAGCTGAAACACCTCCTCCTCTGTTTCCTCTCTTCAGTTGGATGAAGAAATGACTGAGTGTCCACAGTCTCAGAGTGTCTCTTCATTCATGGCTCTTCTTCCTGAAGCCTCCTCCGAGTCCAAACAGAGAGATGCTGTTCATCTGCTGGTCACAGCCTTGGACAGTAAGGACAGACTCAAACTGATTTGACAGAATCTACAGCACATGATGAATGAAATAAAGATGTTTCTCTGTTTATTTATTCTCCTCAGGTCTACCAGACGGTGCTGCTGCTCTTCTGACTGCCTGCAGTCCTGAAACACTGACAGTTCTCCAGCAGCTGGTTTGTTTCCTTCACCAACATTTACATGCCAATCCCTGCAGAATATCACAGGGTGTTTTTGTGATTATTGGAGACAAAAATATTTGATTTTGCAACAACTGTTCTCAAAGAATAACCATTTTCATGTGCTCTTTTTGCGGTAAAATTGTGAGAATTTGGAAAAATGGCAAGCAAAGGAAAATGCTATAATAGTAAAAAACTAGCAATGAAGAGTCATATCACTTCCTTTGATAAAAAGAATACTGCATATCACAGACACACATTTTCAGTAAAACTGTACTTGAGTTCCATTTATAAGCCTTTATTAAATAAACGTTCAGCTCAATATTAGCACCAATAAAATCAGTCAATAATGGCTTTAAAACAAATTAATGAACATAAAAAATTATGTCCATCTTTGCTGTCTGAACATCAGCTTGTATTCTTCAGACTTCAGACAAACATCATTTGAGAACATTTAGGAATTGTTTTGCTCGATCTGTGACATAGTTTTTGTAGGCGGATGAGATTTGTCTATTGTCCATCTGAAAGTGCCTGAAACCTCTTTGAATGTGCTGCAATGACGTCAGTTACCACAACACCAAATGTGAGAATTGGGTCCAAATCACAAGCACTTGTTGATTTGTCCATTTCATGCAGCGAAGTTGTGGTAATTTAGCAAAACTTGCAAACTCTTGCAAATAATGTGGACATTTTTTGAATTTGTGTTAATTATTGCGATTGTAAGCTCATAATTTCCTGGAAGGACTGACTCTAAATGCTGCTGTTTTAATCTCAGCACAACAACATTAAGGAACATATTTCTCTGTCTGTCTGTGTCTTCTTTTGTTGTCCAGGTGAGTCGTCTAATGGAGGACGGTCAGGCCAGACTCCCAGAGTGTTTGCCCGTCTCCCTGCAGGAGGAAGGAGAGCTTCGCTGGTTGGCCGAGCTTCTCTGTTTGACTGATGAGAAGCTGAAAAAGCTGAGAGTTGAGTGGGACAGACCAGAGTTCCCACCAGAGATGCTGCTGCAGCTTGTGTGTCTTGTCGTGAAGGGACTCAGTCTGATGCAGCCTTAACTACATTTATAATGTAGCCTGCTCTTCTTACATATAAGAGTATATTTTAGAGAAAGGGACCACAACTTGCCAAGCGTCATTCAGGTACTTGCTGTATTCATTCCTCTTCTTCATATTGGCTATTAAAGTCTGTGTAAAGTAAGAATAAATATGTGTTCTGAGTTTGACATACCACAGAAAAGTGTGTTGTTAACCACCCTTCCAAATTTGAATAATTAAAAAAATCACCAAATATATGAAATTAGGCTTCAAAGTTGTGTAAAAATCAGCCTCTTTCTCTGCTCCTAAACGCTGTGGGCGTGGCTGCCGAGTTCGCTGAAACCCCGCCCCCTATCAATCAAAGTCACCACCTCTACCCGAAACATGGACGCTATATCTCTTTCTGCTGCTAGCTCGACGGCTAACTCAGCTAACTGGCTAACTGTAGACTGTAGTAGTAGTAGTCTTAGATGTGGTAACAATAACTGGCCACTAGGCAGGTTAACCACTGAGAAGAGCGGACTCTCGGTCTTATATAGTAGGGGAGGGACCAAGGGTACGCAGGCTCAGAAAATCAAGAAAAATGAGAAGCTGAGAAACAGTTTAAGGCTCCATCTCCACAACTCAGTACTGCATAGTTATCAGCCTTTTCACATGTTTTCTGTAGCCATTTTCCAACATGTATAATATGTTTAGAAGTAAATCAATGAATTGACTTTACACAGACTTTAAAAGATCCCCTTTAAATGTGATTGGGGTCCAAAATCTACAGTGTGTCTATGCAGTCTTTTCTTTGTTGCAATAGAACATAAAGAATGATTTTAAATCAAATAAACATACGTACATTGACACTGACTTAACTAAACAGTCCTGTGCTTCAGCCATGTGCCGTTCTAAACTTTGCCCATCACATTACAAAGTTCATAGAAGTAGAGAGATGGTTGGTGGAGTGCTGTTTCTTGGCTGGTGAATCCTGTAGCCTCCAATTAAAGGCAAAGCAACTCAAAAACCTCAGACATTTCAAATGAGAGGAGCTGTATGAAATGTGATGCTGTAACAACAAATAAAGCTGTGTGATTATGTGCTCTCATTGTGGTTTGAATTCTGTCACTGTATTAGAATAATAACACTTATAGAGTTATAGAGTGATACTAAAACACTGGTATTGATTTGGTATTTATGTATTTATGGTGTCTGTGTATTGATTGATTCTGACATTATGGAAACCCTGAAAGGCCAATAAGAATTTTAGTCTCTGAAGATCCAGTTTCTAACTCTAATCTAAATATGTTTCTCTTCTGTGTTTATGAGCCAACAACAGGGGAAAAAATGTTTGATTTGATTTTGATTTCAGCCACAAGAGGGCACAAGTGTACCACTAGTTCTTATTCTAAATAAGACTTTTCTTCCTGGCGAGCTTTAAGTTTTGTGTAACAAACGGTACATATATTGTCTGTTAGTTATATAACATTACTAGCAGCTTAGTGTCAGTATAGCTAACCACATTAGCATTCCTACTCAGTCACAGAGCAGCAGGATGACTACATTACTGTGGTGTCTGTTCTGCCTGTTATCTTGTGACATTCTGTCTCTGTCCTGTGGGATACCGTTAAATCCAAACCAGATGTTTTACTGTTTTTTATGTTGTTAGCCTAAATGACATGCCCAAGTTGTGAGCAGCACAGATCCCACATAGTTTGAGACTCAGAGATGTGTCTGGTATCATTGGAAAGGAAACACTCTCAGGATTCTTGTAAAAGTGTCTGTGTGATTCTGTGACTTACTGACAAAGAGTGGCAGAGGTTACAATGATGGGGTTGTTTACTCGCCCATAGGTTTGCCTTTACAATGACATGTGTACAGACATTCAGGGACCTCTCAGCGGGATATAGACACAATGAGGCCACAGCCACAGGTCTTGGCTTCATGCAGTCCAAATTTGGAGTCAAAAGACCAAAAGATGAATTTTTCAGAGTTATTTTTCAACAGGTATGTCCATGCGTTTTCCTCAGGTCCTTTTTGGAGACTCCAAATGGACACTTGGTTACCATGGTTACCAAAGCTGTATAACCACAATCAAACACTTATAACTTCACATCCCCTTTGCCTACAATCAAAATCTTGGTCTCTAATGAAAGCTGACACCATATTATTATTATTATTATTATTATTACATATAACCATATTTTTTTTGTTTGGCCATATCTATCTATCTATCTATCTGTTTATTTTGGTATAAGTCATATGTCAAGTTGAAGAAGAACCAACCGTGTACCAAAATGCCGAGTGCGTAATGATATATGGTTCAACTCTTTTACGCACCGGGCGCACGCCGGTTACGCTTGGAGTTTGTTTATGGACAGCCAAACCTGATAGCTTAGTGTCATACACCATTGGAAACCTCTGACTATTGGCTAAAAGGTAGAAACTGATGTACAAACATAATTTCTCACCAACCAGTTATTGTATTTGGAATAATGAGGACATTCTGTACAAAAACAGACGATCATTGCTTTACAAGGACTGGATGGAGCATAACATTTTATTAGTTGACCAACTTATTAATGATCATGGCTTCTTACTTTCTTATGAAGAATTTTTGTTAAAATTTCAATTCCTAGTCACACCGAAACAATATGCTGTGGTTTTTGATGCTTTACCTCAGGGTGTGCTCCAGCTTCTTAAAGGGACTGAAAGAATTATCGCTGTCCCACAAAATTATACTTGTGATATTTTTGTGGGCGGAGTAGATATTACAAAAAGACCCTGCTCTAACAGATTTTTGAGAAGCTGCTTACAAACCAAGACTCTACCTGGAGGTCAAACTAAATGGGCTGCAGAGTTTGGAGAAATTAACTGGAATAAAGCATGGTTGGTTGGTTGGTGAAAAAATTCTGTTTCAATAATAAGGTGAAAGAAATCTCGTTCAAAATTTTACATCAAATCTACCCTGCAAAGAAAACCCTTGAAAGATTTAAATTAGATATTGAATATGTATGTGATTTTTGTGGACTTGAAGATGAAACCATTTCTCACTTGTTCTATCATTGCACTTACAGTAAAACTTTTTGGAATGATGTTCAACACTTTGTGCAAGAGAAAACAGGAAGAATGATTCATTTCCAGGAAAAACATATTTTTATTTATTATGATGACCAAGACAAAGACCTGTGTTTTTTCTGTCAGTTAGTCTTGAGTTTGGGGAAATTTAACATTCACAAAAACAAATGGGCCAAATCTAAACCGAACATTGTACTCTTTAAACATGAACTGCACCGTTATTCTGCCACAATCAAGGATATCAGTAGTAAGAAAGCTGCCAAAACTTACCTTATTATGGAGAAATTTTGTGCCAATGATTTGTAAAAACCTCTGACTGTTTTATGTTGGTTTGTTTTGTTTTGTTTTGGGGTTTTTTTGTTTTGTTTTTTTTGTCTGGTGTGTTGTATTTTGTTGTTTGTCTTATTAATAAAAAAATAATAATAAAAAAAAAAAAATTGGCTAAAAGGTTATCAACTTCATTTCACCGAATATTTCCATAGGCTGGAACAGCAGTCAATCAAAGCCATGTCGTCATTGTTGTCGGTCACATGTCCTCATTGGCTTTGGAGACATGTACTGCCTAATCCTGAGCACTGATTGGCTTGTGTGTGGTGTCGTCAGAAGCAGGAGAGGCTCGCGGTCGTAAACATCTAGTCACGTGTACTCTGAGATGGACGCGCAGGTCAGGAAATGACGTAAACGGACCGTATATGGTTTGTTATTTGTGTTATTACGTTATGTGTTGGACTAAATACATGTTGACATATTGAGGAAAGTATTTCGGTTTTATGGAAACGGATTTCATATTTCAGCAGAATGGATACTTGGCGAGCTGTACAGAAAGTCCTGAGTCATAAGATGATCGTTGTGGATAAAGGGAAGACTTTGAAGGTATGTAGCATTATAGCTTTTCTTACTTAGCTCAGGGGCTAGCCAAGCTAATCGCTAATACTATTACGGCTGTGAGCAACCATATGAGTCGTGAGTGGTCTTGAATGAATCAGGAGAATCTAAGCTTTCTAGCAATGTACGGCATGAATATATATGTTTAAGGGTTGCTGTTTAAAACATTCAGAAGAACTTGTGGCTACCTCCCAACTTCCGGTCCGTCCCGTAGGCGGAACAGCGTACGTTAAGAGGTTAAAAGTCATAGGTCATGAAACAGAGGGTTTTACTTAAAAGGGTTAAAAACTAGCCATAGATGAAGGACCAGGAACAAGGTTGCGGGATGACAGGCATCGCAGGGCCGTCTCCATCTCCTGATTCATTCTCTCGGTGTGGCAGCTGAACTGTGTATGAAGGCCTGAGGATGGGCTGAATGAGGCGCCAAAGAGACTGCAAAACTCACACTAAAAACAAGAGGTGAATTGGGGCTCCTGGTCAGAAACAATGTCTCTGTCTTCAGGCGAAATACATGTCGTAACATGAGTTTGGCAGTTTGTTTTACTTACATACAGTAGATGAAGGGCCAGAGGCTGTTTTTACTGCCTGACCAAGTGAAAAAGACTCAGATTCATCAGTTCATACTGATCAATAAATGAGCTCCATCAGCTAATATAGTATATATAAACTTCAGTTTAATAACTCACTGTTGTCAGTCAGGTGTTTTTTCAATCAATAAATATAAACTGATCTAGGGAAGAGTTAGAAGAATATGGAGACATCACCAAATCCTGTCTCCAACACAACAAGCTCCACTCTGTGCCCATATTCTTTTTCCTTATTCCCTTCCCATTTGCAGATGTGTGTGACCAACATGTAAAGCAGTACAAGAGCTGTCAGGCTAACATCAGAGCTCAAACTTGCCTCACCTGTCAGGAAGTGAAACTCAGACATTTGTTTCTACTGATACCCCTTTTCCACCAAAGCAGTTCCAGTGCTGATTCTGTGCTGAATTTGGAACCGGTTTTCTTGTTTTGACAGTCAAAGAACCGGCTCCTGGCTGGAGAAACCGGTTCCAGATTTGCACCAGTTCATTGCTGGACTAAACATTAGGGGGGAGGGGCGGGGTTATTGAGACCAACCACAACAAACAAGACCGCATGGTGGTGAATAGATAAGGAGTGAAATATCCCATGAACATTTGACTGATGGTGAAATTCATACACATTTGCATTGTAATAGCTGTAATCTGCCGGCTAACGTTAGCTTACAACAAAGGCTAACGTAACCATCTCAATCCTGTCGAGCAGCACAAACACGTATCTGCCGTGTTTGGATGCGAGCCAGGAGAAACAAACGCTAGTCTGCCATCGTTGTTGCTGCTTCTTCTTCTTCGTATTATTGTTGCTTCGAAGTTGGCGCAAGTCTTTATGCTACTGTATGAGCTATATTAAAAACTTCTGGGATGGAGAGGATCAGAGATAGAGCTACAGCTGCCCTCAGTGCAGAGAGGCCTTCACACCGAGGCCTGTCCTGAAGAAAAACACCATGTTAGCAAGGCACATATAACACAACAACAGTACTACAAACAATATAAATCAGGTAACATTTAGTGCAAAGATAAAGAATAAATATGAATGTGACTACAAAGTGCATTAGTACAATAAATAAACAAGAACTAAGATTGTATAGTCAGTGTGAGACAGAGTATGGCACTCTGAATAGGTGCGTTTTCAGGCAGGATTTAAAGGTAGAGACAGAGTCTGAAGTGAAAATGTCTGGTGGGAGAGAGTTCCATAGGCGGGGGGGCAGATCGGCTGAAAGCTCTTGACCCCATGGTGGTTAAGTTGGCAGATGGGGCGAAGAGCTGGTTGGCAGAGGAGGATCGGAGAGTTGGAGAAGGTGTGTAGATGTGAATAAGGTCAGAGAGATATGATGGTGCCAGGTTGTGAAGGATCTTGAACGTGAGGAGTAAAATCTTAAAGTCAATGTGGGATTTGATAGGGAGCCAATGAAGTTGCTGCATGGCAGGAGTGATGTGTTCAATAGAGGGAGTTCTTGGAGAAGACTGGACTCTAATTTTTTTTTCACTAGGGATAGTAGCTGGTACCTGGTGCTTTTTTAGTATCTGCTCTGCTGAGGTTCCAAGTGAGCCTAGCCGAGTAGGTAGGTAGGTGAGTAGGTACCTTTTTGTAATGGAAAAGGTCGCTCCTGGAACTGTGTCAAGTTGTGTCGAGCAGAGTAGTGCTTGAACTGTGTAGTGGAAAAGCAACATTACTGTGAGGAACATCCCCAGCCCCATTATGGTGCAGCCAGTGTTGGGAAAGTTCACGTTCTACATGAACTAGTTCAGTTCATAGTTCACACATTTTAAAATGAACTAGTTCAGTTCATAGTTCATAATTCCAAATTATGAACTAAGTTCACAGCTCCAAAAAATGAGTTCTTTTTTTCAATACGTTGCGAACTATACTCTTTTAAAATTGTTGCCACAGCCAGCAATTATTTCATTAGTTTAACACTGAAACTATGTGTCAGATTTCATCCAGTTCTATGTGCCGTTTTATATTAGCAAACGATGTAACTGAAGTTCGGATTTTATTTTTCAAAGCCGGTGGGCAGAGTTTGCACATAAACGTTAGATTGTTCCCTTCCTTGTCGATTTTCTCATAAAAATCGCTAAGATAATTATATGATACCTCCTTATGTCCACATGCTGCTGTCGCCTCCATGCTGTTTTTTGTTTTGTTTTGATGACGGCAGTGCGACACTGGCTGCCGTTGCCTTTGGTTGCCAGATCCACTCAAGTTGAGCTCTACTCAACTGTGGCGCTCTCGCACTTGTTAGAATCTGGCACAGACAAAGAAGCACACGCAACGGTTGGGCAACAACTTTAGTGCGGTGTGTTTTTTGTCTGAACCTTATTGAACGAAATTAAAAAAGAGTGAACGTGACGTTCACAGACACCAGAATGAACGCGTTCATAGTATCGTTCATCAGGCAGAAATACCGTTCGTTCGTTCAAGTTCACCAAAATTATGAACGAGTTCATGAACTTTCGTTCAATGAGCGCGTTCATGCACAACACTGGGTGCAGCTCTCTGGTAAACCTGTAGGCCTACATGCTATTGACATTCTTAGTAACACCCCGAGGCGAGGGCTGTACGAAACATACCTTCATACCACCTTCCCCCATTCTTCACGTTACAACTTACCCAGACTCTTGTATCCATGAAGTATCTCTCCTTACAGCTAACAACTAAAACATCAGCAATAACAACTTGCATGAAATATATCTACACAGACACAAAAGTAACATGCTTTCAGTTTTAAGAGTTTATCTACAAAGCAGGCAATGTTACCACAGAAATCTACTGTGTCTACCACAGCGTGCTACTTCTTCACATGTGGACTAACAAGGACTAAATTTAGCATTTGCAGAGTGAACCAAGTGATTTGTAATTTGTTCCTAATTGGAGAAAGTCAAAGAGTTATAACTAATTCATTTAGTTATAACTAAACTCTATTTAGGTATGCATTTATGTTCTGTTGTAATTGTAATGTAATTGGTTGTATTTATTTTAACATGGACCCCAGGAAGAGTAGCTGTTGTCTGAGTAACAGCTAATAGGGATCCAAATAAACTAAACTAAACACATATTACAACCATCCACAGTTTCCCCTACCAGAAAGTGAAACTGGCACAGTGAGACTGTTTAGGCAAGGCAGCTTTATTTAGCTTTGTTTAATGCAGCTGAAGGAGGCCGAGCAAGGAAACACTTTTTCTCTACATAGAGGGTAGGGGTTGAGGTTTTTGACATGAGGCTCTTCTGTTTCCTGTCATGACTGAAATCGTGTAGATGAATCATTAAATGACATAAGTGTGAACTCCACCAGTCTGCCTCTTTTACCCTGGGTCTGCAGATGGCTGAGAAAGGGAAGGTCCAGAGAGTCAAGAAGCAATAAGCAACCATCCAAACTGCAACTCATTAGAAAGGAGAAGAAATAGAGACAGAGCCAAGTTATGACATTTTTTGAATGCCTACTGTTTTAACTGGTTGATTTAGTTTCTGCTCCAGCTCCATGTTTGGGGGATGGTGGGCTGGGGGGGGGGGGGGGGGGGGGGGTGGGGGGTCATCGAAGTTCTTCTGTTTTCTGTTTATAGAAATGTGGAACTGTGATCATGTAAACCAATAAGACATTTTGTAAAACACACACACACATAAAAAACAGAGGGAAACTATTTTTACAGTGTTCTCATTCTGCATAGCTGTAAAACTATGACCACATGTGTTTGTCTTTTTTTCTGTGCCCGAGCCCCGCCCTCAGTCCACTCCAACACATAAAGCAGCTGTGTGTGTCTGAGCCCCTCAGTCAAGCTCAGAAAGCTCCTCTGTGTGTGTGTGAGCAGCTCAACTTTAACAGGAAACACAGTAAAGACTCGGTGTAGGTTTTCTTCTGTTCATGCAGTGATCTTTCTGCTTTGCTAGCTGGATTTTTGACTTTTTTTAAGAGTTAGAATCTGAAACTTTGGTTTTTAAACTGTTTCCTACTTGCAAACCTTTGTGTTTGACTAACAGTAACAGGGACTTGTAGTGCTTTTGCATTCACAAAGATGTTTGAAGATGTATCCAAAACAGTTGTGAAGCATCTGGGTGCTGAGAATGATCTCAACTACAATGGAAATGTCAACCAGAAGTTTGAGATGCTGACGCTGGTGAAAGTCAGAAGGAATTTCCTCAACATCACCAAGTACGGGATCACCAACAAAACACTGCTGGACCTGGTGAAGGAGCCGGACTTTACCCCAGGTCTGTATTCTAACATAAAACTACATGTGAAGAGCAGTAAAGATATCAAACACACAGTACAAAATGACTTAATCACATGTTGAAGTCTTGCATTTAAAATGAAAGCATCATCAGCTTTGTGGAGTTAATATTTTAGAGTGAAAGGACAAACATGTTACCAGATGTTTATTACTGAAGAATCACAAACACAGAGTGATGAATCTTCCTCTTTAATAACCCTTAAACAGGCAACGTGCACCAGGAGATATGGACTCTTTAACAGCCTGTTAGGAGCAGGATTGGTTAAGGTGATAGTTCAGTAGTATGTGCCTTGAATTGATAGAACTGGATTGGTAGAATTGAAGCATGTTGTAGGTCTTTACTTTGATATAAATGGTAAAAATCAGTTTAGAAACTAGTATTAATGACCAGGGAAGGCAAGAATGTATCACTTCATTCAATTATTTACCATTATGACCATTTTAATACATTAACCCTTAAACAGGCAACGTGCACCAGGAGATACAGACTCTTTAACCTTCCTGTTGTCCTCCCGGGTCCTTCCTCTGTCCTTCCTTCCTCTGTCCTTCCTTCCTTCCTCTGTCCTTCCTTCCTTCCTTCCTTCCTTCATCTGTCCGTCCTTCCTTCCTTCCTCAGATCTAAGTTCAGCTGTTAGGGTAAATGTTCCCTCCTTCTGTCCTTTCTTCCTTCCTTTATCTGTCCTTCCCTCCTTTCCTTCCTTCTTCCTCCCCTTCCTCCATCCTTTCCTTCCTTCTTCCCTCCTTTCCTTCCTACCTTCCTTCCTTCCTCTCCTTCCTTATTCCTCCCTTCCTTCCCTTCCTCCCTCCTTTCCTTCCTTATTCCCTCCTTTCCTTCCTTCCTTCCTTCCTTCCATCCTTCCTTCCTTCCTCCTTCCTCCCTCCTTTCCTCCCTTGCTTCCCTTCCTTCCTCCTTTCCTTCCTTCTTCCCTCCTTTCATTCCTTCCTTACTTGAGGTGCAAATGACATAACTAGTAAGGTCTGTTTAAGGGTTAATAGGGGCAACGTATCCTTTTGGACATACAACTCATGAAATTCCAAGTATATTAAAAAACATATATTTGTGGAAATGAGATAACTAGTGACATCATATAATGTTTCACTCCTGCCTGTTTAAGGGTTAATCAAACCTGCACAGAAGACACACAGTCGTTCTGACCTTTCTAACAGACTGGATCAACAATTAAATCTTAACTCTTGTGGAAATGTGAAGAAGATTAAAGAGAGGGTAATAAAGTAATACAGTAATGAAGTACATGAAGCAACCAATGAACTGCTAAACCTTTGCTGACCTCCTCACATATTAGACACAGTCAGTTCTACTACCAGGTGTCTACTACCCTGATACTCCTTCCTTCTTTCCTCTATCCTTCCTTCCTTCCTCCTTTCCTTCCATCCTTCCTTTCTCCCTCCCTCCTTTTTTCCTCCATCCTTCCTTTCCTTCCTTCTTTCCTTCCTCCCTCCCTCCCTCCTTCCTTCTTTCCTCCATCCTTCCTTGCTTTTTTTCTCCCTCCTTCGTTCTTTCCTTCCATCCTTCCTTTCTCCCTCCCTCCTTCTTTCCTCGATCCTTCCTTTCCTTCTTTCTTTCCTTTCTCCCCCCTTTCCTTCCTCCCTCCCTTACTCATGCCTTCTTTCCTCCATCCTTCCTTGCTTTTTTCTTCTCCCTCCTTCGTTCTTTCCTCCATCCTTCCTTGCTTTTTTCTTCTCCCTCCTTCGTTCTTTCCTCCGTCCTTCCTTTCTCCCTCCCTCCTTTTTTCCTCCATCCTTCCTTTCCTTCCTTCTTTCCTTTCTCCCCCCTTTCCTTCCTTCCTCCCTCCTTCTTTCCTTTCTCCCTCCTTTCCTTCCTTCTTTCCTTTCTCCCTCCTTTCCGTCCTTCCTACCTTTCTCCCTCCTTTCCGTCCTTCCTACCTTCCTCCCTTCCTTTCATTTCCTCCCTCTTCTATCCTTCCCTCCTTCCTTCTTTCCTCCATCCTTCCTTGCTTTTTTTCTCCCTCCTTCGTTCTTTCCTTCCATCCTTCCTTTCTCCCTCCCTCCTTCTTTCCTCGATCCTTCCTTTCCTTCTATCCTTCCTTTCTCCCTCCCTCCTTCTTTCCTCGATCCTTCCTTTCCTTCCTTCTTTCCTTTCTCCCTCCTTTCCTTCCTTCTTTCCTTTCTCCCTCCTTTCCGTCCTTCCTACCTCTTTTCCTTTCTCCCTCCGTCCTATCTTCCCGTCCTATCTTCCTTCCTCCCTTCCTCCCTCCTTTCCTTCCATCTTCCTCCCTTCCTTTCATTTCCTCCCTCTTCTTTCCTTCCCTCCTACCTTCTTTCCTTCCCTCCTACCTTCTTTCCTTTCTCCCTCCTTTCCTTCCTCCCTCCCTTACTCATGCCTTCTTTCCTCCATCCTTCCTTGCTTTTCTTCTCCCTCCTTCGTTCTTTCCTCCGTCCTTCCTTTCTCCCTCCCTCCTTCTTTCCTCGATCCTTCCTTTCTTTCCTTCTTTCCTTTCTCCCCCCTTTCCTTCCTTCCTCCCTCCTTCTTTCCTTCCCTCCTCTTTTCCTTTCTCCCTCCGTCCTATCTTCCTTCCTCCCTCCCTTCCATCTTCCTCCCTTCCTTTCATTTCCTCCCTCTTCTTTCCTTCCCTCCTACCTTCTTTCCTTCCTCCCTTCAGTGTCCCTATCAGTGTTTTTTGCTTTCGTAGTAATTTTTGTTTGTTATACTTTGTGAAAATGATGACATATCCAGTTAAACTTATGAGATACTTATAAGATATGTAGTCAAAATGATCTGTTTGTCAGGAGGTACAGTATCAAAAATGTGCTCGGAAAATGTTCTGAAGTAAAATGTCCCTGCAGGTTTCACAGACGAGGTTCTGGTGTTGGATTTTCAGAAGATGAAAGACTCAAGTGCCAAAGCCTCTGTAACAGCAAAGGTTGATGCACCTCAAATAGAAGGGAAAATGAATGCAGCGATGGACAGTGTGGACGGCGTGTCCACCTTCACTCTGAAGAAAAAGACAGTGGACACCAAGCAGTTGGACAGACTGGAAGACAAGTAAGTTTCTGTTCAATGTTGGATTTCTGTGGCTGATGCTGATAACGATATTAGGGAGTAAAGGAATTCCAATATAATCTCATAAGTTAAGTTAGTAATAAGTCAGCGGGCTAAAATCGGCCCGCTGAGGGGTCCAATCCGGCCCACTTTCCTTCCTGTCTTCTTTTCCTTTCTTCCTTCTGTCTTTCCTTCCATCCTTCCATCTGTCCTTCCTCCCTTTCTTTCTTCCTTCCTTTTTCCTTCCTTCCTTCCATCTGTCCTTCCTCCCTTTCTTCTTTCTGTCCTTTCTTTCTTCCTTCCTCCCTTCCTTCCTGTCAGTGCGGGTTCATATATCTTTCACTCCATATTCATACATTTCATTTAATATCCTCAACCTTCCTCCTCCTGTCCTCCTCCTCCTCCCGTCTGTGTTCTCTGACTGTCTTTACAGGCCGATAAAGATGAAGTTGGTGGACAGGCTGAGACTAAAGAAGAAAGAGAAGCTGACTTGTGTTTACCAGACGGTCTACAACATCACTTCTGTCACATTTGATGTCAAAGCTACAAAGAGCGGTTTCCTGTCGGGAATGTGCAATAAAATGTTCAATTTGTTGCTGGAAGTGAGTATTTGTGTTATTCTCCTCCTTTAACCTTCCTGTCGTCCTCCTGGGTCACATTAACCCGTCTGTTTTGACTGTTCCTTCCTTCCTTCCTTCCTTCCTTCCTTCCTTCCTTCCATCTGTCCTTCCTCTCTCCTTCTCTCTTTCTTTCCTCCCTTCCTTCCTCCATCCCCCTTTCTTCTTTCCTCCCTCCCTCCTACCTACCTTCTTTCCTCCGTCCTTCCTTCATCCCTTCCTTCTTTCCTCTGTCCTTCTTTCCTTCCTTCCTCCCTCCCTCCTACCTTCTTTCCTCCCTCCCTCCTACCTTCCTTCCTTCCTTACTTCTTTCCTCTGTCCTTCCTTCCTCCCTTCCTTCTTTCCTTTCCTCCCTGCCTCCACCTCCCTTTCGTCCTTCTGTCATTCCTTCCTCTCTCTCTCCTTCCTCCCTCCCTCCTACCTTCCTTCCTTCCTTCCTTACTTCTTTCCTCTGTCCTTCCTTCTTTCCTTTCCTCCCTTCCTCCACCCCCCTTTCTTCCTTCTGTCATTCCTTCCTCTCTCTCTCCTTCCTTCCTTCCTCCCTGCTTTCTTTCCTTTACTCCCTTCCCTCCTTCTTTCCTTTGGAGGGAGGGAGGAAGGAGGGAGGAAGGAGGGAACTCCTTCCTCCCTCCCTCCTTTTCTTCCTTCTTCCTCCCTTCCTTCCTTGACTCGAACACAACAGGAGGGTTAACTATTTTTAAGCTGATTTTTGACACACTATCAGATACTATGAGGATCATTCTTCCAACAATGAACTGATCTACTAACAAGTGTTGTGTGTGTGAATCAAAGCCTGATATATCTGATTCCTCTGTTGGTGTCCAAAAACTATTAAAAACATGTCAGTGAGTCACATGTTCCATCAATATGAAGATGTGACTTACTTTAGAAATGGAAACAAAGAGTAATAATAGTAAGATCATGTTTTCAGGAAGTAAACTATAGAAAACCTCCTGAATAAAGGCCAGTCCACACCAACAGCTAGAACTACAGCAATATAGTTTTAATGACATCGACAGTGAGATCCATAAACCATACAGCATGACAAATCTGCATCTAGCCTGATAATTATATGGTATTGTAAAGGCAATACTCGTGAAAGTTAAAAACTGTGTGTGTGTGTGTGTGTGTGTGTGTGTGTGTGCATGCAAAAAAGACACTTAAGCACAAGATATCAGAAGGTTGAGGTGCTGGGAGCGCAGGAAGTGATGCTGATAATGAGATGACGTGCAAAGTAAGGGTTGTACTTTTCAAACAGGACACACCTGCAACCTGTAAATATGGATCTATTTGCAAATAAAACACTCTGCTGCTGCTGTGGGTCGGCTCAATATGGACATCACAGCAACTAGTGTCTGAAATACTTCTGATCATCACACTGATTCATCAGCACCAAGCCTGTCAACCCTTCTGCTTTTCTTTTTATATCTCTGAACAACATACAGCAGTAACAGCTCATCAAGATCTATTTTCATTAGCTGGAAGCAGCAGCTGAGAGACAGGAAGTTATAGTTCATATGTGTGATTACTCACATCATTAGAGCCCGAGCGCTGACCAGCATGAAGCCCTCTTGTATCTGTGAACCAACATGCACGGGGGGCGAGGGCCTGTTCACCACTGCTTGCAGCTTTAATTATCATTATAGTTATCACTCTTAGTGTGGACGGCCCTTTATCCTTTAAATCTCATGTGGATTTTATCCTGATGTGAGACTCATGAATTGTGTGAGTGTAAACATCTCTCTGTGTTTGTTCCATCAGGGCAACAAGAAGGAGGAGACGCACTTCACTGTTCCCAAAGACACCACCTTTGCTTACGGCCTGATGGAGATCACCACAGAGGGCGGGACTCTGGGTGAGACATCACTCTGTTTCTGTAACTGTGTCTCTACTCGCCTGCATAGATCATATTAGTGCTGCTGTAAATCACATCTGTAGAGTTTGACATGTTCTTTTTAAAGACAGAAACTATCTCCTCCTTTTTACCACTAAATATTTAACAGTAATAATTAACATATAAAGCATTAATACATGTTTATAACTCACTATAACATAGCTGTCAGCAGCGTATTAGTCAACAGTTATAACTCCTCCTGTGGTTCCCAGAAGTGTTTGCTGCTGTATAAACAGATCATGAATGGAAAATACAGTGAAACACATGCTGTCATAATATATAATATGTCCTCACAGAAAATACTGAACTTAATAAACTCGTCAATTGTCCTTCATAACTTCTGCTTCACCTTTATTCAGGAATTCCTCCACGACTCACCAACGTGACACGTTTTGGGAAAGGTTTGTGTTTAAGTTTTCTTTCAACTTTTAAACAACTTTTACTGAGAAATCAGAAGCTCAGTTCTGTTGTTTACTGCTCATCTCTGTATTCAACGTTAGACTGACGCTGCTGTTATATCTAATAATGAATAAACTGACACCATGGAAACCTCTGCAGGATGGACGGGGAACATCAGCTTCGACGGAGACGAGGACAGTAAGACACTGGAAGACCTGAAGGAAGGTTGGTTTGAGTTTCTGAGACTCCTACATCAACAACAGGATCATTCTATGTGCCTATTTGTGTTAATTTAAAAAAAGAAGCTACTACCAATGAAGTGTCATATCTAATCAGTTCCTGCATGCTGCCATGCTGTATGTTACCAACACAAGATTTGCCACAATTGGTGGAAATAACCATCAGTCTGCTGATTTGAAATTACAAGCTTTCAAAAATATTTTTATATAATTCTTCACTACTTTACTCAGTGGATTAAAATGGAAGGTGCTGGTGTGTTTCTTGCAGAAATATCAGAAAAGGCACGTCTTCTGCAGCCGCTGCAAACACTTCCTGAGTCGAGCCGTCGTAATGTGCTGAAAGCGCTCCGTGAGCTCGTGCGTGACAGAGATGCTCTCACGCTGCTGGAGGAAACAGTAAGACTCATGTCAACAACCACACAACCATAGTCAGGGTGAAAACCTGTGTGAAGCTCTGTGTGGTCATCCAGAGGTGTCTGAAAATGAATAAATAGCACATATACACATAAGTACTGTATGAAGACCTGAAACAACCTGAACCTGTCGTTTAAGTTCTGACTTTATCACTAACTGGAGACACAAAGTTGTAGTTCAGGGAGAAAGCAGCAGCCTGTCAGCTGACACACCTCCTCCTCTGTTTCCTCTCTTCAGTTGGATGAAGAAATGACTGAGTGTCCACAGTCTCAGAGTGTCTCTTCATTCATGGCTCTTCTTCGTGAAGCCTCCTCCAAACAGAGAGATGCTGTTCGTCTGCTGGTCACAGCCTTGGACAGTAAGGACAGACTCTAACTGATTTGACAGAATCTACAGCACATGATAAATGAAATAAAGATGTTTCTCTGTTTATTTATTCTCCTCAGGTCTACCAGACGGTGCTGCTGCTCTTCTGACTGCCTGCAGTCCTGAAACACTGACAGTTCTCCAGCAGCCCGTCTCCCTGCAGGAGGAAGGAGAGCTTCGCTGGGTGGCCGAGCTTCTCTGTTTGACTGAAGAGAAGCTGACAGAGCTGAGAGATCAGTGGGACGGACAAGAGTTACCACCAGAGACGCTGCTGGAGCTTGTGTCTCTTGTTGTGCAGGGACTTAGCCTGATGCAGCCTTAACTACATCCACAGTGTGCCTATGCAGATAGTTTGCATTTAAAAGATGATTTGAGGCCTCTATGGGGCTTTAGGCATGTCCTCCCAAGAAAAAGGACACTATTGAGCCACCAAAAATGACCTATAGCTATGAGCAGAGGTTGAGAGTAATGAATTACATTTACAATTTACTAAATATGTAATTTTACTTTTACTTAAGTATGTTTTGTGTTAAGTATTGTACTTCGCTACATTTGAAATCACATCTGTTTCTGAGTAAAAACATGTTGGTGATCGTACAGCTTGATTAACCAGCATGATACAATACCTTAACATTCATAAAGTATTGCAGCCTGTGACAACCTGGCAGCTAGCGCTCATAGCCACATATAAACTCTAACTGAACAGAACAAACTCACATATTTATGGACGAACACTAAAAGAAATGTCCATTACATGTTTTGCCATTATCTGTCTCACTCTGCAGGTACAGGCATTCAACATGATGCATTCATGTAAAATGGGAGAATTGAGTGAATGGTGCACAGGGGCAGAGCCTTTTTAACAGGGGTACTTAAAAGTTTGGTCTTCTTTGGGTCATTTAAAGAAAGGCTCTTTGGGTTTTGAGAGACTATGGTGGGTTTATTTTTCATTTTAGGGGCGCAGAGATCAAATTTAGGGGTGTGATTGTTTGTAAATGTTTTATGGGATGGTCTTCACTAAAATGACACATACCTCCATAAATGTTTTAAATGTTGTGTGTCGACATATTTTATAATTTTGTCATTGAAGTTGAATTTGTAAATGTATAACTTTACCTTTAATTAAAACAACCAAAGATTTATGGGCCATCATCTTGTCCTTTTTGAACTACTTACTTGTACTCAATACTTTTACTTGAGTAGAATATTTCAGAACTCTTTCCACCTCTGGCTATTCGTGAGTGACAGATGCGATTTAGCAGCTGTAGTAATGATGAGCAGGGATGGCGATGCATTTCAGATGAGATTAGGTGTCTTCCTTGGTAGGAGGAAGCAAGTTGAGGGGATAAATTAAAAGTTAGCTAGCAAAAAAAGGACTTAACTGAAGGAGACCGCATTTCTTGTTTCAACCATAAGCAGCTCATGTTTAACCTTTGTGTCGTCCTTCTGGGTCAAATTGACCCCGTCTGTTTTGACTGTTCCTTCTTTCTTTCCTTCCCTCACTCCTTCCTTCCTTCATTCCTACCTTCCTTCTCTATTTCTTTCCTTCCTCTCTTTCCTCCCTTCCTCCCTCCATCTACCTTTCTTCCCTCCCTCCTTGACAAGAGTTGGTGAAACTATTTAAGTATGAAAAACTGGACATAACATGACGGAGTTTGTTATAGTGTTTCACAGAAAGATGTGGGTGGTATGGAGGTTGCAATACAAACTATTGTCCAGTAGGTGGCGGTAAATGTATGCCAATTAAATATATATATACCAGCTACTTCTTTGTGTATCTTCTTCCTGATCAGATATATAAATATATACATATAAGTATATAATAGTATCATATTGTCATCACTGTTTAACTTATATGTAACTCATCTATAGATATAGTAGTATACTGTATATGCACCCCTTCATGGTAATACTGCTGCCATGAAGGGGTGCACTTGGTCTACAACAACATTTTGGTGGTTCATGTCAAAGTAACACCCACATGAATACCAGGACCCAGGACTTGTCACAGGGTCATTAATCTCTCTCCCACCAGACATTCGCACTTCTGACTCTGTCTCCACATTTAAATCCCACCTGAAAACACTCCTATTCAGAGCAGCATACTCTGTCTCTCACTAACTATGCAATCTTAGTTCTTGTTTATTTAATGCACTTTGTGGTCACAGTCATACTTATTCTTTATCTTTGCACTAAATGTTACCTGATTTATATTGTTTGATGTACTGTTGTTGTGTTTTATGTGCCTTGTAAAGTTAATAATTATTATTATTATTATTCACTTCGCCCATCCAGTAGTTTTAATGTTTTGGCTGATCAGTGTACATATACATACACAGATAGGTAGACACATAGAAACCTGCACAGTTGAATTGAAAGTAATAGTATGCTGTTCCGTGTTCTCCCCACGGAAAGGGCAACCCAGTGTACAAACGGATATTACTCGGTATTCCACATTTGATTTTGTTTATTTTTTCCACAAAAAGGAAATCAGTCAGGTAATAAACCTAAAAAGAATGAGGAATGCAGTGTTTCAAATTTCATGTACATACTACAAACACAGCCCATCAATCTTTTACCTCAATAGCCCAATAAGCAACAATAAGTAACATTAAATAACATTAACCCATATCCCATTATAAATAAACATATCAAATCATACATTCATCAAAATACAAAATATATAAATCATTTCATTTCGAAATACTAATTTCATAATTTGAATGTGCGCTTCACAAGTCAAATATTAAGCACCATATTAAATTCAATCAAAAAGCAAAAAAAGTGCATTCGTTTTGTAGAAGCAGGAAACTACAGCTGAACTACAGCTCCCAAAATGCCCCGCGGCAAACCAGGAAATATACCGGCCCGCGATTCATTCAAACATTTATAAAGCTAAGGAGAATAGATACAAACGGACACGGAAGGTACAATGCAATATTAGAAGTCTAAATGTCAGCTTTACATCCCACAGCTTGCCACCGCATCAGCTTTTAACTTTGGAGAATAGCGTTGTCTTTATCACTTGACCGAACTGCTTAACTTCCGTCTACCGGAGCATAGCGTCTCTAACATGCAACGGACAAGCACAATAAACAACATAGCATGGCGACAGCAGACGACATGAAGCGTACAACATAAAAGCAGACAAGAAAGCATTTGCAATTAAGAGAGAACTTACCAAGTGGCTGCACACCGGGTTGAAAGTTACTACAAACTAAATGAATCTCGCGCTTCGTTTTAACGTAGTAAACACCGGTCAGCTGTTCTCACAGCACACCTCTCTCTTAAAGAGACACTACACTATTAGGCTGCGACACCTCAAACGTTTCTCTATGACTGCATTTGTAGCTCTGGTTTAAAGTAAATAAGTATTTGAATAAACATGTAAATAAGAAATAACAAAACTCCACAAATTATGCAACTCCACAGAAAACACAACATATGCATTTGTGAAACTGTCTAGGTTGGGAGTCTGTAGTTTAATGGGAGCAGTGCAGATTGTAATATCTGAAAGCTGCAAAGAGGAAGGACCTGAAATATCTCTCTGTCTCTCAGCGACTGAGATGACAGCTTGGCCATCACTCTCCTACACAGACACACAATTAACATGCTTTAAGTTTTGAGAGTCTATCTACAAAGCAGAAAATGTTATTGTAATGTTGACTCATAAATGAAAAGTACACCAGAGTCTCAACAAGTGCCGTTTACTTCAGGCTGATTTATACTTCTGCGTCGGACCGACGGCGTAGCCCTCTGCGTCGACCATAGACTGTATATAGCGTCGACGAGGACCCCTACGCCGTAGCCTGACGTGCACCTCCAAAAAATCCTAACGGCAACGCAAGGGCCGTGGTTGGTCCGGTCAAAGCGTCAGTTCCTACGGCAGTTGCTTTATTTATTAATAATGAACAAAAGGTATGTGTTTTCTGTTATTAGAGCACATAGCGCAATGCTACATGCTACTGTGACCGGAAGATAAACAAGGATAAAGATAGAGACTCCTCTGAAACCACACACACACACAGTCACACCCCCAAGCAACACGTTCCCTCGACACAGAACTTTGAAAGGACAACAACGGCGTCCCTCCAACGCAGAAGTATAAATCAGCATTTAGTAAATAACAAAACGTAGTTCAGTAACAACTTAGCACTGTATACATTGTAGTAGCCATCTTGGAATTGTATCTCACTCTCACTCTACTGCGTTTCACCGTCCTTACATGACTACACTGCCACCTCGTGGTATAAAGTAGCAATTACATAAATGAAGAACAACAGTTGTCACAAAAATTTGTGTATAATAAAAAATATGTATGTATAAGTTAAAAAAAAAAACAATTAAACCAAGTGATTTGTAATTTGTTCCTAATTGGACAAATTCAGAGAGTTATAACTAACTCATATTACAATCATCCATGGTTTCCCCTAGCAGAAAGTGAAACACAGTGAGACTGTTTAGGCAAGGCAGCTTTATTTAGCACTGTTTAATGCAGCTGAAGGAGGCTGAGAAAGGAAACACTTTTTTTCTACACATAAGTGAGGGGTTGAGGTTTTGACTCGAGGCTCTTCTGTTTCCTGTCGTGACTGAAATGAGATGTCGTAGAGCATGAAACTCAAAGATGTGAAAGTAAGTTTCGGGATGTGTGCTCTCTTTAGGATGTATCAGTACATGACGTCGGTGCTAACTCCGGGGCAGGAAGGAAAGGGCAGGGAAAATCCAAACTTTGCTTCGGAAGAAAGGAGAGGAAATAAAAGACAAGGACAGAACAGTAAGCATACAAAGAAAATCTCATAACCTCCAACTTGCCAGTTTCCATTTGACAAGTAGTAAAAGGGACTTGGTGTGCTTTTTTGTCTACGAAGATGTTTGGAGATATATCCAAAGCAGTGGTGAAGCAGCTGGGCACTAAGGACCTCATCTGCAATGAAGATCTCATCCAGGATATTAAGATGCTGACTCTGGTCCAACCCAAAAGGAACAAACTCGGCATCACTAAGTACATGATGAAAGATAAAACACTGCTCGACCTGCTGGAGGAGCCACACTTTACCCCAGGTGTGTATTCTGACATAAAACTACATGTGAACAGCAGTAAAGATACAAAAAACACAGTATAAAATTACATAAATTCCTAAGTCTTTAAAGACCATGTAAAGTGAATTCAGACTTTTTCTTCTAAACACATTAAATAGGTCATAAATGTATTTCTAAAAAATGTGTAAAAAGCATTTCAACCATTTAGATTTGAATTGTGGAGCTAGGCTTCACAAACTGTGTTTCAAGATTTCTGTGTTTAGGATTTAGTGATTAGCATAAACCCGCCCCTGCTGCTGTAGAGATATAAATACATTCAGCACACACTACTACTACTACAGTCTACAGTTAGCTGAGTTAGCTGCCGAGCTAGCAGCTGAGCTAGCCGCCGAGCTAGCAGCCGAGTCAGCAGCAGAAAGCTCTCAGACGTAGCGTCCATGTTTCTGGTAGAGGTGGTGACTTTGATTGACAGGTGACACTTGGTAGGGGGCGGGGCTTCAGCGTTTGAGAGCAGAGAAAGAGGCTGATTCTTACACAACTTTGAAGCCTAATTTCATATATTTGGCGATTTTTTTTTAATCATTCAAATTTGGCAGGGTGGTTAACAACACACTTTTCTGTGGTATGTCAAACTCACAACACATATTTATTCTTACTTTACACAGACTTTAACTTTTTTTTAAATTTAAAGCATCATCAGCTTTGTGTAGTAAAAGTTCTAGATTAAAAGGACAAATGTATTATTTGTATTTAATAGGATCATCATGTTTTTTTATGAAATCTTACTTATAGACATTTTTTATTAGATGTTTCTCTGAAGAATCACAGACATGGTGTGATGAATCTTTCTCTTTAATCATACCTGCTTGGAGGACACACAGTTCTATTTATACTGTATCGTGGAAATTTGAAGAAGAAGAGAGGGTAGTAAAGTAATACAGCAATAAAGTAACAAAGTCATAAAGTACATAAACCAACCAATGAACACTGCTAAACCTTTGCTGACCTCACAAATTAGACACAGTCAGTTCTACGACCAGGTGTCTTTTCTGAATGAACAAAAACCCCTGATACTTAGGCCCTGCAGATGTTACAGAGGAGGTTCTGGTGGAGGATTTTAAGATCCAGAGACGGAAAGGTGGCGAAGGCTCTGTAGCAGCAGGAGTTCATGATGCAGCTCAAATGAAAATGAATGCATCGATGGACACTGTGGACGGAGTGAAGGAGGGCTTCACTCTGAAGAGAAAGACAGTGGACACCAATGAGTTGGAGGAAATGGAAAACAAGTATGTTTCTGTTTGTCTGTTTCTGTATATATACACAGAATATATACATAAACACATTTTTTGCAGTAATCCCTCTAATATGGTTATCAAATACTTGAGACAAAGATATAGAGCCTGTGATATTTTACAGTTGAACAAAAACAAATGTCTAAAAGCAACCAGCAGAACTGAAATCAGCACCAACTGCGAACATTTAGGTTAGAAACACTTCTCTTCTCCTAGCTGTGCTTATGATTGAGCTCTTTTAAAGCACTTTACATTTTAATCTTTCATTTGCACTCTATGTCCTTTTAATGATTTTAATACAAACCAATACAAAAGTAAAACAATCAAATATACATAAAAACATAAAATGCTGCCTTTAAAAAACTTTTAGAAAAATGGTTGAGAGGCCAATATCGACTCAGTCGGGTTCTAGTCGGCACTTTTTATTTACATTAATTACATCTTTACATATTTTCACAAGCAGATATGTATTGTAGGAAACATTCTGCAACTACATACTTCAATTAAACATCTGCCTGTTATGATGATAAAATAACCATTATATCTATTTTCTGTTGTAAAATAATTAGGGCTGTCAAACGATTAATTTTTTAAATCGAGATTAATCGCAGAATTTCCATAGTTAATCACGATTAATCACGTTTTGAATTGCATGTTTAAAATCCTGTTATTTCCCATTTGAAGGCAGTTTTAAGCCCATAATGTAAAGCATTTCTTACCAGAGTGTCTTAACTGGGAATCAATCACGGCTCTGCTGCGACTCCCACACTCCAAAATGGTCCTTTGGTGGAGCTGAGGCTGGCTTGGCTGCACCTGGGTGTTTAGCGTGGAGGTGCTAACTCAAACTCCACGTACTCCGGTGGTAGTTAAACTCCGTTTGACACAGGTTGCATTTTACTTTTGACTTGTC
Organism: Scomber colias; assembly: GCA_021039105.1. Taxonomy (NCBI): domain Eukaryota; kingdom Metazoa; phylum Chordata; class Actinopteri; order Scombriformes; family Scombridae; genus Scomber; species Scomber colias. Next base: position 32,311 of record JAJDFG010000460.1, on the reverse strand, counting down.
AACTGAAGCGCCTGGAAGTGTTTTAAAGTTAAACAAGCCGTTCAAAAGTCCAGTAGCTCTCTTACTTTCCATCAGCGCGGTAGGTTTACTGCAGGAGGCCACTTCAAAGCATAGCGCTACAGCTAGAGGAGCCGTCTACGGGGGAGTAGAAGGGACAAAAAGGCTTGCAACATTAAAATGTGATTAAAAGAAATTAACGAGGGGGTTGAGCATAGCTCAGCGGGTAGCGCACCCGCCCCATGTGTTGAGGCTATAGTCCTCGTTGCGGGCGACCCCGGTTCGAGTCCCGAGCCGAGCGGTCTTCTCCTGCGTGTCATTCCCCCTCTCTGCCTCCTGTTTCCTGTCTCTCTACACTGTCCTGAACATTAAAGGCAAAAAAAGCCCAAAAAAAATATACTTTAAAAAAAAAAAAAAAAAAAAAAGAAATTAACGCGTTATGGATTGCATTAATCTAATCGCGATTAACGCGTTAATGCTGACAGCCCTAAAAATAATACTGCACAGTAAATGCTGAAACTGTCCACTGACTACACTGCATCTCACATTTCATTATATATCCTCAACCTTCCTCCTCCTCCTCATCCTCATCCTGTCCTCGTCCTCCTCTCGTCTGTGTTCTCTGACTGTCTTTGCAGGAAGATAAAGATGAAGATGGTGGACAGGTTTAACCTACAGAAAGAGAAGCTGACTTGTGTTTACCAGACGGTCTACACCACCACTCCTCTCACATTTTATTCTGAAGCTACAAAGAGCGGTTTACTGTCGGGAATGTGCAGTAAAATATTCCATGTGTCGATGGCGGTGAGTATTTGTGTCTTTTTCTTCCCGTCACAAGCTTGTCATGTTTCAGGAAGAAAAGCATGTAGAGTAGAAGATGGACAAAGGAATTTAAAAATAGTACTCACCCTAACTCATGCGTCAGACAATTTCTACAACACTATCAGATACTATGAGGATCATTCTGCTAATTTCCTGTATTTTAGTTCATTCTTGGATCCAAACCAACAATGAACTGATCTACTAACACATGTTGTGTGTGAATCAAAGTCTGATATATCTTATTTCTCTTTGTTTAGAAACTGAAACAAAGACAAATAACAGTGATCATGTTTTGCAGTAGTTCTGTGTCAGGAAGTAAATTATAGAAAATCACCAAAATAAAGGCCACACAAGAACTATAACAATAACAACAATATTTAAGTTATGTGTTCTCATCTGCAATATTATTTACATGAACTTTAAGTATATTACCTCTTATGTTCTACATATGCTCCCATATTGTAGGGTTTGCACTTTATTCTATTGCTGTCTTGTGATGTCATATCCTGCATTTTGTTGTGCACGTGAAGATCAGGCGGGGAGTACCTATCCTCTAAAAAGAAGCCAATGCGGAAGTAACTTAGAGCTGCATTCTATCAAAAGGCCACCAGGGGGCGACCGTCTCTATACAAGTCAATGGAGAATTCACCAACTTCTCACTTGATTTCTAACCTCAGTAAACGTTTTCAAAATGTGTTTATGGTCTCAATCGCTAGTTTAAAGCCTTCTTCAATGCAGTCTGGTGTTCATTTGTGAAATTTTGGCCTCCCCAATTTTATATTTGACGATAAAGCAGGCGTGTATTCGAAAACTATTGGCTTCCGAGCAGCAGTCCACAAACCAACGGGTGACGTCACGGATGTTACGTCCATTTCTTATATACAGTCTATGGTGAAGATGAGTGATGTGAAAACCCGGTCATGCTATTGCTACTGATGCATTTACAGCGCTTTCTCAATATGGGCAACAAAGTGGAGAATCCAACAGTCACTTTAATTATATAGTTTTTAACATGGTTCTAACTCCATTGGGTGACGGAGTCCACACTACAACTATAATGACATAGTGAGAATATCGTTGGATCACTTTCAGAGCAATTTGATGAACCATAGAAATACTGACAGCCAATCAAAATCCTTCCTATAAACCAAACCGCAAGACAAAATCTGCATCCAGCCTGCTATTAACAGTAAAACTTCATCTAAATTATGGAAACTGACTGATGACTTTATTTATTTATATTTATTTATTGTAATTCAGCTTTGCTCCTCTCTCAGCACAGATTCAGAGGTGATTTCTTTAGAGAGGTTTGTCTCTGTTTATTACACAAAGGTGCTGGAGCTTTGTTCTCTATTATAATGTGATATAAATCTTCTCATGTTCAGATGTGAGCTCATACTGTGAGTCTCTGCTTCAACATGTGCTGCTGTGTGTCGGCTCAGTTTGGACATCACAGCAACTAGAGTCTGAAATACTTCTGATCAACACACTGAATCAGCACCAAGCCTGTCAACCCTTCTGCTTTTCTTTTTATATCTCTGAACAACATACAGCAGTAACAGCTCACCAGTATCTATTTTCATTAGCTGGAAGCAACAGCTGAGAGACAGGAAGTTATAGTTCATACGTGTAGATGCTCACATCATTATCATTATAGTTATCACTCTTAGTGTGGACGACCCTTTATCCTTTAAATCTCTTGTTGTCTTCAGGTCAAGGAAAGAGGAAGGAGGGAGGAAGGAAGGTAAGGAGGGAGGAAGGAAGGAAAGGAGTAAGGATAAAAAGAGGAAGGAATTTAGGAGAGAAGGAAGGGAGGAAGGAAAGGAGTGAGGGAGGAATGAAGGAAAGGAGTAAGGAGGGAGGGAGGAAGGAAGGAAAGGAGTAAGGAGGGAGGGAGGAAGGAAGGAAGGAAGGAAGGAAGGAAAGGAGTAAGGATGAAAAGAGGAAGGAATTTAGGAGAGAAGGAAGGGAGGAAGGAAAGGAGTGAGGGAGGAAGGAAGGAAAGGAGTAAGGAGGGAGGGAGGAAGGAAGGAAGGAAGGAAGGAAAGGAGTAAGGATGAAAAGAGGAAGGAATTTAGGAGAGAAGGAAGGAAAGGAGTAAGGAGGGAGGAAGGAAGGAAAGGAGTAAGGATGAAAAGAGGAAGGAATTTAGGAGAGAAGGAAGGAAAGGAGTAAGGACAGAGGGAGGAAGAAAGGAAAGGAGTAAGGACGGAGGGAGGAAGGAAGGAAAGGAGTAAGGACGGAGGGAGGAAGGAAGGAAAGAAGGAACAGTCAAAAGACATGGGGTCAATTTGACCTGGGAGGACGACACAAGGGTTAAATCTCTTGTGGATTTGATCCTGATGTGAGATTCATGAAATGTGTGAGTGTAAACATCTCTCTGTGATCCTCCTGTGTTTGTTCCATCAGAAAAACAAGAAGAAGGAGATCAGCTATAAAGCTCCCAAAGGCGCCACCTTCGCTTACGGCCTGATGGAGATCAAGACAGCGGGTGAGACTGTAACTGTAACTTTCTGTAACTGTGTCTCTACTAGCTTGCATAGATCATATTAGTGCTGCTGTAAATCACATCTGTAGAGTTTGACATGTTCTTTTAAAGACAGAAACTATCTCCTCCTTTTTACCACTAATTATTTAACAGTAATAATTAACATATAAAGCATTAATACATGTTTATAACTCACTATAACATAGCTGTCAGCAGCGTATTAGTCAACAGTTATAACTCCTCCTGTGGTTCCCAGAAGTGTTTGCTGCTGTATAAACAGATCATGAATGGAAAATACAGTGAAACACATGCTGTCATAATATATACTATGTCCTCATGGAAGTTATGAAATACTTAATAAAAACATAAAACTTAATAAACTCGTCAAATGTCATCATATCTGCCTATAAGTACATTATAGTATGTTTTAAAGCAAACTACTTAGATACTGATTATTAAACATAATGGTCTGTCTAAAAGCTACTGATGAGTTTTCATCTTCGAAGTAAACAGAAGTCTGTCATGTGACCAGATTGTTGGTATGTGTTTTTACATCTGGTGTAAATCCAGATCAGCATCACAGGTTCATATAACAGTAAGCTGAGACGAATCAATAACTTTATAACTTCTATTTTACTTTTATTCAGGAAATCCTCTGCGAATCACGGAATTTAACCGTTATGAGAAAGGTTTGTTTTCACTTTTCTTTCAACTTTTAAACAGATTTTTACTGCGAAATCAGAAGCTTAGATCTCTGTATTCAATGTTACACTGATGCTGTTGTTGTTATATCCAATAACTAATAAATTGACACCATGGAAACCTCTGCAGGATGGAACATCAGTTTCGACGGAGATGGAGACTCCTGTAAGACGCTGGAAGAACTGAAGGAAGGTTGGTTTGAGTTTCTGAGACTTCTACATCGACAACAGGATCATTTTATGTGCCTTTTTGTGTTAAATCATATCTAATCAGTTCCTGCATGCGGCCATGCTGTAGGTTACCACCACAACAATTTTGTAACCGACTGATTTAATCTGCTTGACTTGAGACACTGGGAGATATTAATGTCACTGAATATTGTGGATTGTATAATTATTAGTTTAATCAGACTTCCTCAAGTTGATATTCTGATGTATGTCATACAGCAGCAGGAAAGAGCAAGTCACAATGAGAAGAATTGGACCGTGATCTTGTGAGCAACAACAATTTATTGAAGGTGCTGGTGTGTTTCTTGCAGAAATATCAGAAAACGCATTTCTTCTGCAGCCGCTGGAAACACTTCTTGAGTCGAGCCGTCGTAATCTGCTGAGTGCGCTCAGTGAGATCGTGCGTGACAGAGATGCTCTCACGCTGCTGGAGGAAACAGTAAGACTCATGTCAACAACCACACAACCATAGTCAGGGTGAAAACCTGTGTGAAGCTCTGTGTGGTCATCCAGAGGTGTCTGAGGGGAACATTTAAAGTCTTCACTTTTATCACTTACTGGACTTATGATGTATGTTTGTAATCTGAAAATGAATAAATAGCACATATACACATAAGTACTGTACGAAGACCTGAAACTGCCTGAACCTGTCGTTTAAGTTCTGACTTTATCACTAACTGGAGACACAAAGTTGTAGTTCAGGGAGAAAGCAGCAGCCTGTCAGCTGACACACCTCCTCCTCTGTTTCCTCTCTTCAGTTGGATGAAGAAATGACTGAGTGTCCACAGTCTCAGAGTGTCTCTTCATTCATGGCTCTTCTTCGTGAAGCCTCCTCCAGACAGAGAGATGCTGTTCATCTGCTGGTCACAGCCTTGCACAGTAAGGACAGACTCAAACTGATTTGACAGAATCTACAGCACATGATGAATGAAATAAAGATGTTTCTGTTTATTTATTCTCCTCAGGTCTACCAGACGGTGCTGCTGCTCTTCTGACTGCCTGCAGTCCTGAAACACTGACAGTTCTCCAGCAGCTGGTTTGTTTCCTTCACCAACATTTACATGCCAATCCCTGCAGAATATCACAGGGTGTTTTTGTGATTATTGCAGCCAAAAATATTTGATTTTGCAACAACTGTCCTCAAAGAATAACAATTTTTATGTGCTCTTTTTGTGGTAAAATTGTGAGAATCTGGAAAAATGGCAAGCAAAGGAAAATGCTATAATAATAAAAAACTAGCAATGAAGAGTCATATCACTTCCTTGGATAAAAAGAATACTGCATATCATAGACACACATTTTCAGTAAAACTGTACTTGAGTTCTATTTATAAGCCTTTATTAAATAAACTTTCAGCTCAATATTAGCACCAATAAAATCAGTCAATAATTCCATTAAAACAAATTAATGAACATAAAAAATTATGTCCATCTTTGCTGTCTGAACATCAGCTTTTGAGAACATTTAGGAATTGTTTTGCTCGATCTGTGGCATAGTTTTTGTAGAGAGATTTGTCTATCGTCCATCTGAACGAGCCTGAAACCTTTTTGAATGTGATGCAATGACGTCAGTTACCACAACACCAAATGTGAGAATTGGCCATTTCATGCAGAGAAGTTGTGGTAATTTAGCAAAACTGCAAACTCTTGCAAATAATGTGGACATTTTTTGGATTTGTGTTAATTATAGCGACTGTAAACTCATAATTTCGTGGAAGGACTGACTCTAAATGCTGCTGTATTAATCTCAGCACAACAACATTAAGGAACATATTTCTCTCTCTGTCTTCTTTTGTTGTCCAGGTGAGTTGTCTAATGGAGGACGGTCAGGCCAGACTCCCAGAGTGTTTGCCCGTCTCCCTGCAGAAGGAAGGAGAGCTTCATTGGGTGACTGAGTTTCTCTGTTTGACTGATGAGAAGCTGAAAGAGCTGAGAGTTGAGTGGGACAGACCAGAGTTCCCACCAGAGATGCTGCTGCAGCTTGTGTGTCTTGTCGTGAAGGGACTCAGCCTGATGTAGCCTTAACTACATTTATAATGTAGCCTGCTAAACATTTATTCTTTTCATATAATTTACTCTTTTAGCCTCTTAACTCTTTTTAGATAAGATTTGATTCATTTCTTGTTTGACATATAATCACTTAATCTTTTAACTTTTTAATCAACTAACTATATTTTATAACTTTGTAACCATTTAATAGTCTGTTTAAGATACTCCTTTTTTAAGAATCATGCAAAGAAGCATGTAGTCACTTTTAGTCAAGTTCTTGTAAAGCAAGAAACCATGTTTAGAATGAAGTTTGTTACGTACTCATGTCACGTATGCATATGTGAAAATGGTATGAATTTATATGCAGGCCATATGTGGGTTCAGCAGTTGGAGGTATATATGCTGCGCTTCCTGTGGTTCACTGAGGTAGTTTCCTGTTTCATATGCGCTGAGACTACAGAGCGAAAGTAAAGATAGTCTCTAATTCTGACCACATTTTTGCAAGTTTAAAGTTAGACTGTGAGTGAAACTTACATGCCTGGTGATGAAATTAGATAAGATAAGAAAATTCAGTACAAAAATCCACCTAAGGTCAACCCTCTTTCTCAGGGGTGAGACTCTGGCTGTGGCCATCTGACTTTTAAGAGCATAGGAACACCAGAGATTTGAGTTTTTAACACAGTTTGACCACAGCCAGTTACCAAATTTAGTCTCAAAGATAGATAAGACAGAGAAAATTAAGAGGTCCTTTTAACCTAATTTAAATATTATAACCTATAATCCTGAATGTAAAGGCATGTGATCCCTGAACCAAACCAGTTCACCCATTTTTATTTCTTTGTATTGACCCTATAACCACCTGTACTACTGATTGAATAAACACCACATAACTACATACAAGCTCCGGTGTGATAGAGTTTCTCTGAGCGAGGCTAACAAAGATAAACATCCCAACTATCCGGAAGTTCAGGAAGTCAACCACATATTGAATGGGATACAATCTGCCAGGATCTGGAGCAAGTATGGAGCCAAGAAACTGCCATGACACGAAACTGAAAGAAAAAACTTTGAAAGTTTGAAACTCTGTGTTTGAAAGCGTACAAAAGATTTGAAACTTCTGAACTAAGTTTTGAAGGTGTATATGTTTTGAAAAAATATTCAAATCTCTGAAAACATTATTTTTTATTTGAATTTTCATTTCAAATCTTTGCATCTTTGTTTTTTTCTTTTCCTTCTTCACAACTACAGCACTGTTTTTACAGTGTTTCAAATTTGGCACTGTTCTCCCACAGTATAATTTTGTCATGCAGTTTTGAAACCTTGTAAATGGTGATCTGAAAAAACCTCAGAAAAAAAGATTAGAAACTCTGAAAGAAGTTTTGAAACTGAAAAAAAGATCTGAAACTCAGAAAAAAAGATTGACGAGATTGACAGACTGCTCCACCAGCGCTGTGACCAAGCAAGACTAGGAGAGCATGCCAGTAAAGCGACAGAAGAAGGAGACAAGAACAAACACAAGGCGGACGAGAAGAATAGCATGATCCTTTCATGTGTTACACTTAGAAATTTTACAGTTTTGAATTTCATGGTCCTGGTATCCAATACCAAATATGCAATAATATAGACATAGGGCATATTCAACACAAAATGGGCACTCTCAATGCAAATAAAAGCATCTAATTGACAAAGACCAGTGCAAATTGCCACCAGCAGTTAGGGTGGAGATGGTGTGTTCAGAGATTTGATGTCAACTGTCCTCTGTTTCTTTAGAAGGTACACCGGCTGGGATTCGAACTTGGGTCTGCTGTGTTTGTGACACGTGCGCTTAACTACTCGACCACCTGCGTGTCAATCAATCAATGTGGCAAAAGTGGAGAAAACCACAGTAAAAGAGGCCAAAACCTTCTTTAAACAGCCCAAAGAGGGGGTGGGCTACAAGTCTGGTGGGTTTTGGGCAACGCTCTTTGGAGCTTTACGTTTACGAAAACTGGGTTTCTGAAATCGTGCAGATGGTCTCACTTTGGACTTACCCCCCAAAGTGAGACCAAAATCACCCCATGCCAAAGGGTTTGGTATACCACACTGCAGAGCTGAAACAGAAACAGCTTCGTGGTCCTGGGATCCTAGCTTTGTGGTCCTGTAAGAATAGGTACACATCAAACAGGACCATGTACTGTATATATTGCAGCCAATTGGAGACAGTTGATGATGTATTACTGGAGTGCAATGCATACCAGGAGGAGCGACTGGAGTTGGTGAAACTATATAAGTATTAAAAACTAACTAACTAAGGAGTTTGTTAGGGAGTGTTTTGCAGCAAGATGTGGGTGGTCGAGCGACATATTTGGAGGGCACAGGTATGGAGGTTGCAATACAAACTCTAGTCCAGTAGGTGTCGGTAAATACACGCCAATACAACCCAAAGGAAGAAGAAGAAGTAGCACAACAACAATATTCAACCTCCTGCAACTTTCCTCATGTTCGTGAGCACAAACAGTCTGTTAGTCAGAGAGGAGACCTGCAGGGTTTCACCGACCCGGAATACAAGAGCGGAATGAAGGAGAACCAGAACCCGGAGCACCGCACCGACATCCCTGTTAAATGGGAGTCTACGAATAAACAGGTCAGTGTTTATGACTTCATGATCAAACAAAAAACAAATCAGTTCTGGGTTTTGTGTTTACGAGTATTTTAGTACTTATTCTACCTTCTCTTTGCCACCAGACTCTTAATACTTGTTGTACTCTGTGGTCTTTATATTTAGTTACAGTCAGCTTTTTGGATGAGCTGGGTGACGGAGCCAGTGTTTTCAAACAGCCAGGTATACTGTATGTGCAGAGGCGGTCCTGGCTAGTTTTGCACCCTGGGCGGACCGACTATCGGCGCACCTCCCTACAAATCCTTCATAACACAAAAAATAAGATAAATAAATTAAATATAATAGCCTATGTAAACGCCAAAGTAAATTACACACATCCGTCATCATACAAATGAATAAAATAAAATAAATAAATGAAAAATACTAATAATTAATGTAATCTGACAGACTTTCACCCTTTTTACAACTGGCATTAAAATGTTTTGTGGGTGATTAGATTGCTATCAGGGAGTGCTTGACCACATGAAAGTGCAGGTGTTAAGTTATTTATTTATTTATTGCATTTTCACATAACCCAATAACTTACATATAGCTATAACGGGTCTGTATTAATTTTATAAATGTATGACTATTTATTTGGAAGCAGCAGTTTGTGTTGTGTGGCCTGGGATCATAATCATCACAGGTCAGTCTATATAATTTTTTTTTGAGGGCGTGCTTTTCTTTTTTTGAGGACGGATTGCGCCCTGGGCGGTTGTCCACATTGCCCATAGCAAAAACCACCACTGTATATGTGGTCTACAAAGTGTCTGTCAGTCAAGACGAATACAGCACGGCCAGAAATGTGATTTGCTGTTGTTGCCTTGGTCTTCATAGTCAACTTTGGAAAGCAGGTCGATATGGCCTTGAGCCATTCTGACACCATGTAGATGTGTAATAAATGCACCAGACAGTCTGTTCAACTTACTTGCTGCTCTTTTTTTATTATCTTCACGTTACATTAACACACTGTGGCTAATAACAACAATCTGACTTACTGTTCTGTGTGGGCTTGAGTGTAGTCTCCATGAACCCTGGCAATAAGTAACCATGACAACCCATTCTACACAATGAACAGGAAGATCTTCAGGATCCACACACAGCTTGGCATCATCATCAAGCACACAGTCTGGTTCATGTGCATTGCAGTCTGAAAGAAAGTATTTTCAATCCACATGTTGTAGCCTCTGAAATGGGTTTATAGTAAAATATAAAAAATAAAAAATAAAAAAACTTATATGAGGAGAAACTGCACCAAAGAATACCCAAGAAGAAATGGCTGTTGCATATTAAAAAGGCATATGACTCTCTGTGGAGAGAGGAGCTACTGAATATAATGAGTCAGCTTGATATAGGTGGAAAGATGTATAGCTGCATATTAGTTTTGTGGCCACCAAAGGTTTTTTCTACATGCTTGAAAGAGGAGGTTAATACAGTTTGTTGCAATCTGCTACTTCACCACTAGATGCTGCTAAATCCTACAATTTGCTCCTAAAAGAGGATATTGTAACTGCAGAGAGGACAAGATTACACGATTTTAACTCCATGTTGTATATAATGCACATTTTCATACATTGTAGTAAATATAATGCAGAGAGGGAAATATTTAGACATACAATACATGAGACAGAGCAGTTGAAGGGAGTTTAAAATCACTGCTGAGCTCAGGACAGGACTATTGAACAATCAGTATTCAGATGATCTAATTCCATGACTCTACACACTCTGAAACAGTAGGTGGCGTTATGCACCTTTAAAGTTGATTTGTGAGCCACCAATAAACTCAAAGAAGAAGAAATGAGTCAGGTAGACAGGTGCTCACAGGTGATTTTACTTAGTCTGATGATAAGGGTATGTCAGTGTGGCCAGACCTCTGTGAACATGCTGCATCTGATCCTGGCTGCACTTTTATCCACTGAATATTTCAAACATGGTAAGAAATCAATGTCTACATCTGTATTTGATTTTTTACTCTATAAGGGAAAGATTTTAAATTTCTCTCATCTGTTGTGTTTCAGTCGACAGCAGTCCTATACGGGAGGAGTCCAGTAAAGGTAGAGTTGTTCGAACTTCAGTAGAAATGTTGACATGAATGTTGGTTTTAATATTTCTATTAATCTGCAAACCTGTTTTTTTTTTATTCAGCATTTAAAGGAAACGGGGTCGGCATAGCGTCACATTATATGGAGTCTTACCCAGAAACTTTAGAAGGTGAGGGACTGAGTTGTAAATGCTGTGAGAAAAAGCAGAAATCTGTGTTAATGTGTGTTTTGTTGTGACTTTATTGACAGAGCTGGAGTCTCATGACATGCCAATGATGGAGGGTGACATGATGCTGTCAGTGAGTGAAACTACCTCCTTATTCAGGATATTCTTCTAACTGTTTTAATTGCTTTGTGCACCCAGCGAGCACTTTTATTTAATTATACATTTTGAGTTTTTGTTGACATTGTGATAATTCTACTTCTTGTATGTATACGTTTTGTAAAGTAATAAATAAATAAATTTCATTAATCACCAGAGCAAATAAAAACCCTGGGTATAAATTTACAGATTAAGTGGAAGTTGAATTCCAGTTTAAAAATTTTTTAGTCATTTGAAGTCTTTGAAAATATTACCAAAGCTGAAGACTGTTCCTTTCCATCTCTTAATTCTGACTCTAGAATAAACAGCTGTGTGTTATTCATCCTACATGCAGCTTTTCTCTGCACATCTAAAGCAGGAATTACAGTACAGCTGCAAAAGTTAGTTTATTAATTGTTTAGTCAATCAACAGAAATTTGAACAGTTTTAAATTTCAACTGTTTTGATAATTGTCTTTGTGCATTGTAGATGATTGGTAGAGTAGAGTAGGCACCAGGGTTTGACAAGGAATGTGTGGAATAAAAAAATAAAAAAAGACACCTCTGGTTCTGCTGCATTGAAGAACATTTAGTCAAAACTTGACCAACTAATCAGAAAAGGACTCTTTAGATTCTGTGAGCTCTGTTTGGTGACTACTAGGCTTTACACGATCAGGATTTTGGGGCCGATCACCGATCAGTGAGTTTATATAAACCGATCACCGATCCGATCACGTCTTCTTTGTCCACGCTCCGTTTCTTAAACTCGGCTTCTCCTCCTCGTGTTCCCTATCCAGGTACATTTGTGGTGTTTAAACATTTTGCAGATGCTTCCCCACGAGGTTCTTTAGTGTTTTATCTGTCTGCCCACAACACCCACACGTTGGTTTGAATCCGACAGCTCATGATTCAAGATTCAAAAAACTTTATTGTCCATCACATCGTTACACAGCTCTTAACTGTCGGATTCAAACAAACATGTCGGTGGTGTGGAACTTCTTCAGAGTAAATCAGATAAAACACAAGCTATCTGCAATCTATGCAACGGGAGCATCTGCAAAAAGTTTCAACATGACGACATTGATCGGCGAATTAAAACATTACAGCCGATCTCACTAATTACATAAAATGCTAAATATCGGCCGATCCGATATAGCTGATCAGATCGGCGTAAAGCCTAGTAACTACATTTATTTACTTCTCCTGCAGACTGACAGGAATGCAGTGGACCGCATATGGCCAACAACACACATAGCGTATGTCATCAGCCCAGAGTTAGGTGAGCTGTTATGTCACTTTACTGTCTATGGATTAAAGAAATGTATATATCTACCTATCTCACTGGCCCATGTGTTCTTAATTTACTGTTAATTTTTAATTTCATTTTGCAGCCAATCGGACAGACGACATCCTGTCTGCTATGAAGATGGTGTCAGAAAACACTTGCTTGTTCTTTCACGAGCGAGACTCTGAGATGGACTACCTGTTCTTCAACACCAGCAGAGGGTATAAAAACACAAAATCACCACACACATATGTAGGCTACATACTAATAAAATAATGCTGCATAGGGTCAAAATAGACACCATAGGTTCAAACATCACATCGAGAATTAAAGTCTTAACCAAGGTAGAGAATAACAGCAGTCCATCTCGTTATGAATATAGGTATTTTTAGCTGTAGGATGTTTGTTTTTTTTCTTTTTTTTGTATTTAGTAGTTTTATTGTCATTATATTGAGGGTCAGACAACAATATAACAACATTTAGATAGCACTCCTCCCCCATAAGAACACTTAAGACAATTTAAAAACAAATTTAAGACATGAATAAAACATTGATAATCTGTAAGAGCAAGAGGGATCAAGCCGTCTTTTATTAGTTTAACAGCTTGGGGGAAGAAGCAGTTTTTCAGTCTTGTAGTGTGTGACTGAGTTATCCTGTATCGCCTGCCAGAGGGAAGTAGTTGGAAGTTTTGGTAGCCAGGATGTGTTGGGTTTCATCGAATTAATAATATTTTTCTTGCAATCATCAACAAATATATATTACATAGCACTGATCAATGATAAACTGGGGTTCAGGTGCTTTTTCCAATAAGAAAAGTATTGGGTCCTGAGGGATTCCTTGATCCTTTCTTTCCAGAATGTCTGTATTTTGGGGAAATTTCAGAAAATATGACTATGATCCCCAACCATACCACGGTTTCTGCAACATTTGTCAAACGTGAACAATTATTTCCATCAATAATTCATCTACTGATTATTTTCTCATGTCTGGATTTAATCATTTGGCCTATAAAATATCATAAAAGAGTGGAAAAATATCTTAAGTGATGTCTTCAGATGTCTTGTTTTGTTGGATTAAACAGTCCAAAACCTCAAAGTGTGCAGAAAAATACATCAATCAATCAATCAATCAATCAATCTTTATTTGTATAGAGCCAAATCACAAAGTTATCTCAAGGCTCTTTACACATAGAGCAGGTTCTAAACCAAACTCTTCAGGTTTTAACTTTAAAGAGACCCAACATTCCCACATGAGACACAGTGGAGAGAAAAAACTCCCTTTAACAGGAAGAACCCTCAGAACCAGACTCAGAGTGGGAGAACATCTGCCTCGACCGGTTGGGGGTTGAGAGGAGAGAAAGGAAGGATAGTCACATACATCCTGTCACATGAGATGAAGAAAGCAGCAAATTCACTTTAATCAAGTAAAAGAAAAGGTATCTCAAACATGAAATTGGTGATGATTAATTTGGGTATCAACTATACTACATACTGCAGCTGTGCTTCATTTGTGGGCATCATCGGTGGCCTGCAGCCCATATTCATGGGGTCGAAGTGCAAGGTGGGTAATATCGTGCACGAGATCCTTCACGCTCTGGGCTTCCACCATGAGCACACCCGGATGGACCGCGATCAATACATCACAGTTCTCCATCATAACGTTATGGAAGGTATGGTTTGTACTCCTGTATAATTTGATTTTTTGGGTTCATGTTTTTGTGATTGAGTGAAAATATAAGAGTTTGTGGGGTTCGTATTTTTTCAGGGAAGGAGAGAAACTTCAAGAAGCAAGACGGCGAAACCTTTGGAATTCCTTACGACATCAAGTCTATCATGCACTATGGAGGGTAACGTGTCTGAAATCACTGAAAGCACAGTTCAGTTTTTCTCTGTCAAAGCTGTGTTACCATGCTGTTTTCATTCCTGCGTCAGTGGGTTTTTTTCAGCTAACGGTCTGCCCACCATCGTACCAAACACTGATGATGCTGAGGGGATGGGACAGAGAACCGAAATGACAGAAGAAGACATCAAGAGAGTTCGTCACCTCTACAGCTGTGGTATTATTCCTTTTATATAATCTAGTTACTGTTGGATGCTGCAGACTATCAAAACATTAAAGGATAATTACTGTTTTTTACAACCTGGACCTTATTTCTAGCCTAAAATACAATCATTTACTCACCCAGACAACTTTGGTGTCATTTGGAGTCGAAGCGCAGCCTCTATATAACACATTATCTGCCGCCAAACTAGTTAGTGCTATTCCCCTCCGAGCCCGTAGTGGCATGCTATCAACATCCGGGGTCTGTAGGTTGACCCACTAACCTCTGATCTGACATGATCTGAAATGACATCATCCAGATCAGATGTCAGATCAGAGGTTTCGTCCGTACGACTCCAAATGACACCAAAGTTGTCTGGGTGAGTAAATGATTGTATTTCATGCTAGAAATAAGGTCCAGGTTGTAAAAAACGGTAATTATCCTTTAAATCAGCACTTAACAAAGTACTTTTATATTTTGCCTCAGAGCAGCCGTGTAAGTTGCTGTCCTGCCCAGAAGCCATTCAATGCTCTGTATATGCAGATGGTTTCAATCTTAAACATTAAACATAGTGAAAATTGAGATAATAGTCCGACTGAGTGTGATTCATGGAGCCAACTGTCAATCACAGCCGTCAATGAATGCCCACGCAGACATCAAAGCTACTCCAAATCAGATTTATTAGAGGGCCTGAATTTAGAGATTGAGACCAGAATGACTGACTCCTTAAAAACAATGATTGACTTTAAATTGTAAGTGCATTATGAAAATAGAAATACTAAGTGATGGGGGCAGTCCTCCTCCTTTTTGAGTAAAAATATCTGAAATTTGTCTGAAGAGGATTTGAAGCTTCAGTCGCCCAAATTGGTCAAATCAAGCATGACGAGGATTTTTAATGTTAAACGGATTCTGTTCTCCATTACTTCCATTGGAAGCACATTTGAATGGGATCTAATGGTCCGTATGAACAGGAGGAATGATTACAGGGAGGAAAATCTCTTTTATTCTTCATATGGACATCTGACTGCTGGTTTAAGACACACTTGCAAAATTGTGAACCTGTCCTTTTTAATGTCTTTTTTTGTATATCATGTAAAACACTTTGGGTTACCTTGTTGTTTATAGCTGCTGCACAAAGAAACCTGCTTTGCGTGGCATCAATTGTAACCTGCACTAAAAGCTAATGCAGCAGAACAGATAGTGTAATAACTAGGGCTGTCAAACGATTAATTTTTTTAATCGCGTTTTGAATTGCATGTTTAAAATCCTGTTATTTTCCATTTGAAGGCAGTTTTAAGCCCATAATGTAAAGCATTTCTTACCAGAGTGTCTTAACTGGGAATCAATCACGGCTCTGCTGCGACTCCCACACTCCAAAATGGTCCTTTGGTGGAGCTGAGGCTGGCTTGGCTGCACCTGGGTGTTTAGCGTGGAGGTGCTAACTCAAACTCCACGTACTCCGGTGGTAGTTAAACTCCGTTTGACACAGGTTGCATTTTACTTTTGACTTGTCAACTGAAGCGTCTGGAAGTGTTTTAAAGTTAAACAAGCCGTTCAAAAGTCCAGTAGCTCTCTTACTTTCCATCAGCGCGGTAGGTTTACTGCAGGAGGCCACTTCAAAGCATAGCGCTACAGCTAGAGGAGCCGTCTACGGGGGAGTAGAAGGGACAAAAAGGCTTGCAACATTAAAATGCGATTTAAAAAAAATTAACGTGTTATGGATTGCATTAATCTAATCACGTTTAACATGTTAACGCTGACAGCCCTAGTAATAACAGATAACAGATGAACATGTTTAATTCTCCCTCATCTTTCCTCTCTCTGTCAGACTCCACAAAGGAACACACTAACACAGAAAGTGGTGAACGTAAGAAGGAGAGCGATACAACCAAATACATATTGCTTCATGATGTGAAGACCTCCAAGAAACCACAGAAGGATCACAATCATACAACCGCAGCTGTGTCTGAGTCACTGCAGAAACTCCATGCTGCCACTGGAGGGCGCCATAAGACCAGCAGAGGGAAAGCCTAAACTGAGTTGAGGCTGATTTATTTATTAATAAAAACCAGAATATACACACAGTATCTGATAGATTTTTTTGTCTTTTCTGACAGTTTAACAATCTAAACTTTATTAGTGTCCGTCATAGTTTAAAAGGGAAAATGCTCTAAAGCAGGGGTGTCAAACATGCGGCCCGTGGGCCAGAACCGGCCCGCCGAGGGGTGCGATACGGCCCACTTTCCTTCCTGTGTTCTTTTCCTTCCTTACATCTGTCCTTCCTACCTTCCTTATATCCTTTCTTTGTTCCTTCCTTCCTCCCTTTCTTCCTTCTGTCCTTCCTCCCTTTCTTCCTTCTGTCCTTCCTTTCTTCCTTCCCTCCTTCCATCTTTTTACACTTCATCAGCCTCCCTCCCTCTCCCTCCAAAACCTTAAATACATGAAGTCTAGTTTATCAGGTTTTGGACACCTTCAGTATTAAAAGTACTTGATTACATAATATTTCTAAATGCACCCTAATGCACTGTGCAGCTAACTGTTCATCCATTTTATTTATTCATTGGTTCATATTTTCAAAACTGAGTAATTTTACTCAACATTTTTTCTATGTGATGCTACTTTCTGCATCTCAGAGGGAAATGTTGTACTTTCTACTCCACTACATTTATTTAACAGCTTTAGTTACTTTTCAGATGCAGATTTGACACAATGGATAATATAACAAGCTTTTAAAATACAACACATTGTCTTTCCTCTCCCATTAATCATCTCAGCAGCCCTCACATTTATCTGCTGACCCTTTGGAGGGGCCCCACCCCTAGGTTGGGAACCACTGGACTAAACTAGCTAACTGTATATAAAGTAGTATAAACTAGCTAACTGTATATAAAGTAGTATAAACTAGCTAACTGTATATAAAGTAGTGTAAACTAGCTAACTGTATATAAAGTAGTGTAAACTAGCTAACTGTATATAAAGTAGTATAAACTAGCTAACTGTATATAAAGTAGTATAAACTAGCTAACTGTATATAAAGTAGTATAAACTAGCTAACTGTATATAAAGTAGCGTAAACTAGCTAACTGTATATAAAGTAGTGTAAACTAGCTAACTGTATATAAAGTAGTGTAAACTAGCTAACTGTATATAAAGTATTATAAACTAGCTAACTGTATATAAAGTAGTATAAACTACTACTGTTATTTTGTCTATACTTTTATATTTTAGTTATTTGAATGAATTCAATTTGGTTTAATAAAGACCAAAATCACATATTTGCCTCAATAGGTTTTTACAATCTGTACAACATATAATTACCTTTATGCTTAGACCATCAGTTTGAAAAAGGAAAAACAAAAAAAAAAAAGGAAGAAATTTGAAGAGCAGCAGAGTAGTGATGAAACCTTTCTCAGTGAAGAGGACTAAACTTCCAAGGCTATGTTCACATTAAATACTGAAGTGGCCCAAACCAGATTTTTTTGCCTCCGAGTGACTCAGATGAGATTTTTTCATTACAGAACTGTGAAAAAAACAAATCAGGTTTTTGTTTTGTCCCACTTACATAAGAGGTCTTAGATGTGATTCATATCTGATCTCTGACTTGTGAGACTGATTTTAAAACGCCCAGATCAGACTAAATGTTTTTCAAGTTCATGCCTCTCTGCACATATCACCTGTCAGCATGAGTCAGTGTCAGCGCCTCGCAGCCTGGTAACAGGAAACATGGAGGAGAGGAATGACAGCGATGGTGATCAATGGAAAGATGAGTTTGTTGGAGAAGCTTCTGTCCAAACTGAAAATGATCTTATTGTTGTTATTGTTATACGTGCTGCTCATATTTCAGTTAACCCTCCTGTTGTCCTCGAGTCAAGGAAGGGAAGGGAGGAAAGGAAAGAAGGATGGAGGGAGAAAGGAAGGAGGACAGAAGGGAGGGAGGAAGGAGGACAGAAGGGAGGGAGGAAGGAAGGAGGGAGAGAGGAAGGACAGAAGGAAGGAAGAAAGGAGGGAGGAAGGAAAGTATGAAGGACAGAAGGAAGGAAGAAAGGGATGAAACAAGGAAGGAGGAAAGTAAGGGAAGTAAGGGAGGAAGGAAGGAAGAAAGGACAGAAGGAAGAAAGGGAGGAAGGCAGGGAGGGAGGGAGGGGAGGAAAGAAGGATGGAAGGAAAGGAGGGAAAAGAAGGAAGGAAAAAAGGCAGGTAGGAAGGAAGGACAGATGCAAGGAAGGTAGGAAAGAAAGAAGGGAGGACAGATGGAAGGAAGGACAGAAGGAAGAAAGGAAAAAAGGGAAGGTAGGAAGGACAGACATAAGGAAGGAAAAGAACTCAGGAAGGAAAGTGGGCCGGATTGCTCCCCTCTGCGGGCTGGTTCTGGCCCGCGGGCCGCATGTTTGACACCCCTGGTTTAATACATGTTAAGAGGAACCTACCTGCATGGAGATTATATCATATTTGGAAGTGTTTTAATGTTCTCGAAGAAGCAGGAAAGAACATGTTTGGTAACTTCTTAGGGTTATTAAAAGTTTTAAACAAACTCGGTAGACATGAAGTGCTTTTTTGGCATTTGATGTTACTCGAGCAGGATTCAGGGGTTTGTTCATGGTTGTAGGAGATAAGCTGACCTCACTCTCTTGTGTCCTGCATTCTTTAAACCTTACCTTGTTTCTCTTTATAGATGTCTCTGCTTTAACGCTCAGATATCAGCTCCACATTTTCAGAAACACTGCCGCAGTTCTTAAAACACTGATAGTAATCACCACGCCGCTTACTGAGCAGCACAACACTTAACCCTCCTGTTGTCCTTGAGTCAAGGAAGGAAGGAAGGAAGGAAGAAGGAAAGGAGGGAGGGAGGAAGGGAAGAAGGAAGGAAGGAAAGGAGGGAGGAAGGAAGATGGAAGGAAAGGAGGGAGGGAGGAAGGATGGAAGGAAGGGAGGAAAGGAAAGGAAAGGAGGGAGGAAGGAAGATGGAAGGAAGGAGGGAGGAAGTAAGGAAAGGATAGAGGAAGGGAGGAAGGAGGGAAGGAAAGAAGGAGGGAAGAAAGGGGGATGGAGGGAATACTGACGGAAGGAAGGAAGGGAGGAAAGAAAGAGAGGAGGGAGGGAGGAAAGAAGGAAGGGAGGAAGGAATAAGGAAGGAAAGGAAGGAGGAAGGAAAGAAGGAGGGAAGGAAGAAGGGAGGAAAGGAAAGAAGGAAGGAAAGGAAAGGAAGGAAGGAAAGGAGGGAGGAAGGAAGGAAGGAAGAAGGAAGGAAAGGAAAGGAGGGAGGAAGGGAGGAAAGGAAAGGAAAGGGAGAGGGTGGAGGCACTGGCTTTAGTTAGTGTGGTGCAATAAACAGGCTTAAAACCATTAAACAGAATGTACTTCCAACCTTTTAGTACAACCAAACACTGACTATTATATATACAAACATATAATATATTATATAAACAAGACTTTTTCAGGTGACCAAAAGGTTATAATTAACTTTGATGAATTGAAAACAAACTGAAATGGTGATTGCTATGACAATGCCTATACTCTATGAATCTGAGCTTATGCTGTTACTTTACCTGACCAACACTGTTGCTGTGGTAACAACTTGCCTGTGATTAGCCCTTAATTATGCATAACTTTTAAACCTTAAAGTCCGTGTAAAGTAAGAATAAATATGTGTTCTGAGTTTGACATACCACAGAAAAGTGTGTTGTTAACCAGCCTGCCAAATTTGAAGGATTACAAAAATCCCCAAATATATGAAATTAGGCTTCAAAGTTGTGTAAAAATCAGCTTCTTTCTCTGCTCCCAAACGCTGTGGGCGTGGCCACCGAGTCCGCTGAAGCCCCGCCCCCTACCAAGTGTCACGTGTCAATCAAAGTCACCACCTCTACCAGAAACGTGGACGCTATGTCTGAGAGCTTTCTGCTGCTAACTTAGCTGCTAGCTCGGCGGCTAACTTAGCTGCTAGCTCGGCGGCTAACACGGCGGCTAGCTCGACGGCTAACACGGCGGCTAGCTCGACGGCTAACACGGCGGCTAGCTCGACGGCTAACACGGCGGCTAGCTCGACGGCTAACACGGCTGCTAGCTCGGCGGCTAACTCAGCTAACTGGCTAACTGTAAACTGTAGTAGTAGCCTAGTAGTGTGTGCTGAATGTATTTATATCTCTACAGCAGCAGGGGCGGGATTTTAAACAGGTAGGTTGTATAAAACTTCCCCCTCTGTGTCATGAATGTGACAGTTTGTTATAGAGACCAGACCTGATATTTGTACCAGGCTGTGTATTTCTGATGTAGAGTTGGGCATTTTAACATGGGGAGGTCTATAGACATTGACTTGATTTTGGAAGCCACCCCCAAGTGGGCATTTCGAGGAACATCAGTTTTTGTCACCTTCATGTTGGCTTCATTTTTCAGCCCTGTAGATTACTGTAGAAGACTTTTACTTGATATTTAAAGTATTTGTACATTAGTGTTTTGGTATTTTGACTAAAGTGTCTGAATACTTCTTCCACCACTGTATGCTTGTTCAAAAGCAGCAGTGAAAACCAATACTAACTGCACACACACACACACACACACACACACACACACACACACACACACAGTCTCTTTTGTTTGAGCAGGTGTGATGAATTTAGAGATGCATTAATGATCACTGACTGTTCCAAAAAAAAAAAACCCATATAATTCCCACACAGTAGCAACCAAAACATCATCTTCTGCTTCTCTTGCATGTATCCGCCTACAGAAACACTCACATGTATTCCTCTATATCAGATATCCATCTACAATCCTGGCAGTTTGATCTGTAATTAAAATGTGGAAAAAAAATATTAATCCAGTGATCACAGGTTTTAAATTAAAACAAAAGAGAAGGAATCCTAAACAGGCTCTAATAGTCTTTTAATTACAGAGGCTGTTGTGTGGAGGCCATTAGGAGACGGGGCTGAGGGTAATTGAAGGAAACCATTCAGTCAAACGTGGCTAACTTACAACAACAAACATGAATCTGGAGCGGAAATGAGGATGAGTCTGACTCTGTTATTCACTTTCCTTCAGTGTGTGATGGGAATGTGGGCCAGAGAGGATTCATCCAATATCCTCTGAAGGTATCGATGTCAGTTGACCGCTGGGAATGCAGCTTACATGAGTTTATATTTGCTCTGAAACTGAGCTTAGTGATGATTATTGTACCGCAATACCAGATAAATAATGTGGGATAGATGTGTGGTCATTTGCACCTAAAGTAAGGAAGGAAGGAAGGAAGGAAAGGAGGGAAGAAGGAAGGAAAGGAGGAAGGAAGGGAAGCAAGGGAGGAAGAAGGAAGGAAAGGAAGGAGGGAGGAAGGAAGGAAAGGAAGGAGGAAGGGAGAAGGAAGGAAAGGAGGGAGGGAGGAAGGAAGAAGGAAGGGAAGGAGGGAGGAAAGGAAGGAGGGAGGGAGGAGGAAGGAAGAAAGAAAGGAAGGACAGATGAAGGAAGGAAGAAAGGACAGAAGGAGGGAACATTTATCCTAACAGCTGAAGTTAGATCTAAGGAAGGAAGGAAGGACAGACAGATGAAGGAAGGAAGGAAGGAAGGACAGACAGATGAAGGAAGGAAGGAAGGACGGACAGATGAAGGAAGGAAGGAAGGAAGGACGGACAGATGAAGGAAGGAAGGAAGGAAGGACGGACAGATGAAGGAAGGAAGGAAGGAAGGGAGGGAGGAGGGGAGGGAGGAAGGAAGGAAGGAAGGAAGGAAGGAAGGACAGATGAAGGAAGGAAGGAAGGAAGGAAGAACAGACAGATGAAGGAAGGAAGGAAGGAAGGACGGACAGATGAAGGAAGGAAGGAAGGAAGGAAAGACGGAAGGAAGGAAGGGAGGGAGGGAGGGAGGGAGGAAGGAAGGAAGGAAGGAAGGAAGGACAGATGAAGGAAGGAAGGAAGGAAGGAAGGACGGACAGATGAAGGAAGGAAGGAAGGAAGGAAGGACAGAGGATGTTGCCTGTTTAAGGGTTAAAAGCAGGTGAACGCCACTGATCAGAGTGAGTTCACAGGTGTTGGAGAGTACATTACATTCAGTACTAAAGATGTTAACGCTGCATGTTTGAGTAAAATGTTCAACGCCTGAAATAACTGATCATGCAGCACAATATCCACTCAGTGTTTGAAACAGTTTCCTGGTCCTGTTTAGTCTCTGGCAGCCCTCGGTTAGTGAAAGATCAACTAGTCCTCCCTTTCTTCCCTTCCTTCCCTCCTTCCTCCCTACCTCCTTTCCTGGTCCTGTTTAGTCTCTGGCAGCCCTCGCTTAGTGAGAGATCAACTAGTCCTCCCTTCCTTCCCTTCCTTCCATCCTTCCTCCCTACCTCCTTTCCTGGTCCTGTTTAGTCACTGGCAGCCCTCGGTTAGTGAGAGATCAACTAGTCCTCCAGATTAAACCTCCAAATTCATTGTTTGACCAGAACGTCTCACACCACTGTTAAACAATAATGATGTTTTATGGTGTGACAGCGCTGTGGTCAAAGCTGTAGCCTAACCATTTTTCCAATACTAAGGTCAAAAAGAAGACCACTACATGAAAGTTCAGTGTAATCCATGATGACGCTTTCTTGCTGTGTATTTCTCAGTCACGCTCACTCATGTGGTACAGTTAATTTCTCATCACTTCCAATTTTGCAACTTAAATCAACTCTGATTTCAGTCTTCTACAACTTCCAAACATTATAACTGCAATATATTATTTTCTTTGTTTGTTCTTAAAATGTGGACTTAAGCAAAGCATGCTGGGAGAAAAGGGCTCGTCCAATGAATGAACAGTTTGCATAATCGGGTCATGTCCAATTCACAAAAGTAGAAAACATATTTCGCAGTTCAACATCTACTGCAGCGAATATGTTTTCTGGAAGTGAGCACTATATAACTGCAACTTCAGTAATGTGCTGTTATGTATATTTGTGAATTTGTGATGAATCTGCTGACGGAAGCTCAACACAGCTGGAGCTGTTCAGTAAGGAAACCAGTTAAATTGGAAACCAGTTGGGTCATAACACCGCTGGAATTCAAGGCCTCACTCTGCCACTGGCGTTTTGACATGGCAGCGGTATCTGCTAGTACCAGTCACGTGACGGTCTGTTGATGCTGTTTCACTTCACAATGAAACAAAACTTAAAGATAAAATACTGAGGACATGAGCTCGGTGTCCTCGATGGTAGCTACGGTCATGGCTGTGGTTAAGGTCTGGTTAGGTTTAGGGAGAGATGATGGTTGATAAGATACAAACAGCGTTCTCCTCTAGCAAAGTCCACTGTTGTGTTAGTGCCTCCATCCACTCCTGTCCACGTATATACATCATAATTACCACTAGATGGCGTCTGTCACTCCAACGTTACAAAAGGTAGTCTTTTGGGCGACTGATATTACGGCCTGTTGTGTTGTTTGTGTTGGAACACCCATGAACTCAGTTTGATGTGTAAAATCAGTGGAATTCATCTATTTTCTAACATTTTTTGTTAGTTTTTTTCTTTCTTTCATAGTCGCCTTTTTGTTTATTGTAATTCTGCCCCTGTTGTGTTTTAGCTTCATACCTCACTCTGCTGCACTTCATTAGTCCAGTTTGTATTTCACCCCTGGGGTTAAGGTCTGGTTAGGTTTGGGTTAACCCTTAAACAGACAACGTGCACCAGGAGATACACACTCTTTAACCTTCGTGTTGTCCTCCAGGGTCCTTCCTCTGTCCTTCCTTCCTTCCTTCCTTCCTTCATCTGTCCGTCCTTCCTTCCTTCCTCAGATCTAAGTTCAGCTGTTAGGGTAAATGTTCCCTCCTTCTGTCCTTTCTTCCTTCCTTCATCTGTCCTTCCTTCCTTCCTCCCTCCTTTCCTTCCTTCTTCCTCCCTCCCTTCCTTCCCTTCCTCCATCCTTTCCTTCCTTCTTCCCTCCTTTCCTTCCTACCTTCCTTCCTTCCTCCCTCCTTCCTTTCCTTCCTTCCTTCCCTTCCTCCCTCCTTTCCTTCCTTCTTCCCTCCTTTCCTTCCTTCCTTCCTCCCTCCCTCCCTCCCTCCTTCCTTTCCTTCCTTCTTCCTCCCTTGCTTCCCTTCCTTCCTCCTTTCCTTCCTTCTTCCGTCCTTTCCTTCCTTTCTTCTTTCCTTCCTTCCTTCCTTCCTTACTTGAGGTGCAAATGACATAACTAGTAAGGTCTGGTTAGGTTTGGGTTAAAATGATCACTGTGTTGAGGTTAGAGAAACGTGGTGTGGGTTAAACTTATACTTCCTTAACATTAGCCCACCTTCATCATCATGGTTGTAATAATAACCACAGGGTTAAAGGTTAGGGGATCATTGTAGGTACACTTGAACCTTTGTGTCGTCCTCCCGGGTCAAATTGACCCCGTCTGTTTTTACCCTTCCTTCCTTCCTTCCTTCCTTCCTCTGTCCTTCCTTCGTCCTTCCTCCCTCGTTTCCTCCCTGCCTCCTACCTTCTTTCCTCCATCCTTCCTTCCTTTCCTTCCTCCCTTCTTTCCTTCTTTTCCTACTTCCTTCCTCCTTCCTTCCTCCCTCCTTTCCTTCCTTCTTCCTCCCTCATTTCCTTCCTTCATCTTTTCCTTCCTTCTTCCTCCTTCCATCCTTCCTCCCTCCTTTCCTTATTTCCTCCTTTTCTTCCTTCTTCCTCTCTTCCTTACTCCTTTCCTCTTCCTTCATCCTCCCTTCCTTCCTCCTTTGCTTCCTTCCTTCTTCCTTCCTCCCTCCTTTCCTTCCTTCCTTCTTCCTCCCTTCCTTGCTTGACTCCAGGACAGCAGGAGGGTTAAACTAAATACATTTTTCCTTTCCTTTCCTTTCCTTCCTTCCTTCCTTCCTTCTCTCTTTCCTTCCTCCCTCCGTTCCTTCCTCCCTCCTTTCCTTTCCTCCTTTCCTTCCTTCTTTGACTCAGGAGGGTTAAAACAGGCGGTATCAATTTAATCCTTCTTGAGTCAGAG
This sequence comes from Scomber colias, assembly GCA_021039105.1. Taxonomy (NCBI): domain Eukaryota; kingdom Metazoa; phylum Chordata; class Actinopteri; order Scombriformes; family Scombridae; genus Scomber; species Scomber colias. The sequence continues at coordinate 6,859 of JAJDFG010000460.1, read as the reverse complement.
TGTGTTTAGGAAGTGAGATTATGAATCACGTTGGAGAAGAAACAAATCTACTCGGCCGACAACAAACAATTACTTTATATTACTGATTAATCGATTCATATAATATCATTTAGAGCCTGACCAAACACAGACATATTCACTCATGCTTTAGACTACTGTGCAATTACTCTGTTATTTTTAACATCTTGTTCCTTTCTACCTGCACGTATTTATTAGTCATCATTACTGCATCGTTATACTATTAAATTAAGGAATTAGGGGGTAATAATCTGAGAATTTATGCTGTAGGTATTTTTAAACTAAAAGGTTCCTATTCTTATATTACAGGGAAACATATCACCATAAAACTAAGTAGAATATCTGGATGGAAATTAATTATATGCAACTTTATTAAGATTTTACATACAACCCAGTTTATGAAATATGGTGAAATGTTGCAGATTAACCCTCCTGTTGTCCTCAGGTCAAGGAAGGAAGGAAGGGAGGGAGGAAAGAAGGAAGGAAGAGAGGAAAAAAGGAAGGAAGTAAGGAGAGGAAAGAAGGAATGAGGAAGGAAGGAAGGATGGAGGAAAAGAGGAAGGAAGTGAGGAACAGTCAAAAGAGATGGGGTCAATTTGACCCGGGAGCACAACAGGAGGGTTATTTTTTATCAATGAATCGATCAAACTATAAGAGAGGATTGAGCTATTATTAACCCTCCTGTCGTCCTCCTGGGTCAAATTGACCCGTCTGTTTTGACTGTTCCTTCCTTCCTTCCTTCCTTCCTTCCATCTGTGCTTCCTCTCTCCTTCTTTCTTTCTTTTCTACTTCTCTCTTTCTTCCCTTCCTCCATCTCCCTTTCTTCCTTCCTTCTGTCCTTCCTCCCCCCTACCTTCCTCTCTTTCTTCTTCTCTCCTTCTTTCCTCCCTCCCTCCTACCTTCTTTCCTTCCTTCCTCCCTCCCTCCTACCTTCTTTCCTCCCTCCCTCCCTCCCTCCCTCCTACCTTCTTTCCTTACTTACTTCTTTCCTCCATCCATCCTTCCTTCCTCCCTTCCTTATTTCCTTTCCTCCCTTCCTTCCTTCCTCCATCCCCCTTTTTTCCTTCTGTCGTTCCTTCCTTTCTCTCTCTCTCCTTTCCTTCCTTCCTTCCTCCCTTCCTCCTTTCCTTTCCTTTACTCCCTTCCCTTCCTTCCTTGACTCGAACACAACAGGAGGGTTAAAATAGGTTCAGGTTCATTTTGTATCGGAACAGTCTGTATGTGTGAAAATTAAAAATGTAGAACAATCACCAAAAACTGAAAGAAAGAAAACATATCCTGCTATATATTAAAAGTTAAACCTTTTTTTTAACCTCCACATGTGACGCTGACAGACGCATGTTTCTCTCTCTGCTGTCCGGACTGTAAAAAAAAAAAAAAAAAAAAAGCTGCGCGTAAAAAAGCGCGTCCTCGTTTATCCGGTAACATCCGCATCTCTCCTCCACAGCGGAGTCAGTCAGCCTCCAGCGCCCCGGAGAGGAGTCACACACAGCGGGACACGAAGAGAAGGATTTAGCCCCATTTCATCTTTCCATCTACTTTCTGCAGAAACTTAAACTTCCAATCTCTCTTTTTTCGATTATAAGCGCACATCTGATTAGATTCCTCCTGCTGTGCGTTTCAGTCCTGACCAGCGTGTTCAGATCAAAGCATCCAGAGTCCAGAGTCCAGAGACTTTCTTGCCTCCGTTTCTTGGATATGAAGCAGCGGTGCGTTACTGGAGAGTTTTTCCTCACATCTAAATTCTGCATATTTATGTGAGAAAAGCAACTTTGACTAACTTCTTAACATGGAGTGATCCACCGAGGAGAGGACCCACACACATTCCTGTAAGTACACTGCTGCTGCTGCTGCTGCACGTTTTTAAATGATGATAATATTTATTTAGAGGATGAATGATGAGGTTGAGTAACAGTATATGAATCAGGTAGCAATAAACTGAAGAAAACAAGGCTGTGAGGACATTCAGGAACATAAATCAGAGTTTATATGTTTATTTTAAATTAACATTTATCTCCTTTTATCATCTCAGACCTGCATATTTGTACTTAGAGCTCTACAGTATCTCTCATATTTTTGTTTGTCTGCCTAATTAGTGAACTCTTCTGTTAATCTGGTGTGCTTCTTATCCTCATTTAGCCTGTCTTTTATTTATTTATTTATTATTTTGTAGTTGTTTTTTTCCCTTAACCCTTAAACAGCCAGGAGTGCGAAAATGAGATGTGAAAATTATTCTTTGATGTTACTAGTTATCTCATTTGCACCTAAAAAAGCACACAAATAATTATTTCCACAAATAATTTTAAAAATATTTTGTATATTTTGTATTTTATGAGTTGTATCTCCACTATAGGAAACATTGCCCCTATTAAGGTATTTTAAAAAAATGTCTTTATGTATGTTTATCCTCGTGCACATTGCCTGTTTAAGGGTTAAAGGACAGTGTCATATTTTTTCTAGTGTGTATTAAACAGCAGTCAGGAGTCAAGCTTCATGCCTCACTGTGTGTAAGACATCATTATTTTATCTGTAAGGCGTCATCTTTGGCTTGACTTTGCTTTTCTAACGCTGTAAAAAACAAAATATAACAAGCAAATATTTATTATATGATAGAAGCAATGAATCCATGAGTTGAATTCATTGGTTGGCAGGAGGAATGGGGTGTGTTCGAGACAGCAAAAATACACTGATTGCCAAAATGTAGCTGCAATAATTCAACAATATTGGTCTGCTTGGACTGCAATCCAAGATATATATGACATTAAATAGATGGATAATACATGCATAGACTTTTATCTAACGTTACTGCACACACACATATACACTCACTGGACAAAATGTGTGTGTGTGTCACTGATAATCTGTTCAAAATTATAATAATAAATAATATGGGATTAAAAACAAGTGTAAATGACTTCTGAGACTCATTATGATCCGATCAGTCAAACCTCTGAGCTCTCTGGGAAGCATCTGACCACACATCGTATCTCATGTAGTGTAAATGCTGGCGTGTCCTGATGCGTCTCCTCCAGCCCAGAACATAACAGGAAAATACCTCATTAATACAGGATGTTGTGTTGTGTTGGCAAAAGTGTGACAAAGGTTAAAAAGGTTGATGAGGAGCACAGATGTAGAAGGTTACAGCAATGAAATATGGACTCAAGTGGTCAGTTTGAGATGCATAACAGAGCCTGTTTGGCAATAACAGAGCCTCAGGTGATCCAATCCCAAGGGGACAATGCTAAATACAAGCTTAAAGTCTAAAGTAAGAATAAATATGTGTTCTGAGTTTGACATACCACAGAAAAGTGTGTTGTTAACCACCCTGCCAAATTTGAATGATTAAAAAAATCGCCAAATATATGAAATTAGGCTTCAAAGTTGTTTAAAAATCAGCCTCTTTCTCTGCTCCCAAACGCTGAAGCCCCGCCCCCTACCAAGTGTCACCTGTCAATCAAAGTCACCACCTCTACCAGAAACATGGACGCTACATCTGAGAGCTTTCTGCTGCTAACTCAGCTGCTAGCTCGGCGGCTAACTCGGCTGCTAGCTCGGCGGCTAACTCAGCTAACTGGCTAACTGTAGACTGTAGTAGTAGTAGTGTGTGCTGAATGTATTTATACCTCTACAGCAGCAGGGGCGGGTTTATGCTAATCACTAAATCCTGAACACAGAAATGTTGAAACACAGTTTGTGAAGCCTAGCTCCACAATTCAAAACTAAATGGTTGAAATGCTTTTTACATCTTTTTTAGAAATACATTTATGACCTATTTAATGTGTTTAGAAGACAATGACAATGTCTGAATTCACTTTACACAGTCTTTTAAAACATACTCCAGGACGCATTGTGATCCGATCACTCAAACCACTTACCGAGGTGGTCTGAGTCATTTGGACATTTGACATTTGACCCTCTGTAGTGTAAATGCTAAACTGTCCTGATGCATCCCAGTCCAGGACGTAACAGGAAAGTATGTCCTTCAGTGCAGGATGTGGCGGTGGTTTTGGTAAAATGTTGAAACAATGAAGATGAGCACAGATGTACGTGGCGAGCTAGCATGTTCATGTGGGCCCCATATGGGTTAAATGTAGGCTATGTGAGTACTGAGAGGGCATCTCCGTTAATCCCGGTCCAGGATAATGTTATAAGTTACCGTAGAGTTGGGCGATTATGTTAAAAATCAAAATCACGATTAATTGAACTTTTAACCTGGATTAGGATTAATGAAGGATTATCTCCACTCTTGATGAACAACGATGTATTTTCACAGTTTCCCTCCTTCCTTCCTTCCTTCCTCCTTTCCTTCTTCCTTCCTGCCTTCCTTCCTTCCTTCCCTCCTTCCTTTCTTCCTTCCTTCCTCTCTCCCTTCTTTCCTTCCTTCCTTCCTCCCTTCCCTATTTCCTCCCTTGACTCGCTTTGGTTAATGTCTAGTTTACTTGATTAGAACTATGTAAAGATCATGGTTTGGGTTAAAATGAAGGAAGGAAAGACGTGAGGAAGGAAGGAAGAAGGAAGGTAGGAGGGAGGGAGAAAGCAAAAGAGGAAGGGAGGGAGGAAGGAAAGAAGGACAGAGGAAAGGAAAGAAGGAAGAGGAAGGAAGGAAGGAAGGAAGGAAGGAAGGAGGGAAGGAAAGAAGGAGGAGGGGAGGACAGAAGGGAGGGAGGAAAGAGAGGAAGGAACGAAAGAGAGAAGGAGGGAGGAAGGAAGGAAGGAAGGAAGGAAGGAAGGAAGGAAAGGAGGGGAGAAGGAAGGAAGGAAAGAAGGACAGAGGAAAGGAAAGAAGGAAGGAAGGAAGGAGGAAGGGAGGACAGAAGGGAGGGAGGAAAGAGAGGAAGGAACGAAAGAGAGAAGGAGGGAGGGAGGAAGGAAGGAAGGAATAGGAGGGAGGGAGGGAGGGAGGGAGAAGGAAGAAAGAAGGACAGAAGAAAGGAAGGAGGGAAGGCAAGAAGGAGAGAGGGAGGAAGTAAAGGAAGGGAGTAAAGAGAGGAAGGAACGAAAGAGAGATGGAGGGAGGAAGGAAGGAAGAAGGAAGGAATGGAGGGAGGGAGTAAGGAAGGTAAGGAAAGAAGGACAGAGGAAAGGATGGAGGGAAGGAAAGAAGGAGAGAGGGAGGAAGTAAAGGAAGGGAGTAAAGGGAGGAAGGAACGAAAGAGAGAAGGTCGAAGTAAGGAAGATAGGAAGGAGCTGTGGTTATGTCTTTTACTTGTATTAGAACTATGGAATAGAGCATGGTTTGGGTTCCTTCGTTCTTCCCTTCCTGACCCTCTCCGCCGGCGCTCGTGCGGTCCTCCCCCCTACCGTCCTTCCTTCCTTCTATTCCTCCGTCCCCCCCTACCTTCCTTTCCTTCCTCCATCCTTCCTTCCTTCCTCCCCTTCCTTTCAATGAGTGTCCTATAAAGGGTTAAATAAAGTATCTTCAGTAAATATCCCAAAATATCCTTCCTTCCTTCCTTCCTTCCTTCCTTCCTTCCTTCTTTCCTTCCTTCCTTTCCTTCCTCCCTGCCTTCTTTCTTCCCTTCCTCTTTTCCTTTCTCCCTCCCTCGTTCCTTATTTCCTCCGTCCTTCCTTCCTGTCCTTTCCTTCCTTCCATCTGTCCTTCCTCCCTCCCTCCTTCTCTCCTCCCTTCCTTCTTTCCTTCCTCCGTCCTTTCCTTCCTTCCATCTGTCCTTCCTCCCTCCCTCCTTCTCTCCTCCCTTACTTCTTTCCTTCCTCCGTCCTTCCTTCCTTCCTTCCTTTCCTTCCTCCAATCTGTCCTTCCTCCCTCCCTACCGTCCCTTCCTTCTTCCTTCCTCCATCCCCCTTTCTTCTTCCTTCCTTCCTTCCTTCCTTCTTTCTCCCCTTCCTCCCTTCCTCCCTCCTTCCTTCTCTCCTCCCTTCCTTCTTTCCTCCCTCCTTCTCTCCTCCCTTCCTTCTTTCCTTCCTCCATCCCCCTTTCTTCCTCCTTCCTTCCTTCTTTCTTCCCTTCCTCCCCTCCCTCTTTCTCTCTTTCTTTCCTCCCCCCTACCTTCCTTCCTTCCTTCTTTCCTCCGTCCTTCCCTTCCTTTCCTTCCTCCATCCTTCCTTCCTTCCTCCCTTCCTTTCAATGAGTGTCCTATAAAGGGTTAAATAAAGTATCTTGTTATATTAATCTATATTTCATGATTTAATATACAGTTTCTGCCACATGCAACTAACCATATATTTACCATACACCATATATAGTTTCTATTTAGAGGATGGGTCTTTTATATATCTCTATTTTTTCATCTCTTTGTGTGTTCTCATGTTTCTTTAGTTAGTATTTTCCACTGCTGCCCTCACACATGAGGATCTTTAGGAGAGAAAATAAACATGTTTTAACCTTCATGTCGTTCTACCGGGTCAAATTGACCCCTGTCTGTTTTGGACTGCTCCTTCCTTCCTTCCATTCCTTCTCCTCCCTTCCTCCCTCCCTTCCTTCTTTCTTCCTTCCTTCCTTTTCTTCCCTCCTTCCTTTCTTCCTCCTTTCCTTCTTTCTTCCTTCCTTCCTTCCTCCTTTCCTTCTTCTTCCTTCCTTCCTTCCCTCCTTCCTTTTCTTCCTTCCTTCCCTTCCTTCCTTCTCCTTCCTCCCTTTCCTTCTTTCTTCCTTCCTTCCTTCCTTCCTCTCTCCCTCCTTCTCTCTTTGTTTCCTCCCCCTACCTTCCTCCCTTCCCTATTTCCTCTGTCCTTTCTTCCTTCCTTCCTTCCCTCCTTCCTTCCTTCTTTCCTCACTCTATACTGTGGTGTTCTCATGTTTCTGTCTTGTGATTCGTGTGTGTGACTAGGATGCTGTAAACACTGCAATTTCCTACTGAGATTAATATACTCTCTATCACTAACC